>JAVIAB010000024.1:75136295-75218795 GCA_032433765.1 Megaustenia siamemsis | reverse complement strand
CTGCACGAGCAAAGTAATCACTTCATACTAGTGTATGTAGACTAATACATCGGTCTTACACCACAATCAAGGGCCCACGCCAAAGGGCACAAGAATAATATAGAAGCATTAACCATTTTTTGAAACATGATAAACGGCTCATGTTATCGTTCATGTATTCACGTCAGCCCTTAATTTTCAGCGAGAAACATTTGTGCAACACATTGTCGTGTGGGTGGTTCATTTAGCAAGCTCAGACAAGTCCGCAAAAAATAACACTTCGCATTAATCTTTTGTACATTTCATATTTTCATAAAGAAGAGATTAAAGCCATGGATGATTTTGGAATAGAAATAATAACAAAAATATTGAATGATATCTACAAAAGCAACCACGACACTCTTTAGATATCAGTGAAAGAGAAAAGAAGAGGAAGTTATACAACAGGTGTATCAACAAGATTCCTGGACCAGATAATATAACTAAAGAAGAGATTGAAGCCATGGGTGATTTTTGGAATAGAAATAATAACATAAATATTGAATGTTATCTACAACAGCGGATATATACCAGACGACATGCTCAAATCAATATTCATAGCCCTACCAAAGAACTCTGGTGCGATTGGTGCTTTCCAAAAAAATTAGGTAGATACTATGCAATCCATTTTTGACAATATAAACATGAAAAAGAGTTCTTAAATGGTATGTAGAGCCAGTCTTACCATATGGATGTGATTCATGTACAATAGGACAACAGACAAGAAAATCACTGAAGTCTGTAGAATTGTAGTTTTACAGAAGAATGTTGAAAATACTATGGATAACTAAGAAGAGTAATGAAAACGTTCTGAAAGAGGCCAAAGCAAAAAAGAGAGCTAATTTCCAATATTAGGAAGAAACAATCAACATTTTTGGCCATGTAATGAGAAGAGAACAGATGGAATATATTGTAACAACTGGGAAAATTGAGTGACGAAGAGATAAAGGGAAGCAAAGAGAAAGTATATCAGACAGCTTAAGAGATTGGCTTGGCAGAAGGTCAACAACAGAAATGATAAATAACTGTCGAGATCGAAAATTGTGGAGAGACATGATCACCTACGCCAGTAGGCCCATTACTTGATGATGATGATGAATTTTCATACATTTCTGTATATCCCAGACAAATGAAACGTTGTTTTTTTTAAAACCTGAAAGGGCTATTACCACGACAATGTCTCAGTGAAAGTTAGAATTTGGTATTACGGATGAATAAGATAGTGAATGTGATAGTAAATGTGATAGTAAATGTGATAGTAAATGTGATAATGAATGTGAAAGTAAATGTGATAGTGAATGTGATAGTAAATGTGATAGTAAATGTGATAGTCAATGTGACAGTAAATGTGATAGTGAATGTGATAGTCAATGTGATAGTGAATGTGATAGTAAATGTGATAGTAAATGTGATAGTCAATGTGATAGCAAATGTGATAGTGAATGTGATAATAAATGCGATATTGAATGTGATAGTAAATGTAATAGTGAATGTGATAGTCAATGTGATAGTGAATGTGATAGTCAATGTGATAGTAAATGTGATGGTAAATGTGATAGTGAATGTGATAGTAAATGTGATAGTAAATGTGATAATGAATGTGATAATGAATGTGATAATAAATGTGATCGTGAATGTGATAGTAAATGTGATAATGAATGTGATAATAAATGTGATAGTGAATGTGATAGTAAATGTGATGGTAAATGTGATAGTAAATATGATAGTGAATGTGATAGTAAATGTGATAATAAGTGTGATAGTAAATGTGATAGTGAATGTGATATTAAATATGATAGTAAATGTGATAGTAAATGTGATAGTGAATGTGATAGTAAATGTGATAGTGATTGTGATAGTAAATGTGATAGTAAATGTGATAGTGAATGTGATAGTAAATGTGATAGTGAATGTGATAGTGAATGTGATAGTAAATGTGATAGTGATTGTGATATTAAATGTGATAGTAAATGTGATAGTAAATGTGATATTAAATGTGATAGTGAATGTGATAGTGAATGTGATAATGAATGTGATAGTGAATGTGATAATGATTGTGATAGTGAATATGATAGTAAATGTGATAGTGAATGTGATAGTAAATGTGATAGTGAATGTGATAATGAATGTGATCGTAAATGTGATAGTAAATGTGATAGTGAATGTGATAGTAAATGTGATAATGAATGTGATAATAAATGTGATCGTGAATGTGATAGTAAATGTGATAATGAATGTGATAATAAATGTGATAGTGAATGTGATAGTAAATGTGATGGTAAATGTGATAGTAAATATGATAGTGAATGTGATAGTAAATGTGATAATAAATGTGGTAGTAAATGTGATAGTGAATGTGATATTAAATATGATAGTAAATGTGATAGTAAATGTGATAGTGAATGTGATAGTAAATGTGATAGTGATTGTGATATTAAATGTGATAGTAAATATGATAGTAAATGTGATAGTGAATGTTATAGTAAATGTGATAGTGAATGTGATAGTAAATGTGATAGAGAATGTGATAGTAAATGTGATAGTCAATGTGATAGTGAATGTGCAGAAATACAACGTGTATCATGCACTTTCTCTTCCTCTTTTTTTTTCTTCATTTGTCTTTTAGCATCGAGGGGAGATATAGTTTGCGGTCTTTTGCTCTTCTGTTCTCCTCTGCTGCAGTTATGTTTCCTAGTGTTTCTAATATTCCGTCAATCCATCTTTTTCGTGATCAACCCGTGGGTCTGGTGTTTTCACAACGTTTATTGAAGGCTCGTTGTGTTGTGTTTTGATTACTCTGTCTTGTCACGTGACCAACTCATTTTTACCAGTTGTTTCTTTATATATTCTATGACGGGGGTTATTCCTAGCGTTTTTCTCAATTCTTCATTTCTGATCTTGTCTCTCATTCTGTCATTCGTCTAACACATTTCATCTCTCACTGCGATCAAGACTCAATCAGAGTAGGATTCCAGACTCTCTCATGAAGTCAGCTGTCTTTTTAAGCGAATCGATTGCCCCATATAGTTTTTTCTTCCAGGGAGGTGGGCGTGGACCACATTGCTCTTCTCAGGTCTGTGTACTGGGGCAATCCTGTAGAACATGTTTTGCAGTCATATTGTCCAGTGTAAATGGCATAGGCTAGTTGTACCTACTTTGAATTTGGTGAACATGTGATTTCTCATTCTATTGTGGCCTGTGCGTAGGCGAAGTATGATGACCCTTCTTGATAGTCGGTGATATCCGTCGCTTTCGTTATGCTTTGGGTGTTCTCGTTTCCATTTTTCATGGAACTGACCTTTGAGGGTGGATTTGGCTTCATCATAACTGAACGGATGGTTCTCTTGTGGTAATCTCCCTCCCTCTTTAGCTAAGTTGTCTGCACGTTCGTTCCCGTGTATATTACAGTGTGATGGTATCCACTGAATGACTACTCTCTGGAAGTTATTGCATAGTTGGTCCAGGGTTGTTCTCATGTCATCTAGTTCATTGTTCTTGGGTCTTTTTAGAGCTGATAATACTGACAGTCGCCCGTGAGCTGCCGGGACCCGAAAGGGGAGTAAAGAATAGCGGCGCTGTACAGGCATGTTCATAAGAGGCGAGAAAAAAGGGTTGAGCATGGGACTGGCTATCCCATGCTGTAAAAAAATAAGCTGAATAAACTTCACAAACATGGACAAGTCAACGAAAGAAAAAGTTAATCCGCCATCAAGGAAAGAGAAGGGCTCTCTGTCTAAGAGACATATGACGCAAGCCGGAGAAAGCCGCAAGGAGCCCGGGTTGCCGACTCACCCTTTGTCTACCAGGAAATCCTCCAGAATTGGCACCTGTAATGTTTGGACATTAAACGAACAAGGAAAAGTTTCACAGGTAGCAGCAGAAATGTCTAACTACAAGATAAATATTCATGGAATGTGTGAAACAAGATGGCTAGGAACGGGTAAAATAAAACTGAATACATTAGAGATTATTTTATCATCAGGACACTAGGAACCTGGAGCGCAACATAGTGAAGGGGTAGATATAATGCTATCAAGGAATGCACAGAAGACACTAATAGAGTGGAAAGCAGTAGGACCGAGACTAATGAGAGTAACATTTAAAAAAACCAAAAACAAAATAAAATTACACATTATCCAATGCTATGCACCAACCAACGATAAGGATGATTTAGTTAAAGATGATTACTGTAAACAGCTACAATGTCAGATGGATGCAAGACGAGCCAAGGATATTATAATCTTGATGGGAGACCTAAATGCTAAGGTAGGATCAGACAACAGAGGCTTCGAATAGATTATGGGAAAACATGGACTTGGAGATATAAACGAGAATGGAGAGATATTTGTGAATTTCTGCGCCCTTATTCAAGTGAGCCTAGGAGGAACAATATTCCAATATAAAAGAATACACAAAGCTACATAGGTGTCACCAGATCATAGAAGGGAAAATCAAATTGATCACATATATATTAATAATAAGTTTAAGTCATCCTTACAGGATGTAAAAGTATATAGAGGGGCAGATGTAGCTTCTGATCATCATCGTCTGATAGCCAAACTTAAAATTAAACTAAAAAGGTATACTACAACGAATAAGGGTAGAAAGTATTTCAATGTAGGGTTTCTTAAAGAACAAGGAATTAAAGATAAATTCGCAGTCACAATATCAAACAAATACCAAGTCCTCCAACAACTAGAAAATACAATAAATATAGAATATCATTGGAAACAGGTTAAAGATATTTGGAAAGAGACATGTGAAGAAACACTAGGGAAAAGAGAACGCCAGAATAAGGCATGGCTGACAGCAGAGACCCTGGATAAAATTAAAGAAAGAAAGAACAAGAAAGCAGACATAAATAAAAGCAAAACGAGAAGTAATAAAGCATAGACACAGGAAGCTTACACAGAGGTGAACATAATAGTGAGAAGATGCATTAAAAGGGATAAGAGGAAATATATAGATGAACTCGCTAAAGAGACAGAAGAAGCAGCAAATAAAGGGAATATGAAAGAACTGTACAACAGCACAAAGAAAATTAAGTGGAAAATACAAACAGATCAACGTCTTTATTGAAGATAAGAAACGTAATCTGCTTAGTAATATAATGGAACAAATGGAGAGATGGAAAGAGCACTTTGAAGAACTTTTGAACAGACCCGGCTCAAATAATCTTCCAGATATACTACCAGCAGAAGAAAAGTTACACGTTAACTGCGGAAAACAAAGTAAAGAAGAAATAATGAAACCCATCAAACTATTAAAAAATGGTAAAGCCTCAGGACCAGATGAAATTCCTTCGGACGCCATCAAAGGAGATATTATCACCTCAACCAAGATGCTACATGATCTATTGGATACAATTTGGGAGAGGGAAGAAATACCTAAAGACTGGAAAGAAGGTTATATGATCAAACTACCAAAGAAAGGAAGTTTACAGGAGTGCACTAATTATAGGGGAATTATGCTACTATCAGTGCCAGGAAAAATATTAAGCAGAATCATTCTGGACAGACTAAAAGAGGCCATAGAGAAACATTTGAGAGATGAACAAGCAAGTTTTAGGAAGAACAGATCATGTGCTGATCAAATAACTACTCTACGTATAATAGTTGAACAAAGTTTAGAACTAAAATCCCCACTTTATATTGGATTCATAGATTACGAAAAGGCATTTGATAGTTTAGACAGAAGAATGCTTTGGAAGTTTCTGAGTCATTACGGAATCCCCATAAAGTTTATTAACCTGATAAAAACAATGTATGAAGGAACGAAATGTAGTGTGGTGCATGAAGGACAGCTTACAGAAGCATTTGAAATAAGAACAGGAGTAAGGCAGGAATGCCTTCTGTCTCCATTTCTCGTTCTACTGGCGAAAGATTGGATTATGAAAATAACTCAATAAACAGAAATTGAATCCAGTGGTCACTGACCAAACAACTTGATGATTTAGACTTTGCTGATGACATAGCTCTCCTATCACACAGCCATCAACAGATGCAGGATAAAATGAGCATACTTGATGAGAGATCACAACAGCTAGGACTGAAGATTAATAGAGATAAGACCAACATTATGAGAATTAATACAGTTGGCAAATAACCAAATAGAACTAGGAGAAATACCTCTATTAGATGTACAATCTTACATATATCTGGGCAGTAATATAGATAAAGAGAGAGGAACAGAAAATGATACCAAAATAAGGATATCAAAAGCAAGAGCAGCTTTCATTGCACTAGGAAACATATGGAAATCCAAAGAAATTAGGTTAAATACAAAAAATAAAAATTTTCAACTCAAATGTTAGGGCGGTCCTATTATATGGCTGTGAAACATGGAGAACAACAACATTAACAATCACGAAGATACAGACTTTCATTAATAGATGCTTACGCAGAATAAAAGAATGGAAATTGCAGGACAAAATCAATAACATAGATTTATGGAAATGTACCAGTCAAATACCAGTGGATAAAGAGATACAGCGAAGACGATGGCGCAGGATAGGACACACACTACAGAAGCCAACTGAGAGTATTACACAACAGGCCCTTTTTTGGAATTCCCAGGGGAAAAGACAAAGAGGAAGACCAAGGAATTCTTGGAGAAGACAGATAGAAGCAGAGAGGAAGATGATAGCGAAGACATGAAATGATCTTTAAAGAATGGCAAAAACAGAACGAAAGTGTTTGTTGAAGACCTATGATCCACAGGGAGCTAAAAAGTTTGAAGAGGAAGAAGAATACTGACAGTGCATCAGTCAAAATCATCAATTTATTGTGCATGTAATTTTTGTGATGAGTAGCCAGTGTTGCAGCATCTCTGATTGCCTCAGTTTTTGCTTTAAAACTGTTTGAGAATGTTCCAATAACTATTGACTTAGTGATCTCATCCTGATTATTCAGCGTCAAGAACACACCTCCCCCTCCAGCGAAATTGCTCCTCTTTAGTCGTACAATTCCGGAACCAGTTATTCTTTGGTGCATGGGGTGGCTAAGGAGGCTTCTATATATCTCCGCTTGTTGCAATACTTTAGTGACCCGTCTGTCATCTAAGGGTTGTAAACCTGTTACTGTTTCTAGAGCCTTGATAGCTGTAGATTTCATAGCACCAGTGATGATACGGGCAGCTTGGTTCTGTATTCTGTTCATTTTGCTAAGGTGTGATTTGGAAGCCATAGCCCAGGCTGTGACTCCATACTCTAGAACTAGTCTGACTCTTCCTACGTACAGTCTTTTCAAAATATTGCTGTCTGCCCCCCACCCCCCCCCCCAGTCCGTTCCTGCCAATTTCTTCATAATATTTGTTTTCTGGCTTTTTTCCTTGCTCTGTCTATCTGATTTTTCCAAGTCATTCTGCGGTTCATGGTGACGCCAAGATATGTTGGGTTTTGGCCAATAGGGAGAGTATGGTCTTTTATCTTCAAGTTTGCAGAGAGTGTGTTTCTTGATAGGCTGAAAATTGTATATGTAGTTTTTTTTTTTCGTTGATTGGTAAGAACCAGGTGTTTGTCCATTTTTCAAGTTCACCCAGGGCATCTTGCATCCTGGGTCCAGCCACCGACATACTTTCCTCGCGAACCCATAACGCCAGATCATCTGCGTATATTACTGAGTGTATTCTGGGTGGAATGTCCATTACGATGTCATTTATGAAAATTAAAAAGAGTGTTGGGGACAAGTCTCCGCCTTGTGGGACACCTTGTTCGATAGAGACCTTCATACTTAGTTGACCTTGAACTTGTACGCTGGCCGTTCTATCCTGAAGGTATTGAGAGACCCAATTGAATAAACGACCCTGGATGCCAAATCTAAAAAGCTTATTCTTTAAACCCTCTCACCAAACTCTATCAAAAGCCTTCCCCATGTCGACCCACACTGCCAGTGTGTATTTCTTCTCTTGTAGAGCATCCTCTATTTCATATGCAATGAAGGTGACCAGGTCTTCAGTTGATCTGTGCTGACGGAAGCCACTTTCTGTGGTACGATTTGTTGTTTTGTCTCCAAATGCCACATAAGTCTTCTGTTAACCAGCCTTTCCATGAGCTTACTCAGGCAGCTCAGTAGGCTAATTGGTCTATAGCTACTTGGGTCTAGTGGGTCTTTTCCACTTTTGAGGATGGGCACCATAATAGCTTCTTTCCAGATTGCCGGCAAATGACCTCTTTTGCAGCTAGCATTTACTATCCTTAGAAGCTAGCTCTTGGCTTTCTGTCCCAGATTTAGGAGCATTTCGTTGGAGATTCCATCTTTACCAGGGGAACTTTCGAGCTTCAATCCTTTGAGGTAACATCTAATTCAGTTTGGGTAAAGATGGTCGTCTGATGCTCTTCTGGTGCTAAAGGCACGTGTTTTGCATCTTGGTTTTCCCGTCTTGCAGCTTTCTGTTTGTCTATTGGAATGTTTATTCTATTAATGTTTTTGTAAGTCTCTATCGGTAGATTTACTGCCCTTTTGCCTGTGAGGATATTCTGACTGTGTGCTAATGATATTGGAGGTCGGCAGTTGTTTTCGTCGCTCAGACCTTTCGCAAGTTTCCATAGTTTTTATGACCATTTTTGTCTAGATTAAGGCTCTCTGTTTTGTCTATCCAGCTCTGTCTTGCTCACATCATGACCTCACGTCTGTATTTGGCCGAGGCTGCTTTGTAGGCAATGTTGTTATCTGTGGTGTGTGATGTTTCAGCTAGTTCTCTGGCAGAGTCCAGTTCCTCTTCTAGTCTTTGTATTTCCTTGCTCCAGTATGGCTTGTAGTTTCTTCTTGCTCCTCTAGGAATGGATTCTTTAGCAGCTCTCAGGATTCCATTTGTTAACCGCTTTATCATATTATTGACCTTCTTTTCGTGGGTGTTGATCGGCGCTGTATATGCATCAGTGAGCCTTGCAAGGTTTGCCCAATCTGCTCTCTTATAGTTCCAGCAGGGAAGAGGTATTTGCAACTCCTGTTTGTGAGCAAGAGCCATTGAAAGTTTGACTGGTCTATTGTCACAATCTCCAAGTTGGTTCAGCACTTTTTTGTTTATTTTGATAGATATGTCTCCAGCTGCAAATGCTGGGTCG
Organism: Megaustenia siamemsis; assembly: GCA_032433765.1. Classification (NCBI taxonomy): domain Eukaryota; kingdom Metazoa; phylum Mollusca; class Gastropoda; order Stylommatophora; family Ariophantidae; genus Megaustenia; species Megaustenia siamemsis. Next base: position 75,209,713 of record JAVIAB010000024.1, on the reverse strand, counting down.
GGAGTGGAAGTTGTTTTCCATCTTCTTGAGTAGAAGGTTGGGGTCCTCCCTAGAGTTTATGAGGAATAGGTTGTTGTCTATTTCCCATTCTTCCACTTCTTTACCTCCAACATTGGACTCATTATATCCCCATCTTTCAGAGTGGCTGTTAAAGTATCCTACTACCAGACACTTTGATGGTGTTATTTCCATTGACTCCAGCTTCATTAATTTGTCATGTGGAGAGTATATATTAAATATCCTTATACTAGTGGAGTTAATGTATAGGTCTGTACCAATGATCTCTGCCTCTCCGTTTGTGACTACATCTATCAGTTTTGCTGGGATGGAATTTTTATTGAGTATAAGAATTCCACCCTTGTGACCTTTCCTGTCTTGTCTAAATGTTTGGTAGCCCCTGATCATAAATCTGTGCTGAGGATTAAGATAAGTTTCCTGGATGCAGGCAACGTCTATTTCCTCCTCTGCTGGTCTGATTGTTAGAGCTTTTTTTGTCGTATATGCTCTCCTCATTCCAGTGTATTATATTCAGCTGTTTCTTGAAGCATTTCCGGTCAGTGGTAGTTTCTGTCATAATTAGAGTCTGTTAGATCCAGTCTGATTGACTACTTGTTAAAACGTTGCATTGTGTTCTGCGCCAGTGACCCAGTGCATCCGATTTCAGCCAGCATTTTATTCAGGTTTGTTTTCCTTAGCCTTTGATTGTCCCCAATCTACCTGCGGCATAAGATTATCTTTTCTGTAGGGGGATTCTGCTCTTAGATGGTCGGCCCTCCCAGGCTTACGAGCGCCATCTGCCCAAGCTTGATGTAGTAATTAGTTGGTGATTATACCATCACCATCACACATCAAATAACAGTTTAAAAAAAAACTAAAAGTTCTACCAGATATATACGAATATATGATGAAACATGTAATTTACTATTTGGATAGTTTGTCAAAGAAGGTGCTGATCTCCTCCTGCGTTAGTGGGCCCATGGTTGTTTACTAATTTGGTTCATTTAAGACAGCGTCCACAAGAGTCAGAGTGAAATGAATCTCCATAGTCACCAACCTTCGATGCAGGGAGAAAGCACGACAAGATTGTGTTCTGAGCTTATACTCCAGGCATTGCGCTAGTAAAAGCTAAACTATAACGGCCGCCGTTGAGAATGAACGAAATTCAGCAAATTCAGATCTTGGCCGTTGGGCTTTGTTCAAACGTAAACAAGCGTCGATCTTGGTGCGTCCCACATTTCATCTCAGTAAAGGTTATTTTTCTTATTGTTCGTGCTTGCTTCTAGGGTCCAGGTCTGACATTGGTAGCACAACATTGGGATGAAGATTGTATTGTACAATGTCCATTTTGTCTCTAGAGTTATTTCCTTGTTGTATAATAGTGGTGATAACTGCCCAATGATTTGACAAGCTTTGTTGCATCTTGTGTCTATCTCTGCTGTTTGTGAATTGTCGTTTCTTACTAGACGTCCTAGGTATTTAAATTCCTCTACTAGTTTTAGTTGTCTGCCGTCTATTGTTATGTTCTTTTTCTATTTTGCGATATTCATGGCTTATGTTTTGTTGATGATGATTTTCATGTTTGATTATGTGTCTATGCTGTTGAGTCTATTTAAGTGTTCTTGTTGGTCTTCTATGTGTCAATGTATTCCTGATCGTCTGCAAATATAAGCTCGTTGATCTCCCCTGTCTCTGATGGGTGGTTGAAAACTTCGATGTGGTCTGTGTAGCCTACTGCTGTTCTGATTGTGCAGCTGCTGTTGATGTAGAGACTATTAATTATGTTGATCACATGTTAACTTACTCCGTATGTTTTTAGTGACTCCCACAATTTTCTCTATTTACTCTGTCGAATAATTTGTTCTGGTGAATGCAAGATAATGTAGAAATTGTGGATGTGTTCTGTCGTCTTCTATGCTAGCTGATTTGAGGTGAATAGAGCGTCAGTTCACCTTCTGTTTTGTTTTTGGAAACTCAATTGAGAATCGCTGAACTGCATTTCTAATATTTATCTCATCCTTGTTTCACAATACTAGATAGTGCACGGTTGAAATAAACGAAGAATACAAGAAATAAAGGAAAGAGTGATGTATTCGAAAAAAAGAAATCATGATGCATATTAATCACAAACATGGGATATATATATATATATATATATATATATATATATATATATATGGAGCACGATTGGTGGGTGTTCACCTGGACCAGCATGCAATTCTTCAGCACGACAGAGCTCGACCGCACAAAACTGTAGCTAAGTTGGAGCGTCTCAAGTTTGTCATTTCAGGGCAGCCGTTGTCATCATTCATGGTTATCAGATAATGATAACAAATACCTCAAGGAACAGCACTAGGGACAGCTCATGGGACACCTCTAGGGACATCTCATGGGACATCTCTAGGGTCATCTCATGGGACATCTCTAGGGACATAACTAGGGTCATCTCATGGGGCACCTCTAGTGACATCTCATGGGACACCTCATGGGACATCTCTAGGGTCATCTCATGGGACATCTCTAGGGACATATCATGGGACATCTCTAGGGACATCTCATGGGACACCTCTAAAGACATCTCATGGGACATCTCTAGGGTCATCTCATGGGATACCTCTAGTGACATCTAATGGGACATCTCTAGGGACAGATTATTGGACACCTCTAGTGACATTTCATGGGACATAACTAGGGTCATCTCATGGGGCACCTCTAGTGACATCTCATGGGACATCACAAGGGACATCTCTAGTGACATCTCATGGGACACCTCTAGTGACATCTCATGGGACATCTCTAGTGACATCTCATGGGGCATCTATAGTGACATCTCATGGGACATCTTTAGTAACATCTCATGGGACACCTCTAGTGACATCTCATGGGACATCTCTAGTGACATCTCATGGGACATCTCTAGTAACATCTCATGGGGCATCTCTAGTGACATCTCATGGGACATCTCATGGGACATCTCTAGTGACATCTCATGGGACATCACTAGGGACATCTCATGGGACATCTCAAGGGACATCTCTAGTGACATCTCATGGGACACCTCTAGTGACATCTCATGGGACATCTCTAGAGACATCTCATGGGACACCTCTAGTGACATCTCATGGGACATCACTAGGGACATCTCTAGTGACATCTCATGGGACATCTCATGGGACAACTCATGGGACACCTCTAGTGACATCTCATAGGACATCACTAGGGACACCTCATGGGGCATCGTATGGGACATCTCTAGTGACATCTCAAGGGACACCTCTAGGGACATCTCATGGGACACCTCTAGTGACATCTCATGGGACATCTCTAGTGACATTTCATGGACATCTCTAGTGACATCTCATGGGACATCTCTAGTGACATCTCATGGGACATCTCTAGTGACATCTCATGGGACATCTCTAGTGACATCTCATGTGACACCTCTAATGACATTTCATGGACATCTCTAGTGACATCTCATGGGACATCTCTAGTGACATCTCATGGGGCATCTCTAGTGACATCTCATTGGACATCTCTAGTGACATCTCTAGTGACATCTCATGGGACAGCTCTAGTGACATATCATGGGATATCTCTAGTGACATCTCATAGGACATCTCTAGTGACATCTCATGGGACATCTCTAGTGACATCTCATGGGGCATCTCTAGTGACATCTCATTGGACATCTCTAGTGACATCTCTAGTGACATCTCATGGGACACCTCTAGTGACATATCATGGGATATCTCTAGTGACATCTCATAGGACATCTCTAGTGACATCTCATGGGACAGCTCTAGTGACATCTCATGGGACAGCTCTTTTGACATCTCTAGTGACATCACATATGACATTTCTAGTGACATCTCTAGTGACATGTCATGGGACATCTCTAGTGACATTTCATCCGACATCTCTAGTGAAATCTCATTAGAGACCTCTAATGACATCTCATTGGATATCTCTAGGGACATCTCATGGGACACCTCAATGGACATCTCTAGGGACATCACATAGGACACCTTTAGGGACATCTCATGGGACACCTCAAGGGACATCTCTAGGGACATCTCATAGAACACCTCTACGGACATATCATAGGACACCTCTAAGGAACATCTCTAGGGTCATCTCATAGGACACCTCTAGGGACATCTCATGGGACACCTCAAGGGACACCTCTAGGGACGTCACATAGGACACCTTTAGGGACATCTCATGGGACACCTCAAGGGACATCTCTAGGGACATCTCATAGAACACCTCTAGGGACATCTCATAGAACACCTCTAAGGACATCTCATGAGACACCTCTAAGGACATCTCATGAGACACCTATAGGGACATCTCATAAGAAACCTCTAGGGACATCTCTAGGGACATCACATAGGACATCTCTAGGGACATCACATAGGACACCTGTAGGGACATCTCATAGGATACTTCTTGGGACATCTCATGGGCACCTAATGGAACATTTCATAGGACACCTCTAGGGACATCACATCGGAATTCTCTAGTAACATCTCAAAGGACAACTCTAGAGACATCTCATAGAACATCTCTAGGGAAATCTCAAAGGACACCTCTAGATTAATTCTCATAGGACATCTCTAGAGACATCTCCAAGGACACCTCTAGATTAAATCTCATAGGACATCTCTAGGGGCATCTTATATGACACCTCTAGGGACATCTCATAGGACACCTCTAGGGACATCTCATGGGTCACCTCTAGGGATATATCGTAGGACACCTCTAGGGACATCTCATAGGATATCTCTAGGGATATCTAATAGTAGATCTCTAGGGACATCTCATAGCACATCTCATAGAACACCTCTAGAGACATATCATAGGTGATCTCTAGGGACATCTCAAATGACACCTGTAGGGACATCTCAAATGACACATGAAGAGACATCTCATAGGACACCTCTATGGACATCTCTAGGAACATCTCGATGGACACCTCTAGGGACATCTCATAGGACACTTCTATGGACATCTCATTGGATACCTTTAGGGACGCCTCATGGGACACCTCTAGAAACATCTCAAGCGATATCTCTAGGGACATCTCATGGAACATTTCATAAGAAACCTCCAGGTACATCTCATGAGACACCTCTAGTGACATCTCATAGGACACCTCTAGGAACATTTCATGGAACACCTCTATTGAGATCTCATAGGGCACCTCTAGGGACATCTCATAGAACATTTCATAGAACACCTCTAGAGACATCTCATAAGATATCTCTAGGGACATCTCATAGGAGATCTCTAGGGACATCTCAAATGACACCTGTAGGGACATCTGATAGGACACCTGAAGGGACATCTCATAGGACACCTCTAGGGACATTTCATTGGACATCTCTAGGAACATCTCGTTGGACACCTCTAGGGACGTCTCATAGGACACCTCTAGGGACATTTCATGGGACATCTCTAGGAACATCTCGTTGGACACCTCTGGGGACATCTCATAGGACACTTCTAGGGACATTTCATGGGACATCTCTAGGAACATCTCGTTGGACACCTCTAGGGACGTCTCATAGGATACCTCTATGGACATCTCATAGGACACTTCTATGGACATGTCATTGGACACCTCTAGGGACGGCTCATGGGACACCTCTAGAAACATCTCAAGTGACATCTCTAGGGACATCTCATGGAACATTTCATAAGACACCTCCAGGTGCATCTCATGAGATACCTCTAGGAACATTTCGTGGAATATTTCTAGGGACATCCTATAAACACCTCTAGGGACATCTCACTGGGCATCTCTAGTTACATTTCATAGGACACCTATAGGACATCCCATGGTACACTTCGTGGGACATCTCTTGGAACATCTCATGGGGCACGTCTAGGGACACTGGTATATTTCGACGAGTATATTAAATCAACTATGTACCTGGTACCGAGAGAACAAGCCTTTCATCGGCTGAATGCAGTAAGTTTTCTGACGTTAGAGTCCGTGGTTCCAGTTTCTATCTATCTATCTATCTATCTATCTATCTATCTATCTATATATCTATCTATCTATCTATCTATCTATCTATCTATCTATCTATCTATCTATCTATCTATCTATCTATCTATCTATCTATCTATCTATCTATCTATCTATCTATCTATCTATCTATCTGTCTGTCTGTCTGTCTGTCTGTCTGTCTGTCTGTCTGTCTGTCTGTCTGTCTGTCTGTCTGTCTGTCTGTCTGTCTATCTATCTATCTGTCTCTTAGGAGAACACCTACAATGATCTTCAAAGAACACAGAACTTCTTAGTAACATAAAATCGATGTCAAAGGTATCCGCAGACAACAATAATAATGGGAGAATATCTCTATTCGAGTATAGAAATATGGAGGCAAACATAATTTATTGGAAGATTTAAACATTTGTAACAATACCGTCACCATGGGATCGATAATGTGTCGGTCTAAATGCTCGCCGACGTGTCTTGACCGATCCAATCCAATGACAAGAATAAGTGACGTTATCCTGACTTTGAAGGGAAAATGAGAACATTTGACATCTAAACTAAACACAAAAACGTCCCCTAACCGGCAACAAAAATAACAATAACTGAAAGCATATTCTTGCTTTTTAACTTAAGGAACTGTGTGGTCTAGGGGGAAGACACCGGCCTCTGGATAGAAGGATCCTGGGTTCAAATCGCAGCACAGGAGGTGGTAATATCTCCAACTTGAGTCTGTGGTGTCAACGTGACGTTAACCTGCTATGTTCCCTGGGATCCTATGTCTGACCTTCTCTGGTCCTTGGGTAGTGGGATCCTGGGTTCAAATCCCAGCACAGGAGGTGGTAATATCTCAAACTTGAGTCTGTGGTGTCAACGTGACGTTAACCTGCTATGGTCCCTGGGATCCTATGTCTAACCTTTTCTGGTCCCTGGGTAGTGGGATCCTATGTCTGACCTCCTATGGTCCCTGGCTAGTGGGATCCTATGTCTGACCTCCACTGGTCCCTAGGTAGTGGGATCCTATGTCTAACCTTCTCTGGTCCCTGGGTAGTGGGATCCTATGTCTAACCTTCTCTGGTCCCTGGCTAGTGGGATCCTATGTCTGACCTCCACTGGTCCCTGGGTAGTGGGATCCTATGTCTATCCTTCTCTGGTCCCTGGGTAGTGGGATCCTATGTCTAACCTTCTCTGGTCCCTGGGTAGTGGGATCCTATGTCTAACCTTCTCTGGTCCCTGGGTAGTGGGATCCTATGTCTAACCTTCTCTGGTCCCTGGGTAGTGGGATCCTATGTCTAATCTTCTCTGGTCCCTGGGTAGTGGGATCCTATGTCTAACCTTTTCTGGTCCCTGGGTAGTGGGATCCTATGTCTAACCTTCTCTGGTCCCTGGGTAGTGGGATCCTATGTCTAACCTTCTCTAGTCCCTGGCTAGTGGGATCCTATGTCTAACCTCCCCTGGTCCCTGGGTAAGTGGGATCCTATGTCTGACCTCCTCTGGTCCCTGGGTAGTGGGATCCTATGTCTAACCTTCTCGGATAACGGCAAATACAAGAAGGTTCCTTGTACATTCACACACGTTAAAGACAGATATAAGAAAGAGAAATAACCAAGTCTGATTCAACCAGTGCACAATTTTGCCTTTAAATTATCAAAGTCTGCTCGAACTGCGGCAATGAACAAAGTATTGTGGAGACGGAGCCGCTGTGAGATAGGGGCCTCGTGAATCAGCGTACATCTCTCTTGAGGTCATGACAATAGGGACAAAAGTACGCTTTTTCCTTCTCCTGTTTTTTAGATGATGGAAATAACAAAGTCTCATTAATGGAGTAAACCATTTTGTCAATACACGTTCATAATGCACAGAAGTGTGATCAACCACTGGAAGTGTATGCAGATAGGGAATGTGTAGTATCACAGTCGTGAAATACAACTTTCTCTCTTACTTTGTACTAGCTTGTCTGAACAAGTAGATTAAATGTATGGTGTAGTAGTAGCCTCCGTCAGTCATTCTTGACTGAATTTTTTCAACGCCCCTAAAAATGTTATTTTTCTTTTCTTTCTTTTCACAGTGTATTGTCTTTTTTTATGAATCTGTCTTCTTCTTGTTTGCTGTGGACCTTTACAGTGTGTTTCCAGATACTGCGATCTTTCCAGGATGCAGGGTTTATGTTCAGTATTCATGTCACGTTTGCACACGTCTAAAAATTGAAGTTTTGGACGCCCCTAGTCTTTTTTCCATCTGCAAGTTGTCCGTAGAGTATATTGCCAGGTGTTGATGCTAACATGTCGACACCAAAAATTATGATGCAAATAAGTATTGTCTTTTCTGAATATTGATAAACTGCTTTCGTTGAGATCAACACCAACATTCCTCCTTCAAATTCCATGGAAATGTCGGAGTTAAAAGTTACACACACAAAATCGGCCCATACCAGCTTTGGCTATTATTTTAAAATGAGAAATGTGGTCAAATATAACCTAAAAGACAGTCAGAGGTTGAAAGGTTCTTGCCTCGTCAGGAAGAAACCCTCAAGCAGGCAAGGGCATTATAGCAATATTTATTGTATTTATTAATTGTTATAGATAACATCAGTTATATCTGACTAGGCGTTTGTTGGACATAATTCTTGTTTAAGGTAAGGTCTACCTTTCGTATTTTTTTTCGAAAAATTCACAGAAGTAAACAAACCGATATATATTGCTATGAATCAAGATCTGGAGAGCATGAGCCTACGCGAAGATTAGGGCAGATAAAGAGCATCCATTGCACCACGTGATCAACACAAGGAACGGTGCCAGGCTAAAAACAGGCAAATCATGGGTGGGCCGAGCAGAAGGTGTCATCAAACAGGTCTGTGAGCTTACCAATATCAACGTTGGTGAGGAGTGGATACCGGTACCTACGTCATTCAAGGGGACTTTCTCGTGTATTGTCACACTCGACAGGAAAAGTAGGGAACAGAACTCGGTCGTGGTTAATGCTGAGGTCAACGGTCTCATTTGCGATAACACCGATGAGAAAGATGCAGTCATCTATACAGACGGATCTGTAATACGCCACCAAAGAAGTGTATGGTCATTTACAGCACGCTCGGCAGGCAGAATAGTCAAAGAAGACAGTGATGCATACGTCATGACGACGAGTAGCATGACAATGGAGGTGATGGCAGTGACCAAGGCATTCAAATGGTTAGAGTCACAAGACTACACCCACGCATGTATACTGAGTGATTCGATGAGCATGATAAAAAAGTGGAGGCGGGCTCTGTACGCATGCAATGGGTAGAGTCCTTGCAGAAGTCCAAAATAGGTAAGGTCACTTTTGTGTATGTCCCTGGACATGCGGGAGTACGGGGAAATGAAAGAGCGGACAGGTTGGCTAGCTGCACTGTCGTTGTGGACGGACAACCAATGGATCGGGCGAACATCATCAATGCCCTCCGAGATGTGGGAAGAGCACAGGACTTCGACAAACACAGATCAACGTCACTTCATCGGATGATAGAGATAGGAGTTAAGATAGGTACAACGAGAAATGAGAAACGTATTGGCCGTTAAGAAGACTTACCAACCAACACAGAACTGGAGTCGTCAGTCGCTGGACACTGAGGGACTTGCTGAGGAGGCTTCTGAGCACCTATGGACATGTTCGGAGTGCAATGATTATGACCAGCAACTAATTCAATAACTCAATGCCTACTTCATGGACTACGCCTAACTTTTGATAGAATACATCACAAACAACTTATAGAATGCCTACAAGAGATACAACTAGATAACAAGGACATACAACTAATATGTACTTTATTCTGGGAACAAACAGCAATAATAAAATATAACAAAGAGAACTCTACACCCATTGATATAAAAAGAGGAGTAAGACAAGGATGCATCCTATCACCAAGCTTGTTCAATCTATACACTGAGCAAATCTTTCAAAAGATCACAGAGATGCCAGGCCTAAACATTAATGGGAAGATAATCAATGACCTAATATATGCTGATGATGTTGGTTAATTTGTTACTGTTTACTTCCAACTGCTACATTATTTCTCTATTACGATGTTTGTCTGCTTGTAATGTTTGTCTGCTTGTAATGTTTGTCTGCTTGTAATGTTTTTTTTTTTTTATTTTCTAGTTGTAATAACAGCACTGTGACTATTCCCGTTTCCCTGTCGATATTTTTCTCTTTACAAGTTACACTTTTTCTTGATTTGTTTCTTGCTCGTCTGCCTAGTTCCATTTCCTTTTCAGTTTGCTTGTATTCCCACTCTGTTTATTTGAATTGTTGTCTATGTGGGCACGAGATAGAAATGACTAAATAGTTGTATTAATTAAGCAATAAATACAACTCAAAAACGTCATCGAAAGCTGGATCATTCATAATTACGCCCAGCACGAGGCGATATATAATTTCTGCTATCTTTATCACGTGACCAAGCTAAACACAAGATTGTTATCTCGAGTCATGGCGCTATTTAAATCCCGAGTGAGCGATTTATCACATCAGATAGCGCCCGCTGACACCCGGAAGTCGTGAGTTTTATTTTGTTGCTTTGTAGACTTGTCACTGTTGATTAGACATAACATAAATAAGGTTACATTTGTTACAAAACGTGGTATTTATAATTAGTAACCTAGGTATGTAGCTGTTTGTAACAAACGAAACAAGCCTAGCTGGTCATCTCCCTCACTCTTACCAATACAGCATTTTGTGGTGATGTGGCCAGTGCTTATCCTCGTTGTACTTTAAAGACCCAAATTCACTGAGCCGTTATCGTACTTAAACAAAATTGTCTTCTCCATTGCAGCATTTTTTTGTATGTAGATGCGTCACGTGCTCTGTGTTGACGCGTCATGTGCTCTGCGTTGATGCGTCATATCCTTTGGTGTCAATGATGTAGCGATTTTGTCTGCAACGTTGTAGTTGATATCGAAAATTTATCTGTTTAGTTGTGGTTAATGCTGCCGTTCTGTCTGTCACGTTGTGGTTGATGCTGCTGTTCTGTCTGTCACGTTGTGGTTGATACTGCTGTTCTGTCTGTCACGTTGTGGTTGATGCTGCTGTTCTGTCTGTCACGTTGTGGTTGATGCTGCTGTTCTGTCTGTCACGTTGTGGTTGATACTGCTGTTCTGTCTGTCACGTTGTGGTTGATGCTGCTGTTCTGTCTGTCACGTTGTGGTTGATGCTGCTGTTCTGTCTGTCACGTTGTGGTTGATGCTGCTGTTCTGTCTGTCACGTTGTGGTTGATGCTGCTGTTCTGTCTGTCACGTTGTGGTTGATGCTGCTGTTCTGTCTGTCACGTTGTGGTTGATGCTGCTGTTCTGTCTGTCACGTTGTGGTTGATGCTGCTGTTCTGTCTGTCACGTTGTGGTTGATGCTGCTGTTCTGTCTGTCACGTTGTGGTTGATGCTGCCGTTTGTCTGCAACGATTTGTTCATGGAATTTTGTCTTCACTTTGTATTTAATGTAGCAACTATTGCCACAATGATTAATGTAGCAACTATTGCCACAATGATTAATGTAGCAACTATTGCCACAATGATTAATGTAGCAAATATTGCCACAATGATTAATGTAGCAACTATTGTCACAATGATTAATGTAGCAACTATTGTCACAATGATTAATGTAGCAACTATTGCCACAATGATTAATGTAGCAACTATTGCCACAATGATTAATGTAGCAACTATTGCCACAATGATTAATGTAGCGGCTTCGTCTTCATCATTCTTGTTCATCAAACAATTACTATCCTGGTCTGTGTCTGCTTTAAGAAAACAATGGGGGCATGATTCAGTCAACTTGTCGTTGCTAACATTGCCTATGACTCGTCGGCTCCACTTGTTAAACACGCCATCTACTACGTCAGCACATCCATCTCTCTCTTTTCTTGGTCATAAACCGACTATGTGACCGGCACGTCCTGTAGGGCAACAACATAATCCATACACGTCATATAGTCGTCATTACCCTTCGTGGAGTGCCCCGTGTCTGAAACCACATTATCCATATCTACTTCCACTTTCCTCATCAAAACCTCCACTGGGCGCGGGGTTTTTTTGTTTGTTCCTGTCCTAGAACAGTCTTCTTCTACCTTTCAGCTCCCTGTGGAGCATAGGTCTTCAACAAACACTTTCCAAGCCGTTCTGTTTCTTGATAATCTTTTAAGATCATTCCATGTCTTCCCCATTATCTTCATCTCTGTTCCTATCTGTCTTCTCCAAGAATACTTTGGTCTTCCTCTATGTCTTTTCCCCTGGGGATTCAAAAAAAGGACCTGTTGTGTAATACTCTCAGTTGGCTTCCGCAGTGTGTGTTCTATCTAGCGCCATCGTCTTTGCTGTATGTCCTTATCCACTGGTATTTGACTGGTACATTTCCATAATTCTATGTTAGTGATTTTGTCCTGCCATTTCCATCCTTTTATTCTGCGTAAGCATCCATTAATGAAAGTCTGTATCTTCATGATTGTCAATTTTGCTGTTCTCCATGTTTCACAGCCATATAATAGGACTGAAATAACATTGGAGTTGATAATTTTTATTTTTGTATTTAACCTAATTTCTTTGGATTTCCATGTTTCCCGGTGCAACAAAAGCTCCTCTTGCTTTTTGTATCCTTATTTTGGTATCATTTTCTGTTCCTTCCTCTTTATCTATATTACTACTCAGAGGTGTATGTAAGTTTGTAGATCTAGTAGAGGCATTTCTCCTAATTTTATTTGGTTATTGCCAACTGCATTAAGTCTCCTAATGTTGGTCTTATCTCCATTAATTTTTCAGTCCTAGCTGTTGTGATTTTTCATCAAGTATGTTCATTTTATCCTGCATCTGTTGATGGCTGTGTGATAGGAGAGCTATGTCATTAGCAAAGTCTAAATCATCAAGTTGTTTGGTCAGTGACCACTGGATCCATTTCTGTTGTTTTGAGTTATTTTCATAATTGAATCTATGGCCAGTAGAAAGAGAAATGGAGACAGAAGGCATCCCTGCCCTACTCCTGTTCTTATTTCAAATGCTTCTGTGATCTGTCCCTCATGCACCACACTACATTTCCATGAACAGTGGTTCATACATTTAATTTTGCAAGTGATTTTTCATTGTTTCACTGTTTGATTGTTTCATTTTTTGATTGTTTCATTGTTTGATTGTTACATTGATTTTTTTCATTATTTGGTTGTTTCAATTTTTGATTGTTTCACTGTTTGATTGTTTCATTGTCTGATTGCTCATTATTTGGCTGTTACAATGTCTGATTTTTTCATTGTTTTGATTTTTTTATTGTTTGATTGTTTGATTGCTTCATTGTTTGGCAGCTTCACTGTGTGATTGTTTTTTATTGTTTGATTGTTTCATTGTCTGATTGCTTCATTGTTTGGACTGATTGTTTCATTGTCTGATTGTTTCATTGTCTGATTGTTTCATTGTCTGATAAATTCATTGTTTGGTTGTTTTATTGTCTGGCTGCTACATTATCTGATTGTTTCATTGTCCGATAGCTTCTTTGTCTGATTACTTTATTGTCTGATTGTTTCACTGTCTGAATAATGCATTGTCTGATTCCTTCTTCACTGTTTCATTCCTTTTATTCTTTAGCCTTCTAATAGGTCACATTAATTTTTTTCTTTACATTATTATAATGTATTTACACAATTTTAATTAGTATATGTCGTCATTGTTAACCAGAAGTCCTCATCTGTCAATAATTGTCACCTCTGTCGAGGTATCAGACAAGAACTAATAGCTGCTAGTTTTTGGACACATCACTACACAACATGGCGTCCAACAACCAACATTTATTACAACACTCTCCGATGTTCTGGATGGTCCTCCTCGTGGTCTGGCTACACTTGTCCACTGCTATGATCTGTAAGTTGGTGCATGGCTACAATTGACAGCTTCTATGATCTGTAAGTTGGTGCATGGCTACACTTGACCACTGCTATGATCTGTAAGTTAGTGCATGGCTACACTTGACCACTGCTATGATCTGTAAGTTGGTGCATGTATACACTTGACCACTGCTATGATCTGTAAGATTGTGCATGTATACACTTGATCACTGCTATGATCTGTAAGTTGGTGCATGGCTACACTTGACCACTGCTATGATCTGTAAGTTGGTGCATGGCTACACTTGACCACTGCTATGATCTGTAAGTTGGTGCATGTATACACTTGACCACTGCTATGATCTGTAAGTTGGTGCATGGCTACACTTGACCACTGCTATGATCTGTAAGTTTGTGCATGGCTACACTTGACCACTGCTATGATCTGTAAGTACATGCTTGGCTCACTTGACCAATGCTATGATCAATAAGCACATGCTTGGCTGCCTTTTGTCTGGTCGCTGACACTTGCCTTTCCCAGACCACTGTTTAGGTTTCTTTGTATCTATTTCCACTAGTGTTTTCATTACTAGTCTGGCTTTCTTCTCCCCCCTCCCCTCTCCTCCCCCTCCACCCGTATCTTTTGTAGGCCTCGTGTCCACTGCTCATTTCCTCGATTGCTCTACGACGGACAGTCAAGTTTCGCCAGCCTCGTGTCCACTGCTCATTTTCTCGATTGCTCTACAACGGACAGTCAAGTTTCGCCAGCCTCGTGTCCACCGCTCATTTTCTCGATTGCTCTACGACGGACAGTCAAGTTTCGCCAGCCTCGTGTCCACCGCTCATTTCCTCGATTGCTCTACGACGGACAGTCAAGTTTCGCCAGCCTCGTGTCCACCGCTCATTTCCTCGATTGCTCTACGACGGACAGTCAAGTTTCACCAGCCTCGTATCCACTGCTCATTTCCTCGATTGCTCTACGACGGACAGTGAAGTTTCGCCAGCCTCGTGTCCATTGCTCATTTCCTCGATTGCTCTACGACGGACAGTCAAGTTTCGCCAGCCAAGTTGACTTTTCTTATACGTTTTATACATTATCTTCGTTGTACTTCTGATATTTCTATCTCTTCCTCATTTTTCCTATCTCTCTTTTCTACACATCTTGACTCTCATCCTACCTCCCCTCATGTAGCCTCCTTTCTTATTTCAAAATCCTACTTTCTTTTCTTCTTTTCTGTCCACCTCTCCATTCTCCTGATCATCTAACATGTAGATATAGATAATTGTGCTTCATCGTTTCTTGTTGTTGTCCTTGTTTTCTGAAGAAGGCTACTAGCCGAAACGTCAGTATTGTATTGTGTTCCCTATTTGTAAAGCGGTCACCATACCTTGGAGTGTCTAACACTCCCCATCACTGGCTCCCTACACTTGACCACTGCTTTGATCGGTAAGTACATGCCTGGCTCACTTGATCACTGCTTTGGTCGGTAAGTACATGCTTGGCTACACTTGACCACTGCTTTGATCGGTAAGTACATGTTTGGCTACACTTGACCACTGCTTTGATCGGTAAGTACATGTTTGGCTACACTTGACCACTGCTTTGATCGGTAAGTACATGCTTGGCTACACCTGACCACTGCTTTGATCGGTAAGTACATGCTTGGCTACACCTGACCACTGCTTTGATCGGTAAGTACATGCTTGGCTACACTTGACCACTGCTGTAATCGGTAAGTACATGCTTCGCTACACCTGACCACTGCTTTGATCGGTAAGTACATGCTTGGCTACGCATGACCACTGCTTTGATCGGTAAGTACATGCTTGGCTACACTTGACCACTGCTTTGATCGGTAAGTACATGCATGGCTACACTTGACCACTTCTATTTTCTGTAAGTACATACATGGCTACACTTGACCACTGCTATGAACGGCAAGTACATGCTTGGCTACACCTGACCACTGCTATGATCGGTATGTACATGCTTGGCTACACTTGATCACTGCTTTGATCGGTAAGTACATGCATGGCTACACTTGATCACTTCTATGAACGGTAAGTATATGCGTAGCTACACTTGACCACTGCTATGAACGGTAAGTACATGCGTAACTACACTTGACCACTGTTATGATCTGTAAGTAAATGAATGGATACACTTGACCACTGCTATGATCGGTAAGTGCATGCTTGGCTACACTTGACCACTGCTGTGATCGGTAAGTACATGCATGGCTACACTTGACGACTGCCTTGATCGGTAAGTACAAGCTTGGCTACACTTGACCACTGCTGTGATCGGTAAGTACAAGCATGGCTACACTTGACCACTGCTTTGATCGGTAAGTACATCCTTTGCTACACTTGACCACTGATTTGATCGGTAAGTACATGCTTGGCTCAATTGAACACTGCTTTGATCGGTAAGTACATGCTTGGCTACACTTGACCAATGCTATGATCGGTAAGTACATGCCTGGCTACACTTGACCACTGCTTTGATCGGTAAGTACATGCTTGGCTACACTTGACCACTGCTAAGAACGGTAAGTAAATGCGTAGCTACACTTCACCACTGCTATGAATGGTAAGTACATGCGTAACTAAACTTGACCACTGTTATGATCTGTAAGTATATGCATGGCTACACTTGACCACTGCTTTAATCGGTACGTACATGCCTGGCTACACTTGACCACTGCTATGATCGGTAAGTAAATGCTTGGCTACACTTGACCACTGCTTTGATCGGTAAGTACATGCTTGGCTACACTTGACCAATGCTGTAATCGGTAAGTACATGCTTCGCTACACCTGACCACTGCTTTGATCGGTAAGTACATGCTTGGCTACACATGACCACTGCTTTGATCGGTAAGTACATGCTTGGCTACACTTGACCACTGCTGTGATCGGTAAGTACATGCATGGCTACACTTGACGACTGCCTTGATCGGTAAGTACAAGCTTGGCTACACTTGACCACTGCTGTGATCGGTAAGTACAAGCATGGCTACACTTGACCACTGCTTTGATCGGTAAGTACATCCTTTGCTACACTTGACCACTGATTTGATCGGTAAGTACATGCTTGGCTCAATTGAACACTGCTTTGATCGGTAAGTACATGCTTGGCTACACTTGACCAATGCTATGATCGGTAAGTACATGCCTGGCTACACTTGACCACTGCTTTGATCGGTAAGTACATGCTTGGCTACACTTGACCACTGCTAAGAACGGTAAGTAAATGCGTAGCTACACTTCACCACTGCTATGAACGGTAAGTACATGCGTAACTAAACTTGACCACTGTTATGATCTGTAAGTATATGCATGGCTACACTTGACCACTGCTTTAATCGGTACGTACATGCCTGGCTACACTTGACCACTGCTATGATCGGTAAGTAAATGCTTGGCTACACTTGACCACTGCTTTGATCGGTAAGTACATGCTTGGCTACACTTGACCAATGCTGTAATCGGTAAGTACATGCTTCGCTACACCTGACCACTGCTTTGATCGGTAAGTACATGCTTGGCTACACATGACCACTGCTTTGATCGGTAAGTACATGCTTGGCTACACTTGACCACTGCTTTGATCGGTAAGTACATGCATGGCTACACTTGACCACTTCTATTTTCTGTAAGTACATACATGGCTACACTTGACCACTGCTATGAACGGTAAGTACATGCTTGGCTACACCTGACCACTGCTATGATCGGTATGTACATGCTTGGCTACACTTGATCACTGCTTTGATCGGTAAGTACATGCATGGCTACACCTGACCACTTCTATGATCTGTAAGTACATACATGGCTACACTTGACCACTGCTATGAACGGTAAGTATATGCGTAGCTACACTTGACCACTGCTATGAACGGTAAGTACATGCGTAACTACACTTGACCACTGTTATGATCTGTAAGTAAATGAATGGATACACTTGACCACTGCTATGATCGGTAAGTACATGCTTGGCTACACTTGACCACTGCTGTGATCGGTAAGTACAAGCATGGCTACACTTGACCACTGCTATGATCGGTAAGTACATCCTTTGCTACACTTGACCACTGATTTGATCGGTAAGTACATGCTTGGCTCACTTGACCACTGCTTTGATCGGTAAGTACATGCTTGGCTACACTTGACCAATGCTATGATCGGTAAGTACAAGCATGGCTACACTTGACCACTGCTTTGATCGGTAAGTACATCCTTGGCTACACTTGACCACTGATTTGATCGGTAAGTACATGCTTGGCTCACTTGACCACTTCTTTGATCGGTAAGTACATGCTTGGCTACACTTGACCACTGCTATGATCGGTAAGTACATGCCTGGCTACACTTGACCACTGCTATGATCGGTAAGTACATGCTTGGCTACACTTGACCACTGCTTTGATCGGTAAGTACATGCTTGGCTACACTCGACCACTGCTTTGATCGGTAAGTTCATGCTTGGCTACACTTGACCTCTGCTTTGATCGGTAAGTACATGCTTGGCTACACTCGACCACTGCTTTGATCGGTAAGTACATGCATGGCTACACTTGACCACAGTACTGATCTGCAAGTACATGCTTGGCTACACTTGACCACTGCTTTGATCGGTAAGTACATGCTTGGCTCACTTGACCACTTCTTTGATCGGTAAGTACATGCTTGGCTACACTTGACCAATGCTATGATCGGTAAGTACATGCCTGGCTACACTTGTCCACTGCTATGATCGGTAAGTACATGCTTGGCTACACTTGACCACTGCTTTGATCGGTAAGTACATGCTTGGCTACACTCGACCACTGCTTTGATCGGTAAGTTCATGCTTGGCTACACTTGACCACTGCTTTGATCGGTAAGTACATGCTTGGCTACACTCGACCACTGCTTTGATCGGTAAGTACATGCATGGCTACACTTGACCACAGTACTGATCTGCAAGTACATGCTTGGCTACACTTGACCACTGCTTTGATCGGTAAGTACATTCATGGCTACACTTGACCATTGCTATGATCGGTAAGTACATACATGGCTACACTTGACCACTTCTATGAACGGTAAGTACATGCTTGGCTACACCTGACCACTGCTATGATCGGTATGTACTTGCTTGGCTACACTTGATCACTGCTTTGATCGGTAAGTACATGCATGGCTACACTTGACCACTTCTATGATCTGTAAGTACATACATGGCTACACTTGACCACTGCTATGAACGGTAAGTATATGCGTAGCTACACTTGACCACTGCTATGAACGGTAAGTACATGCGTAACTACACTTGACCACTGTTATGATCTGTAAGTAAATGAATGGATACACTTGACCACTGATATGATCGGTAAGTACTTGCTTGGCTCACTTGACCACTGCTTTGATCGGTAAGTACATGCTTGGCTACACTTGACCACTGCTATGATCGGTAAGTACATGCCTGGCTACACTTGACCACTGCTATGATCGGTAAGTACATGCTTGGCTACACTTGACCACTGCTTTGATCGGTAAGTACATGCTTCGCTACACTTGACCACTGCTATGATCGGTAAGTATATGCATGGCTACACTTGACCACTGCTTTAATCGGTAAGTACATGCCTGGCTACACTTGACCACTGCTATGATCGGTAAGTAAATGCTTGGCTACACTTGACCACTGCTTTGATCGGTAAGTACATGCTTGGCTGCACTTTACCACTGCTATGATCGGTAAGTACATGCTTGGCTACACTTGACCACTGCTTTGATCGGTAAGTACATGCGTAGCTACACGTGACCACTGCTATGAACGGTAAGTACATGTCTGTTATGTATAACAGATTTAAAATAAACCCAAATCGTCTTGTCGATGTCTATCTGGGTAAATAAGAACTCAGCCTGTCTCTGGTGACACAAACAGTTGTTGGTTAGAAAAAAAAACTTCACACAGCTCGTGGCGACTTTGAACCCGTCACCTTCTTCTCCAGATCCGGACGTCTTACCTCTGAGCTTCTTATTTCAAATGTGGTGGGATTTGAACTCGCAACTTTCTTGTCTCAAGGTCGACATCTTACCTCTGAGCCACTTAGCCCAATTGTGGTGGGATTTGAACTCGCAACTTTCTTGTCTCAAGGTCGACATCTTACCTCTGAGCCACTTAGCCCAATTGTGGTGGGATTTGAACTCGCAACTTTCTTGTCTCAAGGCCGACGTCATAACTCTGATCCACTTAGCCCAATTGTGGTGGGATTTGAACTCGCAACTTTCTTGTCTCAAGGCCGACGTCTTAACTCTGATCCACTTAGCCCAATTGTGGTGGGATTTGAACTCGCAACTTTCTTGTCTCAAGGCCGACGTCTTAACTCTGAGCCACTTAGCCCAATTGTGGTGGGATTTGAACTCGCAACTTTCTTGTCTCAAGGCCGACGTCTTAACTCTGATCCACTTAGCCCAATTGTGGTGGGATTTGAACTCGCAACTTTCTTGTCTCAAGGCCGACGTCTTAACTCTGATCCACTTAGCCCAATTGTGGTGGGATTGAACTCGCAACTTTCTTGTCTCAAGGCCGACGTCTTAACTCTGAGCCACTTAGCCCAATTGTGGTGGGATTTGAACTCGCAACTTTCTTGTCTCAAGGCCGACGTCTTAACTCTGATCCACTTAGCCCAATTGTGGTGGGATTTGAACTCGCAACTTTCTTGTCTCAAGGCCGACGTCTTAACTCTGATCCACTTAGCCCAATTGTGGTGGGATTTGAACTCGCAACTTTCTTGTCTCAAGGCCGACGTCTTAACTCTGAGCCACTTAGCCCAATTGTGGTGGGATTTGATCTCGCAACTTTCTTGTCTCAAGGCCGACGTCTTAACTCTGAGCCACTTAGCCCAATTGTGGTGGGATTTGAACTCGCAACTTTCTTGTCTCAAGGCCGACGTCTTAACTCTGAGCCACTTAGCCCAATTGTGGTGGGATTTGAACTCGCAACTTTCTTGTCTCAAGGCCGACGTCTTAACTCTGAGCCACTTAGCCCAATTGTGGTGGGATTTGAACTCGCAACTTTCTTGTCTCAAGGCCGACGTCTTAACTCTGAGCCACTTAGCCCAATTGTGGTGGGATTTGAACTCGCAACTTTCTTGTCTCAAGGCCGACATCTTACCTCTGATCCTCCTAGTCCACCTGTGGTTCATTAATTTAGACGAACACAATGAACTATGTGTCGCTAATGGTTTCCATCACCGGTGCTCCTTGACCCTACAAGATATGAAACCGGCATGTTCACAATTTCTTTCATTACCGGATGTTCAATTATGTCAACTCTCTAGGGCGTGTCAAGCATATGGAACCCAGCTACAGAGATCACTTAATGCCAGATGACCTGAGCGTGACTTTTATTGATGAGAACGAGGACCTCTTCTACCTTCATCTGAGCCTTATCCCGGATGCCGTCACCAACGTTCCGGTCTATACCATCCGGTTGGACGAAAGTGGCAACTTCTATATACATCTGGAGGATCTAGAAGACAAGCTGGTACGTTCAACAAGAACAACAAAACAATAGTTATTATCTTTGCAGGTTAACCAAATGTTGAAAGCGATGGGGGTTGGTACAGCGAGTGTGGTGTGTCAGTCGTGATTGGAGTTTCAATAAAATACAATTGTGAAGTTATTTCAAGAAGATAATACTGAAAAGTTGCGATTTAAAAAAGATAATACAATTAAGTTGCTATATCAAGAAGGTGTGGTGTTAAGGAAGAAAGTTGAGAATACCATGAACAGCTAAGAAGAGTAATGAAAACGTTCTGAAAAAGGCCAAAGCAAAGAGAGAGCTAATTATTAATATTAGGAAGAAACAATTATCATTTATGGACATGTAATGGGGAGGGAACAGTTGAAATATATTGTAACAACTGAGAAAGTTGAGGGACGAAGAGATAGAGGGAAGCAAAGAGAAAAGATACCAGACAGATTAAGAGAATGTCTTGGCAGAAGGTCAACAACATAAATGATAAATAACTGTCGAGATCGAAATTTGTGGAGAGACATGATCACCTACGCCAGCAGGCACGGGACTTCAAGATTATGACCAAAATGATAATACATTTAAGTTGCTGTATCGAAAAGATAATACAATTACGTTGGTGTTACAACATGATTCCTGGACCAGATAATATAACTAAAGAAGAGATTGAAGCCATGGGTGATTTTGGAATAGCAATAATAACAAAAATATTGAATTTTATCTACAACACCGGATATATACCAGACGACATGCTCAAATCAATATTCATAGCACTACCAAAGAAATCGGGTGCGGTTAATGCGATGATAATCGCACAATAAGCCTTATGAGTCACATGACTAAGATATTACTAATAATCATCATGTGAAGAGTGCGAAACAAAATCAGTCCAGAAATTAGCGATGAACAGTGTGGTTTTGTTAGAGATAAAGGAACAAGCAATGCCATATGCATCATAAGATCTTTAGTAGAAAGAGTCATAGAGGAGAAAACAGATCTATACTTATGTTTCATAGATTATACCAAAGCATTTGACAAAGTAAAGCACCAAGAAATAATCAAAATTTTAGAAAGCATAAACGTAGACAGAAAAGATCTAAGAATAATAAATAACATGTACTTGCAACAAACAGCGGCCATAAGAACTGGAAACCAATTGAGAATGTTTCTACAAACAAAACATAGTGTTAGGCAAGATTGTGTGCTGTCACCAGATTTGTTTAATATTTATAGTGAGATTATTTTAAGATCCATAAGGGACATGCATAGAATATCTATCGGAGGTCATAAATATAAATAATCTAAGGTATTCTGTTGATGCAGTCTTAATCACTAAGAGTGAAAATAAGTTACAAGATATGTTAGACATTATAGTGCAAGAAAGCCAAAATAAAGGACTCAGCTTTAATAGCAAAAAGATAGAAGTAATGGTAACAACAAAGAATAAGACATCACCTTAGTGTAAAATAAAGACAAGTGGAACAATATTAAAACAGGTAAATTAATTTAAATATCTGGGAACATTGTTAACCTCAGACGGAAGGTGAAGGTATAACAGAGGTGAGATGCAGAATGGCTCAGGCAAAAGTAGCTTTACAAAAGTTAGGAAGATACTATGCAATCCATTTTTGGCAATAGAAACAAGAAAAAGAGTTCTTAAATGTTATGTAGAGCCAGTCTTAACATATGGATGTGATTCATGGACAGTAGGACAACATACAAGAAAATCACTGGAGTCTGTAGAAATGTGGTTTTACAGAAGAATGTTGAGAATACCATGGACAACTAAGAAGAGTAATGAAAACGTTCTAAAAGAGGCCAAAGCAAAAGAGAGCTAAATGAGGGACGAAGAGTTAGAGGGAAGCAAAGAGAAAGGATGAGAGAAACAAGTGAAACAAGTTGGAACAATGAATCAACATAAAGAGACGAATGTTGGAAAAATGAATCAACATAAGGGAGACGAAAGTTTGAAAAATGAATCAACATACGGGAAACAAAAGTTGAAATAATGAATCAACATAAGGGAAACAAAAGTTGAAAAAATGAATCAACATAAGGGAAACAAAAGTTGAAATAATGAACCAACATACGGGAAACATAGTTGGAACAATGAATCAAAACGAGGGAGACGAAAGTTGGAAAAATGAATCAATATAAAGGAGATAAAAGCTTTTAAAATGAATCAACATAAAGGAGACGAAAGTTGGAAAAATGAATCAACGTAAGGGAGACGAAAGTTGGGAAAATGAATCTATATAAAGGAGACGAAAGTTGGAAAAATGAATCTATATAAAGGAGACGAAAGTTGGAAAAATGAATCAGCATAAGGGAGACGAAAGTTGGAAAAATGAATCAGCATAAGGGAGACGAAAGTTGGAACAATGAATCAACATAAGGGAGACGAAAGTTGGAAAAATGAATCAACATAAGGGAGACAAAAGTTGGCGCAATGAATCAACATAAGGGAGACGAAAGTTGGAACAATGAATCAACATAAGGGAGACGAAAGTTGGAACAATGAATCAACATAAGAGAGACGAAAGTTGGAAAAATGAATCAACATAAGAGAGACGAAAGTTGGAAAAATGAATCAGCATAAGGGAGACGAAAGTTGGAACAATGAATCAGCATAAGGGAGATGAAAGTTGGAACAATGAATCAACATAAGGGAGACGAAAGTTGGAACAATGAATCAACATAAGAGAGACGAAAGTTGGAAAAATGAATCAGCATAAGGGAGACGAAAGTTGGAAAAATGAATCAGCATAAGGGAGACGAAAGTTGGAACAATGAATCAACATAAGGGAGACGAAAGTTGGAACAATGAATCAACATAAGGGAGACAAAAGTTGGATTAATGAATAAACATAAGGGAGACGAAAGCTTGAAAAATGAATCAACGTAAAGGAGACGAAAGTTGGAAAAATAAATAAAAAAAAGTGGAAACGAAAACAAGGATAAGAAATGGGTCGATGTTTCAGAAATGTGCAAAATTTTCACTAAATAATCAATACATGACAGTATCACAGGGATATCCATATGTCAGCATTAACTAACTATCAATAGGTGACAATATCGCAGTGCTATCCAGGCGACAACCTTATTAAGTAGCGTTAGATAACAATATTACAGGGTTCTTCAGATGACAACATTAACTACATAAATAGATGACAATATCACATGACTATATCACATGACTATATCACATGACTATATCACATGACTATATCACATGACTATATCACATGACTATCCGGATGTCAACGTTAGCTAAAGATCCATTACATGACAATATCACATGACTATCCGGATGTCAACGTTAGCTAAAGATCCATTACATGACTATATCACATGACTATCCGGATGTCAACGTTAGCTAAAGATCCATTACATGACTATATCACATGACTATCCGGATGTCAACGTTAGCTAAAGATCCATTACATGACTATATCACATGACTATCCGGATGTCAACGTTAGCTAAAGATCCATTACATGACAATATCACATGACTATCCGGATGTCAACGTTAGCTAAAGATCCATTACATGACTATATCACATGACTATCCGGATGTCAACGTTAGCTAAAGATCCATTACATGACAATATCACATGACTATCCGGATGTCAACGTTAGCTAAAGATCCATTACATGACAATATCACATGACTATCCGGATGTCAACGTTAGCTAAAGATCCATTACATGACAATATCACATGACTATCCGGATGTCAACGTTAGCTAAAGATCCATTACATGACAATATCACATGACTATCCGGATGTCAACGTTAGCTAAAGATCCATTACATGACAATATCACATGACTATCCGGATGTCAACGTTAGCTAAAGATCCATTACATGACAATATCACATGACTATCCGGATGTCAACGTTAGCTAAAGATCCATTACATGACAATATCACATGACTATCCGGATGTCAACGTTAGCTAAAGATCCATTACATGACAATATCACATGACTATCCGGATGTCAACGTTAGCTAAAGATCCATTACATGACAATATCACATGACTATCCGGATGTCAACGTTAGCTAAAGATCCATTACATGACAATATCACATGACTATCCGGATGTCAACGTTAGCTAAAGATCCATTACATGACAATATCACATGACTATCCGGATGTCAACGTTAGCTAAAGATCCATTACATGACAATATCACATGACTATCCGGATGTCAACGTTAGCTAAAGATCCATTACATGACAATATCACATGACTATCCGGATGTCAACGTTAGCTAAAGATCCATTACATGACAATATCACATGACTATCCGGATGTCAACGTTAGCTAAAGATCCATTACATGACAATATCACATGACTATCCGGATGTCAACGTTAGCTAAAGATCCATTACATGACAATATCACATAACTATCCGGATGTCAACGTTAGCTAAAGATCCATTACATGACAATATCACATGACTATCCGGATGTCAACGTTAGCTAAAGATCCATTACATGACAATATCACATAACTATGCGTATGTCAACGTTAATTAAAGATCCATTACATAACAATATCCCATGAACATTTGTACTTTTTGACTCCAAACAATTTAGTTTTTAATTTCCATGTTTCCTAGCGCAATAAAACTATTGCTCTGTGTATACTTATTTTGTAATCATTCTTCACTCTTCCTATTTCTTCTATATTACTGCCTATATGTACAGACTCCGCCAAACAATTTATAAACTCACTTTAATAGATGTCGTCTGTGGACTTTTTTCATAGTTTGATAGAGTTACAGAGACGGTTTGATGGTTGCTTAAAAGCCTGTTGCAAGAATGTGACATACTTGATGTAAATGTGACGTGCACGATGAAAATATGGCGTGCACGACTGTAAAATCAAATTCAGTCTTATCTCTATTTATTTATAAATATGTATCTGGTGTGAACTCTCATTAATTATGCAAAATTTGTTCTTGCATGTGTTTATAATAATGTGAATGGATAGCTAGGACGTCAGCAAAGACAAGAGTCTAGAACATCAACTACTTTGTCGTAAAAACAACACACTTGACACTAACCACTTGATTCTATTCGTATTATATTTAAAAAAAGAAATAAACATATGGTATTAAGCACCTGAACCTAAGAAGTGACAAGACAGACTACGAAGTTTCGGCGACAACCTTCATCGGTTATAGTACAACAAATATAAAATACAATGGCTAGTACAATACAATGGCTAGTACAATACAATGGCTAGTACAATACAATGGCTAGTACAATACAATGGCTAGTACTTATCTATCTCAAAAGTACATGTGAAACTGTTGCCTCGTGGTAGGTCCGAGTGACAGGAAGCGGAAGTGACCAGAATCAAAGTGTCTGTTGGTCACATGATAAGTTGTCGATAGGCCAGATAGGATCTCGAGATCCTTGGATCGAGTAAAGAGCCAAACAAAGTAGGGGGCCCCTGATGATGAATGAAATGAGTGACTCCATAGTTGGGGGACCAGGGGTGGCAAGAGGGGAGAAAAGCAGGGGATATGAAAGGGGAGGTCAGTAATTAAAGGAAAGAGTGAAACGTTTTTAGTCCCATCGGATTGAGAGTGCCAAAGAAGACAATCAGTTGGTTCTCCAAGGCGAACCGACTGTGGGTATCTGAGGAGCAAGAGATGTTTCTAGTAAATTGGCAGTCGTCAGAGGTATTGTTGACCTAGAGAAATGGGAGGAGACACCCGTGCTGAAATCGCGTTCAATGTTGTACAAGTGTTCATGAACCCTTTCTCATAAACGTCTAACCGTTGGCCAATAACGTTTTAAGACAGCGCTGACAGATATATCTCACGGTAATATTCAACCAGCGCTGACAGATAAATCTCATGGTAATGTCCAACCAGCGCTGACAGATAAATCTCATGGTAATATTCAACCAGCGCTGACAGATAAATCTCACCGTAATATCTAACCAGCGCTGACAGATATATCTCACGGTAATATCCAACCAGAGCTGACAGATACATCTCATGGTAATATCCAACCAGCGCTGACACGATAAATCTCACCGTAATATCTAACCAGCGCTAACAGATATATCTCACGGTAATATCCAACCAGCGCTGACAGATAAATCTCACGGTAATATCCAACCAGCGCTGACAGATAAATCTCACGGTAATATCCAACCAGCGCTGGCAGATAAATCTCACGGTAATATCTAACCAGAGCTGACAGATAAATCTCATGGTAATATCCAACCAGCGCTGGCAGATAAATCTCACGGTAATTTCCAACCAGCGCTGACAGATAAATCTCACGGTAATATCCAACCAGCGCTGATAGATAAATCTCACGGTAATATCCAACCAGCGCTGACAGATAAATCTCACGGTAATATCCAACCAGCGCTTACAGCGTATACAATACACAGATATGCAAGTGATGCTTTCCCAAATCTCAAATGTGCCATCGGGGGAAAGGACTTGGTGTGTTTGTTGCACAAATGGGCACGTACTACATGACCTGTCGCAGCGGGACGTGGCCCTAAGGTCCTGGCACGGGTTACGGAGCAGTCTCATAACCAAAATGCTCAGCAGGTTCCTGTCACGATTAAATGCAACCATAACAGGGTTAGGGTATAGAAGGCGAGTAGTGGTATCTGAGTGTAGGTTAGGTCATCATTATCATGTGCCATACAGGTTGGCGTAGGCGATCATGTCCTTCCACAATGTTCTATCTCCAGTGCATTGTATTAGTTCTGTTGTTGACAGTTTCCCATGCCATGACAATTTTTACGCCACTTTTTACAAATCTTGCCCTGCAGATCCCACACACAAGAACAATAATGAGATCAAGTTGACCATCTCTGATTTGATAAAAAGCAAAGCTATCACTTCTAGCGCAACCAACTTCATTATTCAAGAAGAAGTAAAGGCATCGAGATGCACCAAGATGTGAAGCTGCTGTAAAGCTGATGATAATAGTAATACTGAAAAAAAGAAGAAAAAAAAGTGGTATGGTGACAGCTTTACGTGGTAGTGGACGAAACAAAAATCAACGTTTCGGCCAAGTAGGCCTTCAGCTGGAACAACAAACAACAAATATATATATAAGGATATTTAAACAAATCTAACTACATGGCGATAATATGCTAGATACTCAAGAAAGGTATCACGTATAACTGTCACCTTACCACTTTTTTCTTCATTTTTTTAGTATTGCTCATTATTCCTGACTGTAGGCAAACCCTTCTTCTACCTGATGTCCGCAAACCTTATAGATCAGTTTGATTTGATGTCACCAGCTGGTGATGGTCCGATACTACATCTATTCATCTATACACGTTTACATCATGAAAGAATGATCTACGCTTCCTATAAGATTGATCTATTCTTCTTATAAAGATGATCTACACTTCTTATGGGAATGATCTATGTTTTTTTTTTGTTAACCTTTATGTTGTCAATCTTATTATTATCCTTTTTCTTGTCTGGTGAAACCCACTTATGTATTCTGCTCTGTTGGAACCTCCATCCTGCTAACGACGTTTGGAACAAGGCACATCAGTTCACGAATATCTCTCCATTCTTATCATGTCTACATGTCTGTGTTTTCCGATATTCTCAAAGTCACGTTAATCAGTTCCAAGCTTTGAG
Organism: Megaustenia siamemsis; assembly: GCA_032433765.1. Taxonomy (NCBI): domain Eukaryota; kingdom Metazoa; phylum Mollusca; class Gastropoda; order Stylommatophora; family Ariophantidae; genus Megaustenia; species Megaustenia siamemsis. The sequence continues at coordinate 75,180,691 of JAVIAB010000024.1, read as the reverse complement.
TTTAGGTCCCCCATCAAGATTATATCTTTGGTTCTCATTTCATCATTTAACATTGTAATTGTTTATAGAATTTGTCATTAACTGAAAAGTCTCTAGCATTAGTTGGGTTGTAGTATTGGATACTATCAATTTTTATTATTTTTATCTTTGCCATTTTAAATGGTGCTCTTTTTAAATGCCTTTATTAATAGTGCCTTATTTGTGCCAGATCTGTAGTTTTTCCTGGCAGAAATAAGTTGATTCAGCGTCTCAGACTCCTTAAGAATTTCTTCACATTGCGTCATACATTACTCAGAGAAAAAGCGTATATCTTTTTTTTTGGTGGCGAAAATACATCTTCTCCTTTATCCAACTTGCCCATGTATGAGATGCTTTTGTTATTTCTGACAGTGTTGGGTAACCACCCCCCCCCCCGACTCAACTTCCCATGTTACCACTTAAGACATGCCTGGTAGGGTACAGCACCACATTTCTTTAGTCTCCCATCAGGACCACCTAGACTCGGGCGACGGGTGTAATATAAGAGAGGCATTATCGGAAAGGACAATAAATGAGTACACAAGTGAAACATTAGAATGTTTCAGAATCATATGTCTAGTGTTACTATCACCAGTACTTAACCACGAGACATGTGTCCTGATTTATCTCATCTTGGTAACAGAACAGAGCCTACTATGAAGATGTGGACGGAGTGACTGTCATTGAAGTTATCCGGATTGATGGTCTCGAATACAATGAATACAACTTTGAATTAGTAAGTCTACAATGTATGTCTGTGTGGTTCTTGACTGTCTGTCAGTGTGGTTCTAGACTGTTTGTCAGTGTAGTTCTATATTGTCTGTCAGTGTAGTTCTATATTGTCTGTCTGTGTGGTTCTTGACTGTCTGTCAGTGTGGTTCTTGACTGATCATCAGTGTAGTTCTAGACTGTCTGTCAGTGTAGTTCTTGACTGATCACCAGTGTAGTTCTAGACTGTCTGTCAGTGTAGTTCTATATTGTCTGTCTGTGTAGTTCTTGACTGCCTGTCAGTGTAGTTCTCGGCTGATCATCAGTGTAGTTCTAGACTGTCTGTCAGTGTAGTTCTTGACTGATCATTAGTGTAGTTCTAGACTGTCTGTCAGTGTGGTTCTAGACTGTCTGTCAGTGTGGTTCTTGACTGATCATCAGTGTAGTTCTAGACTGTCTGTCAGTGTGGTTCTAGACTGTCTGTCAGTGTGGTTCTTGACTGATCATCAGTGTTATTCTAGACTGTCTGTCAGTGTGGTTCTACACTGTCTGTCAGTGTGGTTCTTGAATGATCATCAGTGTAGTTCTAGACTGTCTGTCTGTGTGGTTCTAGACTGTCTGTCAGTGTGGTTCTTGACTGATCATCAGTGTAGTTCTAGACTGTCTGTCTGTGTGGTTCTAGACTGTCTGTCAGTGTGGTTCTAGACTGTCTGTCAGTGTGGTTCTTGACTGATCATCAGTGTAGTTCTATACTGTCTGTCAGTGTGTTTCTACACTGTCTGTCAGTGTGGTTCTTGACTGATCATCAGTGTAGTTCTAGACTATCTGTCTGTGTGGTTCTAGACTGTCTATCAGTGTGGTTCTTGACTGATCATCAGTGTAGTTCTAGACTGTCTGTCTGTGTGGTTCTAGACTGTCTGTCAGTGTGGTTCTTGACTGATCATCAGTGTAGTTCTATACTGTCTGTCAGTGTGGTTCTTGACTGATCATCAGTGTAGTTCTAGACTGTCTGTCTGTGTGGTTCTAGACTGTCTGTCAGTGTGGTTCTTGACTGATCATCAGTGTAGTTCTAGACTGTCTGTCTGTGTGGTTCTAGACTGTCTGTCAGTGTGGTTCTTGACTGATCATCAGTGTAGTTCTATACTGTCTGTCAGTGTGGTTCTTGACTGATCATCAGTGTAGTTCTAGACTGTCTGTCTGTGTGGTTCTAGACTGTCTGTCAGTGTGGTTCTTGACTGATCATCAGTGTACTTCTAGACTGTCTGTCTGTGTGGTTCTAGACTGTCTGTCAGTGTAGTTCTAAATTGTCTGTCAGTGTGGTTCTTGTCGGTCTATCAGTGTGGTTGATGATTGTCTGTCGGTGTGGTTCTTGTCAGTCTGTAAATGTGGTTCATGACTGTCTGTCAGTGTAGTTCTAGACTGTCTGTCAGTGTAGTTCTAGACTGTCTGTAAGTGTAGTTCGAGACTATCTGTCAGTGTGGTTCCTGACTGTCTGTCTGTGTGGTTCTTGGCTGTCTGTCAGCAACGTTCTTGAATGTTTATCATTGTAGTTCTAGGCTTTCTGACAGTGTGGATCTTGTCGATCTGTCAATGTGGTTCATGACTGTCTGTCTGTGTAGTTCTAGACTGTCTGTCAGTGTGGTTGTAGATTGTCTGTCAGTGTGGTTCTTGTCTTGTCAGTGTGGTTCATGACTATCTGTCAGTCTTGTGCTTGACTGTCTGTCAGTGTGGTTCTTGACTATCTGTCAGTGTGGTTCTTAACTGTCTGTCAATGTGGTTCATGGCTACCTATCAGTCTTGTTCTTGACTGTCTGTCAGTGTGGTTCTTGACTGTCTGTCAATGTGGTTCTTGACTGTCTGTCAGTGTGATTCTTGTCGGTCTGTCAATGTGGCTCTTGGCTGTTTTTTAGTGTGTTTCTTGACTGTCTATAATTGTGGTTCTTGCTTTTCTGTTGACTGTCTGTCAGTTCTGTTGACTGTCTTGTCAGTAGTACTTGTCTGTCTGTCTGTCAGTGTGGTTCTTGACTGTATGTCAGTGTGGTTCTTCACTGTCTGTTAGTGTGTTTATTGGCTGTTTGTCAGTGTTGTTCTTGAACGTCTGTCTTTGTGGTTCAAGACGGCCTGTCAGTGTGGTTCTTGACTGTCTGTCAGTGTGGTTATTGACTGTCTGTCAGTGTGGTTCTTGACTGTCTGTCAGTGTGGTTCATGACGGCCTGTCAGTGTCGTTCTTGCTCGTCTGTCAGTGTCGTTCTTGCTCCTCTGTCAGTGTGGTCCCTACATGTCTGTCAGTGTGGTCCCTACATGTCTGTAAGTGTGGTCCCTACATGTCTGTAAGTGTGGTCCCTACATGTCTGTAAGTGTGGTCCCTACACTTCTGTAAGTGTGGTCCCTACACGTCTGTAAGTGTGGTCCCTACACGTCTGTAAGTGTGGTCCCTACATGTCTGTAAGTGTGGTCCCTACATGTCTGTAAGTGTGGTCCCTACATGTCTGTAAGTGTGGTCCCTACACGTCTGTCATTCCGCCTGTCTTCTTATTACCTTTTTCACTTCACCTGTCTTGTTACTGGTCCTCAGGCAACCAGATCTGTGGGAGTTTCTGTCAGCTTGCTTTCTTACCATTCTCCCTGTCTGCCTGTATCCTTACTCGTTTGCTCGTCTGCTAATCTCTCTATTGCTTTGCTCATCTTTCAGCCTGTCTGTTTCCTTGCTTGTCTGTTAGTCTGTCTATTTTCTTATTTGTGTCTTAGTTTGTTTGCTTGCTTGTTTGTTAGTGTATTTGTTTTCTCGGCTGAATTAATCTTCTTCCTCTTCTATCTTTCCTCTGTTGCCGTTGGCGTCGAGGGGAGAAACAATCTGCGATTCTTTGCTCTTCTGTTGGCCTCTTCTGATGTTATTCCTCCTAGTGACTCTAGTATTCCCTTTATCCATCTCTTTCTCGGTCTTCCTCTTAATCTGACGTTTTCGTAGCGTTTATTTATGGCTCTTTGATTCATTGTTAGTTCTTTCTGTCTTGTTATGTGGCCGAACCAATTTATCTGTTGTTTCTGAATGAATCGACATGTAATAAGTGGATGAAATATTTTCTTTACATTATCTTGTTATTATTGTTGGAGTCACATTACATTGATCACAACGTAGTCGACACAATCATCACAGACTTTCTCGGTCATTATAAATGATAATCAAGTTTATTGATCTCTAACTTGGCACGTGAAACATTATAGTGGAAGTACTTATATAAGAATTACTGTTCATTAATTCTGGACACTCAGGAGACTACCGTCGATGGATATTGGAATGTCCACAAGTGCACATAATAAATTAATCTCTCTCACAACTTACTTGAAAACTTGTTCTCTGAAGTACAACTTTGGAAACACTCTCAAAAGCACTTTCATGACTAAATGTTCATTATGTTCTGATTCACTTGTTCTGGTTCTGTCTGCTGCTCAACTAATTTCCTAAATCACTGCTATCTTTTCCTACTCTAAGCTTGACTAGCCTACATTTATGATTCAAACTGCCTCTTACTACTCTCTAGCCTGTTCCTTAATAACTCATCAACTAAATTAAAACTAACTAGTAGAGGTAAAGGCATCAAGATGCACCAAGATGCGTAGAGATGCGAAGCTGCTGTAAAGCTGATGATAATGGCGATACTAAAAAAAAAGAAGAAAAGTGGTATGGTGACAGCTTTACGTGGTAATGGACGAAACAAAAGTCGACGTTTCGGCCAAGTAGGCTTTCATCTGGACGGACAACAAACACAAAAATTATATATAACGATATATTAACAAATCTAACTACATGGCGATAATATGCTAGATAATAAAGAGAGGAAAAATAAATTGGTCACTTCCCTGTGTTCCTGAGCTGGGTCAGTCTCGAAATGGACTGAATTGATACGACTATGCATTACGCTTTTTTTATGCTTTTACGCATGCATTGTTACATACACATACTTATGTTTACACATCGGTTCGGGTTGTATACACAGAGTTAGACGTGCATAGTTTACACATATCCTGTACCCACCTCCCCATATTTTTAGAACCCTTCCTTTCCGTCTTCTCACCTGACTTCCTGGTCAGAGAGATTTATATCGGCCCTGTCGTATCAATTCAGTCCATTTCGAGACTGACCCAGCTCAGGAACACAGGGAAGTGACCAATTTATTTTTCCTCTCTTTAGTATCTAGCATATTATCGCCATGTAGTTAGATTTGTTAATATATCGTTATATATAATTTTTGTGTTTGTTGTTCGTCCAGATGAAGGCCTACTTGGCCGAAACGTCGACTTTTGTTTCGTCCATTACCACGTAAAGCTGTCACCATACCACTTTTCTTCCTTTTTTTTTTTTTTTTTAGTATCGCCCTTAAAACTAACTACTTGTCTCTTCTGAATTGTGTTCCGAACTCTTCGATATTCCTAACTACTTTTCTGTCTTGACTCTCAATTCCTAACTAGCTGAAAACCTATTGTATCGACGCTTAAATACCCCTACATAACTTTGCCCGTGTGAAATATATGCAAGCAATGAATTTGTCGCAATTGTCGCGAAGTGACAATTTGCAATCCCTCCGACCAATCAGAGACCACAATCCTGAAGAAGGCCACAGGCCGAAACGTCAGTATTGTGTTGTTTTCCTTCCTTGTAAAGCTATCACCATACCTTGAAGGTGTATCAGACCCCATTACTGGCTCCACAACCCTGAGCCACATCTGACCCAGAGCTGACCTATCTCTCAGACTGCACAATAACAGACTGTTTTCGTGACTCCAATATAACCTTTGGTCAGTTTTACCTCTCCTGAGTTTCAAAATAATGTTTGCTTCATGACTTTGGCCCGTCCTGGTAGTTGTTTATCAGCCTATTTATTTGCCAGTCAAGACATATGTTTATTTCCACTTCCACAACACCTGTTTGGAAAATGTCCATTCTCCATACACTTAATATGTCCAGTACTATTCTGCACCTTTCCTTTACCTCCATCCTCCGTGGGTTGTCCACTACCCGCTATGAACGTTCCATTCCCACAACTTGTTATTCTGTCACTAACACTGATGACTATTATTCTATGTTACTGTTTTAGTCTGTTAAAAAGTGGGTAGCGGCTGAGTTACCTGCCCTATACTTTCATTCACCTATATTGTTATACTTATTCACATCCAAACATTTAACAATTTATATAGTTGTCACATTACGAATGTATCTTTATGAGAGTGAAAAATAAATGTTCCCTTCACGCTTTTGTTTGTAACCATAGAAAGTGACTTTATTGGATAATCATTTATTTTTTTATTTTTATTGTGTGAATGGTATCACTTTAGAACAAATTTTTTTGGTGTTTATGTTATTTGTTGTAAATGTGTTTACAATAATATATCTTCATGGTTGTGAATTATACCTTATATCAATTTTTCAAAGTGTCTGTTCTGAAGTGGAGCAGTTGAATGGTAGCGTTGTGGTAAGGGAACTGGTCATCATCAATCTCGATCCACGGCATCCAGGTCCACCCATTCTTAATTAAGCGGGTACCGACTTTTTTCTGGGACAGGAGACATTACTGACCAAATTATCCAAAATATCTATCAAGGACTACAGACTATGGGTAGAAACATCGGCCGAGAAGTCTAGTAGCACAAGGTTTCATCTCGAGACGAATAATAATAATAAATGAATATTATTAAGGAGAGAAACTACCACCCTCGTGGCAAGGCGCTGTACCAAGGAGTATGGGTTCCATACTGCTTCGGACCATATATTTTTCTTTGTTTCTGTTGTTGAATATTTGCTATTTTTTCCGAGTGCTGTAAACATACCTCTTCTTCTGAAATGAGTCGCTGGTTTCATCTAGTCAACCAGGCAGATGTTGTTTTGCTCATTCTTAAAGCGGTCGCCATCTTGCTGCCTAATTTCCATAAACTGTTTAACCTAGGATACTTTTTTCTTTCAGAAAGGGGAGATCAATATTGAAGGTCAACTATTCACCTTAACTCTCAATGGAAGAGCTGAACAAGACGGTCGCTTACCTTCGTCCCCACCAGAAGAGGTCACATACACCCTGCTACCAAATCCACCTCCACCACCAGTTGCTTTTGATGATTATCTTGAAGCCCGTGAGTACATCTCTGTGACCATGTCAGCAACATCATCATCATCGAGTGCCGTCTCCGCAGCGAAGGTTGGCTACCATGGAGCGCCATTCTACTCTGTCTCTTGCTTTGGTGGTGCAGGTTGTCATAGGCTGATTTGTCCATCTTTTGATGTTTCTCGTCCATGTTAGTCTTGGTCTGCCTCTGCCTCTTTTACCTTGTATTTTCCCCTCCAGAATTACTTTTAGCAGGCTGTTGTGTCTTTTAACATGGCTCAAAAATCGCATTTGTCTTGTTTCAATTGTGCTTAGTAGTTCTCTTTTCATTTTTAGTTGTTTTAAGACTTCATCGTTTGTTTTCTTTTCCTTCCATCCAATTCAACCTATTCTTCTATATATCCATATTTAAAAGGCTTCAATTCTCTTCTCTGTACTGTTTTCTTGTCTAATGTCCATGTTTCTGCACCATATAGGAATATTGAGAAGATGTAACATTTTGCTATTCTTAGTTTTAGCCCTGGTGTTAGTTGTTTTCATGTTAGTATGTTCTTCATAACATTACAATTACTTTTTGCCATTCCTATACTTTTGTTTATTTCAGTACTACATTTCCCATCACTGGTTATAATATGTCCAAGGTAGTTGTAGTTCTGAACTGTCTCCAGGTCGATTCCTTCGATTTTGATATCCACTTGTGGGACCCTGTCAGCATTTAGGAATAAGCGAAACTTTGCCCATTATAAACTTATTCTCTCACAAAATCGTCTACTTGTTCCGACGAAATAGTTGTTACTTGCCAGGGACCTAAAGGTTAAAATGTTACCATTTTATTTAAGTGATGATCGCATCTTACCAGATAAAATTAGGAGAAATACCTCTACTAGACGTACAATCTTACATATATCTTGGCAGTAATATAGATAAAGAGAGAGGAACAGAAAATGATACCAAAATAAGGATATCAAAAGCAAGAGAAGCTTTCTTTGTACTGGGAAACATATGGAAATCCAAAGAAATTAGATTAAATACAAAAATAAAAATTTTCAACTCCAATGTTAAGTCGGTCTTATTTTATGGCTGTGAAACATGGAGAACAACAAAATTGACAATCATGAAGATACAGACTTTCATTAATGGATGCTTACGCAGAATAAAAGGATGGAAATGGCAGGACAAAATCACTAACATAGAATTATGGAAATGTACCAGTCAAATACCTAGAGGATAAAGAGATACATCGAAGACGATGGCGCTGGATAGGATATACACTGCAGAAACCAACTAAGAGTATTACACAACAGGCACTTTTTTTTATCCCCAGGTGAAAAGACAAAAAGGAAGACCAAGGAATTCTTGGAGAAGACAGATAGAAGCATAGATGAAGATGATGAGGAAGATATGGAATGATCTTAAAATAATGGCAAAAATACGGAACGACTTGGAAAGTGTTTGTTGAAGACCTATGCTCTACAGGGACCTAAAACGGTAGAAGAAGATGATGATAATCGTATCTCGAACGAAACGTTTTCGTGTTAAATCGTCAAAGTTGACAATTGTATTGAAAAGAGAATAGTTTGTTCTCTTTACTCTTCTGCCTTTCAGCGTCGATGGAAAATAGTGAGTCATTGACAGTTATGAATGGTTTGTGTAGGACATGACCTTATGTTTAGAAGGCATTTATTTCGCTTGTCCTACTTTTTAAATTGTATTTCTTATATTATAATATACATATTTTTTTTTATTATTATTATTAATACTATTATTACTATTATTATTATTATGTTATTGTTGAGTCACAGAATGGCGCTCCATGGTTGCCAACCTTCGATGCGGAGACAGCACTCAATGATAATGAAGAATGATGATTGTTGTGCGGGTCTTTCTTCACCTCTTTTATTGCCGTATCTGATTGTTCATGTTTGATGTGAAAAGCTGTTTGTTGGTAACACCGTCACATGTCCAAAACATTTCATTTGTTCTTTCTCGATACAACTCGGAACTCATGGTTTTCTCACTTTCCTTGTTTGAACCTATTCTCAGTTTCGGTCACAATTTTCCCATTTGCTGCCAGAATAGCTCGTAGATACTTTATATATTTGACATCTTTCAGCTCTTTGTTCTCATTGCTAATCTGAAAATAAATAGTATTATCATGAAATAGTCTAGCAACTAAACATTCACTATATCAATTAGTCGATTATTTAGACTAGACTAAACTGGCAGCGTTGAGTGTTATCCATGTTTGATGTGTACGTGCATTTTGATCCTTCTTGTTTATGTTCTTTAATTATTCCCGCTCTGCCTTCTTTCATTTTATTACTATACTTTTCTTGGAGTTATGTATTTGATGAGGTTTTTCTCTTTTATTGAAGACAAGTATGTGCTGAATGTTTATGTTAATTTTTTGAGACATGTATGTGATGAGCGTATTTATTAATTTTGTTTTAGACATGTATGTGCTGAGTGTTTATGTTAATTTCTTTTAGACATGTATAAGGTGCGTGTTTATGTTAATTTTTTGCAGACATGTATGTGCTGAGTGTTTATGGTAATTTTGTTTGGAGACATGTATTTGTTGAGTGTTTATGTTAATTTTTTAGACATGGATGTGCTGAGAATGTATGTGTTTCGTCCAATTGAGACATACTTGCCCTGCGTGTTTATGCTCTTTATTAGGCACAGAAAAAAACTGAGTGTTATAATCTATCCAAGGAGTCGTGTGTATGTATGATATATGTGTGTATATAAGTGTGTATCGTAGGCTTGTAAATGTTATTGTACTCGTTGAGTCTTGTAGATGTGTAAGTGTTTGTTTTTCTAGTCGTTCCTTGATTTTCAACATGCAGCACGTGTTTGTGTTATTATCTTCTCGTAGCTCTGCATGAAACACGATGATGGTAAATCTCTACCATGAACTAGAACCAATCAGAACACGTCTAACCTCCCCATTTGTTATCTCCCCATCCATAAGAGTTATCCAACACAGACTCTGGAAGCGGCCGATGAGTTGATCCAGTGTCTAGGAGTTTTGTCTTTCCCTTAACTTCTGACAGGCTCCAAGAATCATAGAGATTGATTTGAGAACGTTTCTTACACAAATGTCAGGGAATATAAGTAGCTGGGATTGTGACTGGAACCAGCGTAGAGTTAGGAAATGTTGAGAAGGTAATCTTGACACAAGTAATTAAAGTAGAAACACGTGTGTTCGTAGACTATCTACAGAAGGATATGTCAAAATTAATTCAATATTTAAGGATAGTTGGAATTATGAGCTTCCTGTGGGAGAGGGTGATGGATCGTAGTCAAAGTTGTCAAAATGAGGTCGCTGAAATTGGCTCACTAATCTCTTCTCTAAACCACACAAATGTTCTCTCTATTTTCTTCTCTAAACCACACAAATGTTCTCTCCAATCTCTTCTCTAAACCACACAAATGTTCTCTCTAATCTCTTCTCTAAACCACACAAATGTTCTCTCCAATCTCTTCTCTAAACCACACAAATGTTCTCTCCAATCTCTTCTCTAAACCTCACAAATGTTCTCTCTATTCTCTTCTATAAAACTCACAAATATGCTACATTTTATGATCTCATTCAGCGACAGACGTCGAGCTGGATTATGTGCAGTCTAACTATACCAACATACCTGGACCTCCCTCTGATCTGCGAACAGACCAATCATCAGTTTCCTCATCTCAGGCCAGCCATCGTCGACATGCTGGATCGACCAAGCCAATCTTCATCGACGTGGTGGCAGTCATTGATTACTCCACTTACAAGCAGTTCAAAGAAGTATACGCGGAAAAAGAAAAAACCCTGCAAGCCATCAGGGAGTACCATGCCCTTGTTCTGAGTGACGTAAGCATCTTGTCTGTCGTCACTTCTCATTTGTGACGCTATACGTTTTCATTGTAAACTAGAAAGATCATCCTCACAAAACTATCACTTCTTCTTCTTTCCTTCTGCATTTGTCTTTCAGCGTTGAGAGGAGATATAATTTGCGGTCTTTTGCTCTTCAGTTCGTCTCTGCTGCCATTTTGTTTCTTAGTGTTTATAATTCTGTCAATCCATCTTTTTCGTGGTCGGCTCTTGGGCCTGGTGTTCTCGCAACTTTTATTGAAGGCTCGCTGTGTTGTGTTTTGATCTTTCTGTCTTGTCAAGTGGTCAAACCATGTGTCTATTGTTTCTTTATATATTTAATGGTGGGGGTTATATCCAGCTTTTTTTAATCAGTTCTTCATTTCTGATATTATCTCTCAGGCTTTTTCCTGCCATTCGTCTAACACATTTCATCTTAGTAGAGATTATATAACCGAATAGAGATTAGTCGAGCTTTACATATGATATTACAACATATAGCATGAAAGAGATTAAATGACATGACAGATTAGAGATTGGAAGACTTGACAGAAAAAAAAATTGAAAGGCATGACAAGTTAGAGGTAGATTAGAAGACATAACAAAAAAAGAGATTATAAAATATGACCGAGTTAAGATTAGAAGATATGACAGAGTAAAGACTCAAGGATGCGACAAGGTAGAGATTATAATGCCTGATAGAGTATAGATTAGGAGACATAACAGAGAATAGATTAGAAAACGTTATCGAGTGGAGCAGAGAGTAGACAGTAGGACATATTTCAAGACATGGCAGGCTAGAGATTAGAAAACATGACAGTAAGGCTAAGGACACAGTAAGGAGAACAAAGAACTGAAACGATGCACTGTAGATAGGAGATTGTGGAAGGAGATGATCGCCTATGCCAACCGGTATGGCACACGATGATGAAAATGATGATGGTGATGATGATGATGATGATGATGATGATGATGATGATGATGATGAAGGGGATCAAAAAGGCAAATAGAAAAAAACCATCAAAAAGCAGATTACAAAGTTACCAAGGGCAAGGACAAATAAATAAATAATAAGTAACAGCGCAAGCTAAAATAACACTACTGTTGCCATGGTATGAAATGATAGCACATATTTCTGTCCTGTAAACAGTTAAAGAGACATCTACCAACATGTGTTGACCAATATTTGACTCATGTGTTGATGTTCTCATTCATTGCAGGTGGACTTGAAATACAAATCTATAGTCAGTGATAAATACAGCTTTCATGTTCGTCTGGTCAAAATGATAGTTTCTGAGGTAAGTGGGCTAGGAAAGTGATGTTCCTTTATTTATATGTGGTTGTATGTGTTCAGTTTATGTTTCAATGTACAAGCATACAGATAAATTAATGAACAATGTCATATACATCATAAGATCTTTAGTAGAAAGAGTTATATAAGTGAAATCATATATGTTTCACAGAATATACCAAAGCTTTCGACAAAGTAAAACGTAGGGAAATAATCACAATTGTAGACCGCATAAACGTAGACAGTGGAGATCTAAGAATAATAAGAACATGTACTTGCATCAAATAGCGGCCAGAAGAACTGGAAAGGATTGGGAATGTTTCAACAAATAAAACAGGATGTTAGACAAGGTTGTATGCTGTCATCAGATTTATTTAATATCTATAGTGAGATTATTTTAAGATGCATAAGAGGCATGCAAGGAATAACAATTGGAGGTCATAATATAAATAATCTATGATATGCTAATGATACAGTCTTAATCGCTAAGAGTGAAAATGAGTTACAAGAAATATGTAAATGTATGTTAATTATATTAATAGGGCGTATTATTTGAACATCTCCCGTGTGTTACCGGGGCCTCATTATGTGGGAAGTAAAGAATAGTGACACTGTGACCCTCCAGGCATGTCGTAAGAGGCGACTAAGTAGGTTGATCGATGGCTTGACAAGCTGTCATTGTAAAAAGCATTGTATGGAAACAGAACCATAGATTTTAGAAGCAGCGATCTCTGCAATATGTGCCACTTTGGCACGCAAGGTTTCTGTTTTTGAGATTGTAGTTCTGCCCTATGTGCCGTCTTCGGCTCGAAAGTACTATAGATAGATATGTATAGTCAATGTCCAGCAGGTGATTTAATATACACCGATATGTATGATCAGTGTCCAACAGGTGATTTGAGGTACACCGATATGTATGGTCAGTGTCTAACAGGTGATTTGAGGTACACCGATATGTATGGTCATGTATGGTCAGTGTCTAACAGGTGATTTGAGGTACACCGATATGTATGGTCAGTGTCTAACAGGTGATTGAGGTAAGGTACGTCTAACATGTGTAGTGTTTGTCCATACAGGTGATTTGAGTACACCGATATGTATGGTCAGTGTAACAGGTGATTTGAGGTACACCGATATGTATGGTCAGTGTCTAACAGGTGATTTGAGGTACACCGATAGGTGTGTATGGTCAGTGTCTAACAGGTGATTTGAGGTACACCGATATGTATGGTCAGTGCCCAACAGGTGATTTGAGGTACACCGATATGTATGGTCAGTGTCTAACAGGTGATTTAATGTTACACCGATATGTATGGTCAGTGTCTAACAGGTGATTTGAGGTACACCGATGATGTATGGTCAGTGTCTAACAGGTGATTTGAGGTACACCGATATGTATGGTCAGTGTCAACAGGTGATGTTAATGTATGGTCACCGATATGTATGGTCAGTGTCTAACAGGTGATTTGAGGTACACCGATATGTATGGTCAGTGCCCAACAGGTGATTTGTACACCGATATGTATGGTCAGTGTCTAACAGGTGATTTGAGGTACACCGATATGTATGGTCAGTGTCCAACAGGTGATTTAAGGTTCGCCTACATGTGTAGTCTTTGTCCATCAGGTGATTTGAGGTACATCGACATGTGTGGTCAGTGTCCATCAGGTGATTTGAGGTACATCGACATGTGTGGTCAGTGCCCAACAGGTGATTTGAGGTACATCGACATGTGTAATCAGTGTCCAACAGGTGATTTAAGGTACATCGACATGTGTAATCAGTGTCCAACAGGTGATTTGAGGTACATCGACATGTGTGGTCAGTGTCCAATAGGTAATTTGAGGTACATCGACATGTGTGGTCAGTGTCCAATAGGTAATTTGAGGTACATCGACATGTGTGGTCAGTGTCCAATAGGTAATTTGAGGTACATCGACATGTGTGGTCAGTGTCCAGCAGGTGATTTGAGGTACATCGACATGTACCGTCAGTGTCCAACAGGTGATTTGAGGTACATCGACATGTACCGTCAGTGTCCAACAGGTGATTTGAGGTACATCGACATGTACCGTCAGTGTCCAACAGGTGATTTGAGGTACATCGACGTGTAGTGTCAGTGTCCAGCAGGTGATTTGAGGTACATCGACGTGTAGTGTCAGTGTCCAGCAGGTGATTTGAGGTACATCGACGTGTAGTGTCAGTGTCCAGCAGGTGATTTGAGGTACATCGACATGTGTTGTGAGTGTCCAACAGTTTGATTTGAGGTACATCGACGTGTAGTGTCAGTGTCCAGCAGGTGATTTGAGGTACATCGACGTGTAGTGTCAGTGTCCAGCAGGTGATTTGAGGTACATCGACATGTGCGGTCTGTGTCCAAGAGGTGATTTAAGGTACGCTGACATGTGTAATCAGTGTCCAACAGGTGAAGGCAACAATTTATAAATGTCGATTACGAGTGAGGAAGCGAGACACTCCAAGACCCCGATGGTTTGTCTCAAATACTCGGTACGAGTGAAGAAGCGAGACACTCCAAGACCCGAATGTTTATCTCAAAGACTCGGTAAACAAATTCAGTGAAACTCTCAATATCCTCTCCCTCTAAAAAAAAGCTGTGCTTCTACAAGCAAAATGTAGACTCTGTAGGTTCTGGAATCACTTGTCTCAAAGACTTTGCTTCAAAACATTGAGGACTCATGGGTAATCTGTCTCAAATACTCATCTTCCAAACCGTGTGGACTCATGGATGATCTGTCTCAAATACTTATCTTCCAAACCGTATGGAATCATGGATGGTCTGTCTCAAATACTTATCTTCCAAACCGTATGGAATCATGGATGATCTGTCTCAAATACTTATCTTCCAAACCGTATGGAATCATGGATGGTCTGTCTCAAATACTTATCTTCCAAACCGTATGGAATCATGGATGGTCTGTCTCAAATACACATCTTCCAAACCGTATGGACTCATGGATGGTCTGTCTCAAATACTTATCTTCCAAACCGTATGGACTCATGGATGGTCTGTCTCAAATACTTATCTTCCAAACCGTGTGGACTCATGGATGGTCTGTCTCAAATACACATCTTCCAAACCGTATGGACTCATGGATGGTCTGTCTCAAATACTCATCTTCCAAACCGTGTGGACTCATGGATGGTCTGTCTCAAATACTCATCTTCCAAACCGTGTGGACTCATGGATGGTCTGTCTCAAATACTCATCTTCCAAACCGTGTGGACTCATAGATGACCTGTTCCAAATACTCAGCTTCCAAACCGAGTGGTCTCATGGTGTCCTGTTCCAAACACTCAACTTTCAACAGGTGAAGGCTAATGGATGAGCTGTCTAAAATACCCACATCCAAAGCATGTGGACTTATGGATGACCTGTCACAAATACTCAGCTTTCAGGAAGTGTAGAATCATGAATGAGCTGTCGCAGATATTCAGCTTACAGGAAGTGTAGAATCATGAATGTGCTGTCGCAGATATTCAGCTTACAGGAAGTGTAGAATCATGAATGAGCTGTCACAAATACTCAGCTTTAAGGAAGTGTAGAATCATGAATGAGCTGTCACAAATACTCAGCTTTCAGGAAGTGTAGAATTATGAATGAGCTGCGCAGATATTCAGCTTTCAGGAAGTGTAGAATCATGAATGAGCTGTCACAAATACTCAGCTTTCAGGAAATATAGAATCATGAATGAGCTGTCGCAGATATTCATCTTCCAAACCGTGTGGACTCATGAATGATCTGTCTCAAATACTCATCTTCCAAACCATGCGGACTCATGGATGACCTGTCCCTGGGTTTTTCTCCCAAAAACTGTTGAACCACGGATAATCTGTCTCACAGAACACGCTTACAAATCTTGTGGACGTATGGATGATATTATTCAAAACAAAGAGCGATACCAAAACATGTGGAGTCGTGAATGAATTGTCGTGAAGACTCCGCTTCAAAACGTCGTTTACTTTTAAATATTTTCAAATATCAACAAGGCAAGTCTCTATTTCAAATATTAAAATGGCTATATAATAATAACCAACGTAAGTAACAGAGATGGACAGAATACTTTGAAGACCAATTAAACATGACAACAACTACCAACAAAACAACAAAAACCACTTGATAACGCACACATACTGAACCCAACATCATGAAAGAGGAAATCGAAGAAGTAATCAAATATGCACCAAGAAATAAAACATTGGGGATAGATAACATACCAAAAGAAATAATAGCAGCAGCAGGAGAAACAGGAGTTACATGGCTAAACAGAATATTTAATGCAGCATGGCACCAACAACAAGCCCCGGAAGACTGGCAAAAGACAATCATAGTGCCAATATTAAAAAAGAAGTGTAGGAAAAGAGACTGCAATAAATATAGAGGTATATCTCTTCTCAGCCATGTAGGAAAGTTATACGCCAAAGTTGTGGAATAAAGGCTGAGACCAATAATAGAACTACAATTAAGCGATTCTCAAATGGGGTTCTGAAGAAGAAACAGAGGATGTACTGACGCACTATTCACACTAAAACAGCTTGCAGAAAAAAACGACAGAACACAACCAAAACGTATACATAGCCTTTATTGACCAGGAAAAAGCATTCGACAGAGTAAACAGAGAACAACTGTGGGAGATACTAACAACATACGGAGTAAGCCAACATCTAACCAAACTAATTAAAAGTCTCTACATCGACAGCAGCTGCAGGGTCAAAACAGCAGCAGGCTACACAGACCACTTCGAAGTTAGATCAGGTGAAAGACAGGGCTGCGTACAATCCCCCTACTGTTTATTACATACATTGTCTATATATGCAAGTTTGCCAGCCCATCAGAGAGAGAAGATCAATAATCGTTTATTTGCCGACAATCAGGCATTAATACATGAAACAATAGAAGACCTACAAGATCATTTCAATAAACTCAACAGCACAGGAACAAAAAACAATATGAAAATCAACATCAACAAAACATAAATCCTGAATGTCGCAAAAGAGAAACAGAACATTAACATAACTATAGAAGGCAGGCAACTAAAACAAGTAGAGGAATTCAAATACCTAGGCAGTTTAGTGACAAAGGATAATTATCAAACAGCAGAGATAGAATCAAGATGCATCAAAGCTTGTCAAGTCATTAGACTGCTATCACCACTATTGCTTGACAAGGAAATAATTCTAGAGGCAAAACAGGCACTCTACAATACAATCTTCATCCCAACGTTGTGCCACCAATGACAGACCTGGACCATAGATGCAAGAACAGTAAGAAAAATAACCTCTACTGAGATAAAATTTGTTAGACGAATGACAGGAAACATTCTGAAAGATAAGATGAGAATAAAGAGCTGATAAAAAAATCTAGGAATAGTCAACACCATAGAATATATAAAGAAACAACAGATAAAATGATTTGGCCACTGACAAGGCAGAGTGATCAAAACACAACACAACGAGACTTCAAAAAGCGTTGCGAGAACAGCACACGAAGAAGATGGAACGACAGAATATTAGAAGCACTAGGAAACCAATCCACAACATGACATCTCCACGTAGTAAAGAGCTCACATCATAACAACATGACATCTCCACGTAGTAAAGAGCTCACATCATAACAACATGAAATCTCCATGTAGTACAATGCCCACAACATAACAACATGACATCTACGTGTAGTAGAATGCCCACAACATAACAACATGACATCTACATGTAGTAGAATGCCCACAACATAACAACATGACATCTGCGTGTAGTAGAATGCCAACAACATAACAACATGACATCTACGTGTAGTAGAATGCCCACAACATAACAACATGACATCTCCATGTAGTAGAATGCCCACAACATAACATAATGACATCTACGTGTAGTAGAATGCCCACAACATGACATCTACATGTCGTAGAGATATATATGGCCCTTTTCGTCTTGTCACACGGTCTAGTGGAAGCTTTTGTATATTTTTTGAGGTTTTGTTTTTGTCGAACAGCTTCTCTCGTGGCTAATTCTACCAATGTTTGACAAACACACACGACCACATAATGAACAAGTCAGGCTCGCTGATTCACAGGGTTTTCCATCCTTTTTCATGAATCTTTTCTCTTCTAAGTTTTGCCTTAACACAGTCTCAAATGATGTTATACAGTTCCTTATACAAGTTCTCCAGGATGTGCGATTACTTGCCAGATGTTCCCAGTCATTTTCACAGATGGAGAAGTCATTCAGAGATGATTTGCAGATGTCTCTATATCGTAGTTTAGGTCTGCCGATTTGTCTTTTTCCGTGTATTAGTTCACCATATAGTATTTGCTACTTGTTTCTTGTAGGGCAGCAATATCGACATGTAACTTATTTAGTTCTTTATCTATAAGGGCTGTTCTTCTACTTTGCCCTCTCTTCAGTGTGTTTGCTTTAGCAAGTCCTGGGCACAGGGTCCTTACGTTCCATGTGCTAAGTTTACACATTGGTGCTCTCTTCCTCATTTCACTTTGCCTACTCATGATGTGATGATGTAGTAGAGCACTCATATCATGACATCATGACATCTCCATTTTATTGATTGCCCACATCACCACATCATGATATCCCAATGCATTAAAGCACTCACATCATCACAACATGACATATCCATGTAGTAGAGCACTCACATCATCACAACATGACATTTGCACGTAATAGAGTACTCACCTCACACCATACTATCTCAATGTAGTAGAGCTCTCACATCATCACAACATGACATTTCTATATAATAGAAGGCTCACATCAATACATCATGACATCTTCACAAAGCAGAGTGCTCACATCATCACAACATGACATCTACATATGGTAGAGCACTCAGATTATCACAACATGACATCTCCATGTAGTAAAATGCTCACATCATCACATCATGACTTTTACAAGTAGTAGAGCACTCATATCATCGCATCATGACATCTACATTTATTACAGTGCTCACGTCATCACTTCATGACATCTCCATGTAGTATATCTCTCACATCATGACATCTATATGTAGTAGAACACTGAAATCATCACACGACGACATCTCCATGTAGTAGAGTGCTCACATAATCACTTCATGACATCTGCATGTAGTAAACCACTCGCAGCATCAGGACATGACATCTCCATGTAGTGGAGCACTCACATTATCACAACATAACTTCGCCATGTAGTAGAGCACTCACATCATCACAACATGACATCTCCATGCAATACATTGTTCACATCATCACATCATGACACCTCCATGTTGTAGATCACTCACATCATCACAATATTACATCTTAATAATGTAGAGCACTCACATCATCACAACATGACATCTCCATGTAATAGAGCACTCACATCATCACATCATGACACCTCCATGTAGTAGAGCACTCACATCATCACAATATTACATCTCCATGTAGTAGAACACTCACATCATCACAATATTACATCTCCATGTAGTAGAGCACTCACATTATCACAACATGACTTGCCTATGTAGTATATCACTCACATCATCACAACATGACACCTACATGTAGTAGAGCATTCACATCATCACATCATGACACCTCCATGTAGTAGAGCACTCACATTATCACAACATGACTTGCCTATGTAGTATATCACTCACATCATCACAACATGACACCTACATGTAGTAGAGCACTCACATCATCACAACATGAAATCTCCATTTATTAGGGTACTAACATCATCACTTCATGACATCTACATGTAGTTGAGCACTTACACCATCACATCATGACATCTCCATATATATAGTGCTCACATCAACAAAACATGACATCTCCATGTAGTTGATTGCTTACATCACCATAACATGACATTCCCATGTAGCAGAGCACTCACATCATCACAACATGACATGCCCATGTAGTTTAGCACTCTCATCCTCTCAACATGGCATCTCCATGTAGTAGAGCACTTACATCATTACAACATGACATGTCCATGTAGTTTAGCAATCTCATCCTCTCAACATGACATCTACATGTAGTCGAACACTCAAATCATCACAATATGACATGTGCATGTAGTAGGTCACTCACATCATCACATCATGACATATCCATGTAGTAGAGCACTTGCATCATCACAACATGAAATCTCCATATAGTAGAGCACTCACATCATCACATAATATCATCTCCATTTATTAGAACACTCACATCATCACAACAGGACATAACCAGGCATTAGAGCACTCGCATCATCACAACATGACATCTAAATGTAGTAGAACACACACATCGTTACAACTTGGTATCTCCATGTAGTAGAGCACTCACATCATCACAACATGACATCTCCATGAAGTGGAGTGCTCACGTCATCACAAAATAACATCTACATGTAGTAGAGCGCTAATTTCATCACAACATGACGTCTCCTTGTAGTAGAGCGCTAATTTCATCACAACATGACGTCTCCTTGTAGTAGAGCGCTAATTTCATCACAACATGACGTCTCTATGTTGCAGAGCGCTAACATTATTATAGCCGTCTTCTGTTTGTTCTTGTATATTAGACACGACACAACACATTCAAGAATGAACACACTTGGTATGTTATAAATAAGTCATCATTTATTATCTATATACAAATAGATAATATCAGGCTTTCCTTCCTAGCATTTCTGTAGATACTTGTTCGATCTGTTAACAGTCTTGGCCGCTGAAGTACTTCCACTACCGTCGGTGTTGTACCTCAGCTGTTCCTATAGTGGATATTCTAGCTTTCTCTCTCTCTAGCTCTCTTTTGTCTGTGTCTTCTGTTCCTAACGTTCTCCAATGGCTATCTCGATGTCTATCTTTAGTTCTCCGTCTCTCATTCTAGTTCTCGTCCTCTAGTTCTGGTGCGTGACTTCTAGCTTCTCTAGTTCTAGTCTCTTCTCTAAGTTGAAGTTCTTCTGTGACTATCTCACATCCTATCGGTCCCTAGTACGTGGCTATCTCTGTGTGTTCCTAAGTCGAAGTCTAAGTGTAAAAGTGAGAGCCCCTTCTCAAGTCTGCCCTCCAACTTTTATACTCATGTCCTTTGACCGACAATTAACCTTACCCCCTGCCTCTCTCCGTCCGCTTGTGACAGATCTCCGAGCCAAGCCCTGGAATTTCCCAGAGCGGGGTTATTTGGTCAAATTCGCAACCGTTATTAGTAACTCGATCTTCGTGTCTTCCTCTCTGGCTAAACTTCTACCTCACTGCTAACTATTCTTTCTTCAGATAAAAATGACATCCAACACTGCTCCATTCCTCTCTGAACTCCAAGTGACCCTCCCCAACCATCTGCCACTGCGTGACTAGCCTTAAGTTTTATGAGTTCCACATACCTTACTGACAGCTAAGGTCAATCCCAGTTTATAACCTTTTGATCAGTCACAGCGGTTTATTTCTCAACATGGTCTCATGGCATCCCTATGCTAAATTTGTCCAGTCCTGTTTTGTCCCATGTCCTCGTTTAATTATGATCTAAATATGTATGTGTCATCATTCACGGTTACATTATCGCGACATCACATCTCCATGTTGTAGAGGGCTAACTTCTGATTGAATGACACCGGCCTTAGTGCTGACGTAGACATCTTATTATTATCTCACAAGAAATGATAACTTTCGTATTCCACTTGAGAAAACATCCCTTCTTGGTGTACACGCGTTCAACAACATACATATTTGGGAATGAACATACTTAGGAAAACGATTTT
This sequence comes from Megaustenia siamemsis, assembly GCA_032433765.1. Lineage (NCBI taxonomy): Eukaryota > Metazoa > Mollusca > Gastropoda > Stylommatophora > Ariophantidae > Megaustenia > Megaustenia siamemsis. The sequence continues at coordinate 75,158,967 of JAVIAB010000024.1, read as the reverse complement.
TCGTCTGTTGTTAAGTAAATGTCTATGATAGACTGATGTCACATGACTCGTAAAATAACTATTTGATGATAATCTCATTTCTGTTTGTTTAATTTGATCTCAGAGTGCAGACACGAGTCCGTTCATAGAAAACAATATTCTCCAACCGAACGTAGTTGATGGTAATTTGGTCTTAACAGCTTTCAATGATTTCGCTCAAAACTCTGGCCGTAGTGCACTTGGCGATCACGACCATGCAATGCTTTTCACAGCGTGAGTATTTTCGAGTCACTAAACTACCATTGCCACAACACAAACATTACTACATAATGAGTGTTTGTAGTCACTAAATACCATTGCCACAACACAAACATGACTACATAATGAGTGTTTGTAGTCACTAAATACCATTGCCACAACACAAACATTATTACATAATAAGTGTTTGTAGTCACTAAATACCATTGCAACAACACAAACATTATTACATAATAAGTGTTTGTAGTCACTAAATACCATTGCAACAACACAAACATTATTACATAATGAGTGTTTGTAGTCACTAAACAACGATTACCTTCAACACAAACATGACTACATAATGAGTGTTTGTAGTCACTAAACTAACATTACCACAACACAAACATTACTACATAATGTGTGTTTGTAGTCACTAAACTACCATTACCACAACACTAACATTACTACATAATGTGTGTTTGTAGTCACAAAACTACCATTACCACAACATAAACATGACTACGTAATGAGTGTTTAGAGACACAAAACTACCATTGCAACAACACAAACATAGCTACATAGTGAGTGTTTGTAGTCACTACTACGATTACCACAATACAAACATGACTCAATAATAAGTGTTTGTTGTAACTAAACTACCATTACCACAACACAAACTTTACTACATAATGAGTGTTTGTTGTAACTAAACTACCATTACCACAACATAAACATGACTACATAATGAGTGTTTGTTGTAACTAAACTACCATTACCACAACATAAACATGACTACATAATGAGTGTTTGTTGTAACTAAACTACCATTACCACAACATAAACATGACTACATAATGAGTGTTTGTAGTAACTAAACTACCATTACCACAACATAAACATGACTAGATAATGCGTGTTTGTAGTAACTAAACTACCATTACCACAACATAAACATGACTACATAATGAGTGTTTGTTGTAACTAAACTACCATTACCACAACATAAACATGACTACATAATGAGTGTTGTAGTAACTAAACTACCATTACCACAACATAAACATGACTACATAATGAGTGTTTGTAGTAACTAAACTACCATTACCACAACATAAACATGACTACATAATGAGTGTTTGTTGTAACTAAACTACCATTACCACAACATAAACATGACTACATAATGAGTGTTTGTTGTAACTAAACTACCATTACCACAACATAAACATGACTACGTAATGAGTGTTTAGAGACACAAAACTACCATTGCAACAACACAAACATAGCTACATAGTGAGTGTTTGTTGTAACTAAACTACCATTACCACAACATAAACATGACTACATAATGAGTGTTTGTTGTAACTAAACTACCATTACCACAACATAAACATGACTACATAATGAGTGTTTGTTGTAACTAAACTACCATTACCACAACATAAACATGACTACATAATGAGTGTTTGTTGTAACTAAACTACCATTACCACAACATAAACATGACTACATAATGAGTGTTTGTTGTAACTAAACTACCATTACCACAACATAAACATGACTACAGAATGCGTGTTTGTAGTCACTAAACTACCATTACCACAACATAAACATGACTACATAATGCGTGTTTGTTTGACCCTGGGATCAATAGTGCAAGGTTTGTATAGAGTAGAGTTGGGAATGCCTATCTAAGCAGATTATGTCCTAACGCCAAACCACTATGGAGCTACCTTTATCAGCAGGTTTGATAGCTGTGTTATCACGTAGGTGGAGACTAGTAAAAGCTAGCGACTCAGTAGGTGGGAGAGGGGGGGGGATAGAGCGACGTGATTTCTGGGGGTGCAAACGTTTGATTTCCTGGCAGGCGGTGGATATAGATTTGTAGAGCGCTAGGTGGGCGCCCGGGCGGGGGTCCAATTAGTTGGTGGCACCGTTTGTTAAGAGTTTAGGTGACTGGTTTCAGAAACAGTGAACGAGCTACATATTTCAGTAAAGACACAGCTTGTTAAATGTTACATGTGAGAGGTACTTGATGAGCAGTTTGTTACTGAAATTTAGGGGAAACCATTTGCTTCAATGGTTGATGAAACTACAAACACTGCCAACAAATCTGAACTGTCTTTATGTTATATATGTGTATGAGATATGTGACACACTGTGGAGAAATTAGAGAGACATTTCTGTGCATAATTTCATTTTAAAATACATCTAAAACCATCACAAACAGCATCGAAAGTGAAGTTAATAAACGGTGAATGATATCTGTAATGGTATTGCTCATTGATTTGATGAAGGTTCTCATTTTTCAATCAATATTTCTGGGTTGCACAGTTGTATGTCAGATAAAATCACAAAGGACTATCCCCTACATACATTGTAGGGCTCGTGTGTTGTCACGTGCAGTGACAAGTGCAAGAGATCAGTTCCCTTAAGTGAATAGTGCTTGTTTATGTAGTCAGAGACATCAGCTGTCCCACCAAGCTACAACACGAGACAAACATTTCTCCGTGACATTCAACAAATGTTAGAAATTCCAAAGCTGAGAATTCCACACGCTACAGATGTGTGCTGACTCAGTCTTTATAATACATTCACGTCATTAAGAAATGTTATGGGTAGATCATGATGACTTGTGAGCATTGACATAAGGACGGGGCACATCTAGCTTCATTCAGTATTTGCATGACATACATCAAGATCTTTTGCAAGCAGAGCTGAAATCTTTTAAATGTTCGGCCTCAAGTGTGAACGGCAATGTATCAACATTAAAATATATTCTTCAATCTTCATTTGATTATGAAGAACCGAAAAATACTAGTGTTAAAATATTGACTGTACCAATATCAACAGTCGCTGGTGAGAGGTTCCATAGTGCTATGAGGAGAATCATAACTCCAGTAGGAAACTAGCCAGGAGATAGTTCACTGAACTACTGCTGGAGGATCTCTATTGAAGGAGAATAGATTCCAAGTGAATAATTCTTATACAAATGTCTAGAGCACTGTCATTAAAAAACAAAGGAGAGTACGTCTGGACCTAATCAAGGGACATAGATTACAGGTAATTGAGAGATGTTATTGAAGACTTGACATGGTGAACTAAACAAGGGACATACACTACAGGTAATTGAGAGATGTTATTGAAGACTTGACATGGTGAACTAAACAAGGGACATATACTACAGGTAATTGAGAGATGTTATTGAAGACTTGACATGGTGAACTAAACAAGGGACATATACTACAGGTAATTGAGAGATGTTATTGAAGACTTGACATGGTGAACTAAACAAGGGACATATACTACAGGTAATTGAGAGATGTTATTGAAGACTTGACATGGTGAACTAAACAAGGGACATATACTACAGGTAATTGAGAGATGTTATTGGAGACTTGACATGGTGAACTAAACAAGGGACATATACTACAGGTAATTGAGAGATGTTATTGAAGACTTGACATGGTGAACTAAACAAGGGACATATACTACAGGTAATTGAGAGATGTTATTGAAGACTTGACATGGTGAACTAAACAAGGAACATAAACTACAGGTAAGTGAGAGATGTTATTGAAGACTTGACATGGTGAACTAAACTAGGGACATATACTACAGGTAATTGAGAGATGTTATTGAAGACATGACATGGTGAACTAAACAAGGGACATATACTACAGGTAATTGAGAGATGTTATTGAAGACTTGACATGGTGAACTAATCAAGCGACATAGATTACAGCTACGTGAGAGATGTTATTGAAGACTTGACATGGTGAACTAATCAAGCGACATAGATTACAGCTACGTAAGAGATGTTATTGAAGACTTGACATGGTGAACTAATCAAGCGACATAGATTACAGCTACGTGAGAGATGTTATTGTAGACTTGACATGGTGAACTAAAGAAGGGACATATACTACAGGTAAGTGAGAGATGTTATTGAAGACTTGACATGGTGAACTAAACAAGGGACATATACTACAGGTAAATGAGAGATGTTATTGAAGACTTGACATGGTGAATTAAACAAGGGACATAAACTACAGGTAAATGAGAGATATTATTGAAGACTTGACATGGTGAACTAAACAAGGGACATAAACTACAGGTAAGTGAGAGATGTTATTGAAGACTTGAAATGATGAACTAAACAAGGGACATATACTACAGGTAAGTGAGAGATGTTATTGATGACTTGACATGAGGACATAAACAAGGGAAATATACTACAGGTAAGTGAGAGATATTATTGATGACTTGACATGAGGACGTAAACAAGGGACATATACTACAGGTAAGTTAGAGATGTTACTGAAGACTTGACATGAGGACGTAAACAAGGGACATATACTGCAGGTAAGTGAGAGATGTTATTTATGACTTGACATGAGGACGTAAAAAAGGGACATATACTACAGGTAAGTTAGAGATGTTATTGAAGACTTGACATGGTGAACTAAACAAGGGACATAGATTACAGGTAATTGAGAGGTGTTATTGAAGACTTGACATGGTGAACTAAACAAGGGACATATACTACAGGTAATTGAGAGATGTTATTGAAGACATGACATGGTGAACTAAACAAGGGACAAATACTACAGGTAATTGAGAGATGTTATTGAAGATTTTACATGAGGACGTAAACAAGGGACATATACTACAGGTAAGTGAGAGATGTTATTGAAGACTTGACATGAGGACGTAAACAAGGGACATATACTACAGGTAAGTGAGAGATGTTATTGAAGACTTGACATGGTGAACTAAACAAGGGACATAGATTACAGGTAATTGAGAGGTGTTATTGAAGATTTGACATGAGGACGTAAACAAGGGACATATACTACAGGTAAGTGAGAGATGTTATTGAAGACTTGACATGAGGACGTAAACAAGGGACATATACTATAGATAAGTGCTTGCTTGCTTGCGTTCACCCGATGACTAAAGGAGCGTACCTCTTCATCATCCGCTCTTAAAAGGACGTTAAGTGGGCGTGTCTGCGTTGTGTTGTGGTTTACAGTATAACTGTGATATTTGCGCCTTTAGGCCCAACACATCCGACTTCAGCATGACAATTTTGAGTACCGGGTTGTCTTCGATCCCTACTCGCTTGGCCAGACTAGACAGGTTAGTCTGTTATTAGAGGCACCACGGAGAGGTGGAGCAGGGTCTGGATGGATCTGGTTCACCGATCCTGGCGCAAGCCATCAGCTATGGTTCTCTGACAACTTCCAGCTCTGGTGCTATGAGGCTCGCCTTCGCCTCCCTACAGGTAAGTGAGAGATATTACTGATAATTTGAAATGAGGACGTAAACAAGGGACATATACTACAGGTAAGTGAGAGATGTTATTGATGACTTGACATGAGGACGTAAACAAGGGACAGATACTACAGGTATGTGAGAGTATTACTGAGGACTTGACATGTTTTCCCTACCTTCCCACCTGGAATAAAAAAAATACCCCCACCGCGAGAATAATTTTTCTGAGAGAAACACAGTGTCTTGTTGTAGCTAAAATATGATAGTTTTAGTGCAAGTTTTTCTCAGCAAAAAATTATTCTGGCAGCACATTGGACAAAATGGCTATTGCTATGTGGTGTAACGAACAGGCAATTACATGATGATAGTAAAACACACACACAAAAATGTGTTGTAGACTTTTATTAATAGCGTGGATGTACTTATAAACAATGCAGATGAAAGTGATTACATAATATAAAGCTTGATGCAGCACACGATAATGATGAATATGTGATGATGTGGCAGATTATTGTGTTCTGATGGGTGGCTTTATTGTGAACATTTCTTCTCTGTAGGCATAAGATTGGAGAACAGCGTAAGCATCATGTCGATGTCAAGACCAATGGTAAGTCGCAGAGTCCAACTAATACTCTTCCTGCTACAATCCGACTTCTCGCTTAATCACGTGACAGGTCCACATACGGCCCCCTCACTTATCAACACATCCACATATGACTTACTGTCCTCACACTGGTAGCTTCTGGATTGAGTCTCAGCTTAGTCTTGCATTATTTATTATTTAATTAATGAAGAATATTTTTTTTAGCTTACTAATTTTGTATTATCATTTTTGTTCTATTATAATGTAGCACATATTCTTTGTGTTTTATCATTACATCTGTTATTCCACTTTGTTTTTATTGCTCCTTGATCTACTAGTGCCGCTCATACTAGATGTAGTGGAGTTTATCTTCATTCGGTTATTTGTTTGTGTTGTTCTGCGTGTTGTTGTGTTTCTTGTTTATAAAACTGTCACCATACTTCGTATGAGTGTTCGTTAGAGCCCACAACTTGCGCTTTGGTAAGTCAGTCTCACACTGAGCACGGCTAGGTATGACGCACAACTTGCTCTTTGGTAAGTCAGTCTCACATTGAGCACGGCTGGGTATGACGCACAACTTGCTCTTTGGTAAGTCAGTCTCACACTGAGCACGGCTGGGTATGACGCACAACTTGCTCTTTGGTAAGTCAGTCTCACACTGAGCACGGCTGGGTATGACGCACAACTTGCTATTTGGTAAGTCAGTCTCACACTGAGCACGGCTGGGCATGACGCATAAACTGGCGTACAGATGTGATCTAATACCATAATGTGGAATCAGAGTTTTACTGCCGGACATTGTTTCAGTTGACTGCTGTAGCATTGCGGTTTGGAAATCAAACTCAAACTCTAGTATATCCTGTTCGAATGCGGTGAGACCGAGTGTATGTTTTCTTTAATGATAGCGTAAAGTTGCATAGAGGCTCCCAGAACGGAAATCATATTAACATAACTCGATCGAAACATCCACAAATCCGATTGTAGATATTAAACCAGAAATGTAGAAGTCGTGAAAGTAGCCAGAATTGGAATAAACTATACTGTCTGTTGATGACACAGAGAGGATACACGTTTATTTAGGAAACAAAGCATTGTTGAGGCGGTAAAAGATCCGAAATAAAGAATAAATGCAGAAACCCAAAAAAATAATGGACGATGAACTTTTTTTTAATCAAAAGCAAAAGCGAAAATGAATTAAATTAGATCACCACAAGGCACAATTAGTCATCAGTCTTTTCCTTGCCCTATTTGTCTTTAGAAACATAAAAATCAACAGCAAAAGGCAAAACAATAGATCTCATTTACATATAGGATGTTTTTTTAGAATGATTTAGGATGTAATGAAGGGGAGACAATACTGGAATTGAAAACGCTAATCACACACATTTTAGGAAGCATAAACAAAACGATTGCGACTTACGGTCGCAATATCGGGGTCAGCGAACATCAGCTGACAAAGACTTAGCAGTTCTATCTCTTTGTGGTCTCTCCCTGTAACAGTCTACGTCAAAACAGGCAGCTAATAGAAACTAGGATCGCCGTGTGTCCATGTAGTGGTAGCTGTTCCAGATATAGAAGACCTAGAATTGCAGTACCTCTGATAGCTTGATAGACAAACTTCAACTTTTAAAGTAAAATCCTGAAATGTCAAGAAAATCATGACTAACCGCCAAATCAGTGAGTGTAAGGGCATCCTTGTTCGCATCAACTTACGGAATAAGGTCAACAACAATCAAGCAAAATTAAAAGATGGTGTTGAGTGGAACAATCAAATGTTGCGCTGGCATCTGGTCTCACTTCTCACTCTGGGTAGAGAGATAGAACAATGAATATCGCCCTGGCATCTGGTCTCACTTCTCACTCTGAGTAGAGACATAGAACAATCAATGTCACGCTGGCATCTGGCCTCACTTCTCACTCTGGGTAGACAGATAGAACATTCAATGTCGCGCTGGCATTTAGTCTCACTTCTCACTCTGGGTAGAGACATAGAACAATCAAAGTCACGCTGGCATCTGGCCTCACTTCTCACTCTGGGTAGAGAGATAGAACAATGAATATCGCCCTGGCATCTGGTCTCACTTCTCACTCTGAGTAGAGACATAGAACAATCAATGTCACGCTGGCATCTGGCCTCACTTCTCACTCTGGGTAGACAGATAGAACATTCAATGTCGCGCTGGCATTTAGTCTCACTTCTCACTCTGGGTAGAGACATAGAACAATCAAAGTCACGCTGGCATCTGGCCTCACTTCTCACTCTGGGTAGAGAGATAGAACATTCAATGTAGCGCTGGCATCTGGTCTCACTTCTCACTCTGGGTAGACAGATAGAACATTCAATGTAGCGCTGGCATCTGGTCTCACTTCTCACTCTGGGTAGAGACATAGAACAATGAATGTCGCGCTGGCATCTGATCTCACTTCTCACTCTGGTAGAGAAATAGAACATTCAATGTCGCGCTGGCATTTAGTCTCACTTCTCACTCTGGGTAGAGACATAGAACAATGAATGTCGCGCTGGCATTTAGTCTCACTTCTCACTCTGGGTAGAGAGATAGAACAATCAATGTCACGCTGGCATCTGGTCTCACTTCTCACTCTGGGTAGAGAGATAGAACAATCAATGTCACGCTGGCATCTGGTCTCACTTCTCACTCTGGGTAGAGAGATAGAACAATCAATGTCACGCTGGCATTTGGTCTCACTTCTTACTCTGGGTAGAGAGATAGAACAATCAATGTCACGCTGGCATCTGGTCTCACTTCTCACTCTGGGTAGAGAGATAGAACAATCAATGTCACGCTGGCATTTGGTCTCACTCTGGGTAGAGAGATAGAACAATCAATGTCACGCTGGCATTTGGTCTCACGTCTCACTCTGGGTAGAGAGATAGAACAAGCAATGTCACACTGGCATCTGGTCTCACGTCTCACTCTGGGTAGAGAGATAGAACAATCAATGCCACACTGGCATCTGGTCTCACTTATCACTCTGGGTAGAGAGATAGAACAATCAATGTCACGCTGGCATCTGGTCTCACTTCTCACTCTGGGTAGAGAGATAGAACAATCAATGTCACGCTGGCATTTGGTCTCACTCTGGGTAGAGAGATAGAACAATCAATGCCACACTGGCATCTGGTCTCACTTATCACTCTGGGTAGAGAGATAGAACAATCAATGTCACACTGGCATCTGGTCTCACGTCTCACTCTGGGTAGAGAGATAGAACAATCAATGCCACACTGGCATCTGGTCTCACTTATCACTCTGGGTAGAGAGATAGAACAATCAATGTCACGCTGGCATCTGGTCTCACTTCTCACTCTGGGTAGAGAGATAGAACAATCAATGTCACACTGGCATCTGGTCTCACGTCTCACTCTGGGTAGAGAGATAGAACAATCAATGCCACACTGGCATCTGGTCTCACTTATCACTCTGGGTAGAGAGATAGAACAATCAATGTCACGCTGGCATCTGGTCTCACTTCTCACTCTGGGTAGAGAGATAGAACAATCAATGTCACGCTGGCATTTGGTCTCACTCTGGGTAGAGAGATAGAACAATCAATGTCACGCTGGCATTTGGTCTCACGTCTCACTCTGGGTAGAGAGATAGAACAATCAATGTCACGCTGGCATCTGTTCTCACTTCTCACTCTGGGTAGATAGATAGAACAATCAAATGTTGCGCTGGCATCTGGTCTCACTTCTCACTCTGGGTAGAGAGATAGAACAATCAATGTCACGCTGGCATTTGGTCTCACGTCTCACTCTGGGTAGAGAGATAGAACAATCAATGTCACACTGGCATCTGGTCTCACGTCTCACTCTGGGTAGAGAGATAGAACAATCAATGCCACACTGGCATCTGGTCTCACTTATCACTCTGGGTAGAGAGATAGAACAATCAATGCCACACTGGCATCTGGTCTCACTTATCACTCTGGGTAGAGAGATAGAACAATCAATGTCGCGCTGGCATCAGGTATCCCTTCGCAAAGCAGCTTTTGGGCTCAAAGAAAGGGCAAGGTTGACACAGCTTGGAGTCCGCTGGATTGCAGGAGCAGCTAGAAGCATTATTGAATACAGCGTAGAACGACTTCTAGACCTCCGACTCTAATCGACACCAAATACTAACAACTAGATACAGTTGACTGTCAGGGCCGTCTTAACCCATAGGCCCGTTGCGCATTTGCCCGGGCGCCCACGATCATAGGGGATCATACGAATATGTTGAAGGGTGTAAATTAATAAACTTTGCCGAATTTTAAATAAATCGGCGATTCTTAAAATTTATTTTTTTCAACATAGGAAATGTTCTGTTTAATTTATTTTGTGTTTGTAGCAAAGAATATACAATATTCCTGAAAAGACTCTCGGCTCCCTGATGTCGTGGCGAGCTCAATTTCTGTATGCGAGCTCGTGTCGTGGTACCTTACATAGTTGCAGCTGTACAGTATGTTTTAACAACAATTTTGTTGAAATTAGTAAATAATACATCATTTTTAATATTATCAACCATTTATTTTTTATTCCGGGGGGAGAGGGGGGAGCAGAACTCTTTCTTTGCCCAGGGGCCCAACACTATTTCTATGCCAGGGGCCCAAAATGGTGTAAAGACGGCCCTGTTGACTGTTAGCCATAGCTCTGTTCTCATAAATCTTCTTGTTGTACGTTTATAGAAAGTCATGACAGATTAAACAGAGTAGTCTGAGCAAAATTTGAAATCTCGGACGTTTAGTTCAAACGTCATCAACAATTGTCCTTAGTTCTGGTGAGTTCTTCTTTACGACTGATCCAATAAATTATCATGGGCAAACAATCACTAAGAGTTCAGTGCATATACTAACTAGATGTTATTTCTGTCACATTTCACAATAGTAATTCATGACTGTTGTGATTTGAAATAATTATTGGATGTCTTGATCATCTCAAGGTATAGCCTTCCGATCCACGATGTGCCACAACAAAAGTGTTTCCCTTATTAGGGATCTCATGGAATTTCAGAACGCCGCCCATGAGCTCGGTCACAGGTGAGTTATCTAATCTGCTGCTATCTGTTACCTGCCGTTTAGCTGTGATTATTTCAAGCATAGACTTGTTATCTTCTGAAACAAAATGTGTGCTCCTGAAATTTTAGTTTTGAGAACAGATTTGTGTCTTTGAAATGTTAACCAAAAACTGATCAGTTTTCGGCAAATAACTGTGAACGGATCGAGAAAGAAAAGTAGGTAGATAAAGAAATGGGAAGATAACACAAATGAATGGACAGGCCTAGAGCGTGCAGAGTCCCAAAGAATGTTTGAAGATAGAGAAATAGAGAAGGATGGCGGAATCTATAACTGGTCCCACAGCAATTCTCACGATGACGAAGTCTATAGCTGGTCCCTCAGCGACTCCGAGGATGACGAAGTCTGTAACTGGTCCCTCAGTGGTTCCCATTACTACGAAGTTTAACAGGTCCTTCAGCGATTCCCATTATTACGAAGTTTAACTGGTCCCACAGCGACTCTCAGGATGACGAAGTCTGTAACTAGTCCCACAGCGACTCTCAGAATGACGAAGACTATAACTAGTCTCACAGCGACTCTCAGGATGACGAAGACTATAACTAGTCTCACAGCGACTCTCAGAATGACAAAGCCTGTAACTAGTCCCACAGCGACTCTCAGAATGACGAAGTCTGTAACAGTTCCCTCTACGACTTTCAAGATGATAAAGTCTATAACTGGTCCCTCTGCGACTTTCAGGATGATAAAGTCTGTAACTGGTCCCTCGGTGACTTTCAAGATGATAAAGTCTGTAACTGGTCCCTCGGTGACTTTCAGGATGATAAAGTGTGTAACTGGTCCATAAGCGACATTCAGGATGACGAAGTCTGTAACTGGTCCCTCGCTGACTTTCAGGATAATAAAGTCTGTAACTGGTCCCTCTACGACAATCAGGATAATAAAGTCTCTTACTGGTCCATAGGCGACATTCAGGATGACGAAGTCTGTAACTAGTCCCTTGGTGACTTTCTAATGATAAAGTATGTAACTGGTCCCTCAGTGACTTTCAGGATGATAAAGTCTGTAACTGGTCCCTCTGCGACTTTCAGGATGATAAAGTATGTAAGTGGTTTCTTTGCAACTCTCAGGATGATAAAGTATGTAACTGGACCCTCGGTGACTTTCAGGATGATAAAGTCTGTAACTGGTCCCTCTGCGACTTTCAGGATGATAAAGTATGTAAGTGGTCCCTCTGCAACTCTCAGGATGATAAAGTATGTAACTGGACCCTCGGTGACTTTCAGGATGATAAAGTCTGTAACTGGTCCCTCTGCGACTTGCAAGTTGATGAAGTATGTAACTGGTCCCTCTGCGACTTTCAGGTTTAATGGATGATGAAGACAGTCCAGTTTCAGCTCGCCATAACGGAAGAATCACATCTTCTATTTGACCTTTGGTCTTGACAGACAGTTAGTAGCAAACAGTCATGATGACAAATTATTATTATTGATGAGTTATGACGGGTGTGGTGTGACAGGTGTAGTGACGTAACATGACGGGTGTTATGTGACAGGTGTAGTGACATAACATTATGTCGGGTGTAGGGAAGTAACATTATGACGGGTGTGACAGGCGTAGTGATGTAACATTAGGACGGGTGTGGTGTGACAGGTGTAAAATTAACTAGGGGAGACAGCCAGAATATCATCAAGGACAGTAGTAAGCAAAGATGGTTACAACTGAGATGCGATACATAAAGCGGAATATTGGGACTCGGTTGTCGGGGGGGGGAAGGGTGGTATTCTACCTTGATGACAACTAGAACAACGTTACCACAATGTAGCAGCAGAGTGTATTATGGTATAGAGGAATCGAGATGGCAAAAACAGGACAAGAGATGTTAATAGAAAGTGGATTTTGTAAAAATAAAGTTAAAGAGGCTGCCATTGATAGCGAAACATTTAAAAATAGTTAAAAGGGGACATTCCAAAGTGTCATTAGCAAAAGTAACTATCAACATAATAAAATAGAGAGGAGAACATATGATAAAACGAACCATTCAGAAGACAAAAAGAACAACATGTCCAAAATGTCCCCAAAAAAATATAAAAAAAACAAAAAACAGATTCAATGAGAGTGTGCCAGTGTATTTATATATCCCGATCTATTTCTTGATATTGACTTGATATAATGACATATAATTCATCATTGTGGTAACAAGATTATAATAATCTGTATTCTTTCTTTCACAACAACATTCCGTGTACACATTCAGCAATGCTCTACCATTCTACAAATTCTAGAAACTTTACCTTGCAAAACAAATCGGCGGTAGTTGTTGCAAGTAACTCTGATCGTAATATAGTTCTTTAGACAATCTAAGTAGTCAGCTTGTAATTCAGTGATCAGACTAATAGTTCTTATCCGCCAATCTCTTACTTATTTCTCTGTTATAATTGACTATTCTTCTCCAACTCTATGATTCAACCCACACAATCTCTTCTCTTGTGAAACAATGGTAGCTATAGAATCTCTAGGGAAACCTCTCGTGCTGATCAATAACATTATTAAAACTCCATTATGTAATCTCTAAGAACTACTATAGTCCATCCTGATGTTTCTAAAGTTCGGCTAACGACTTCACAAAACTATTCTAATTCCTAACTCATTTTCCTTGAGGCAGGTTCCTAAAATTAGTCTGACTTTACATTCTTGCTGGTAAGTCCAAAATCTTCGCGGGAACTCCTTTAGAAAGTGTCTGTTTTCGAGTTTTGCTTCCCGGTAAGGTAACGCCTCTTCTTGGCATTCGGGATACAGGCGTGGTCTGCCGTACGAACTCCGCCTTACTGATGCATAAGATTATCAATCCACTTACTGCTTGTCTGACATTTCATACCCAGTGACTGTAGTACTCTCCCCTGCTAAATTTATTGATAAGAAAGTTCCCTCTCTGCAAGGTGATGACGTAACAACATACGGATTATTTTCACGAATTTAAAAGCAGGAAATAATCATTTTATGGGAGTATGAATTTATTTGACATTCTTCTTTATGCCGACTGTCATGGCTTCAATTCCTGATAAATAACGAATATCATTCTACCCATACAGCCTTTCTGCTGGACACGACGGTGACGGCAACAACTGCCTGTCAAGCGATGCGTTCATCATGCAAACAGGAGGACATCCGATAACTAGGCATAACAAGCTAAACCCCTCTAAGTTTTCAAAGTGCAGCATCGATTATTTCACCAGCTACGTCGACAGTCAACTTGAAACAGAGTAAGTTCAACTATTTCTCATTGAATCATTTCATGTTTCAAAGTTTCACACTTATCATGTAAGTTAGCAACTCTCAGAGTATCCAACTAGAGTATTCCAGAGTTAGCAACTCTCAGAGTATCCAACTAGAGTATCCCAGGGGTAGCAACTCTCAGAGTATCCAACTAGAGTATCTCAGAGTTAGGAACTCTCAGAGTATCCAACTAGAGTATCCCAGAGTTAGCAACTCTCAGAGTATCTTTCTTTGTTCGAATAATGTGATTAGTTTTTGCTGCTAACTGGAAAACATATGCATACCATTTGGCCTGCAGATACAGATTAAGAAACAGGGAATTAAGTAACAGAACCAGAGATAAAACGTTGAATAATTACCTAGTATCTGAACGGATAATAAGGAATATTTAGCGTTCATTGATTCAAATCTTTATAGTTTTAGACTTTAGACCACAATAGCTTCACTGCATTCCCATATTTACTACGTCTCTGTTGAATCAACCCACAAACTGTTCATACTACTCTAGTGAAATTATTGAGCCGTTGTAACGGTCGTCGTGGGCAGTATAGACAGTACATACATCATGGGCCACTGCCACGAAGAGCAACTCAGACAGCATGGACCACTGCCACAAAGAGCAACACATACATCATATGCCACTACCGCAAAGAGCAACACGGACATCATGGGCCACTGCCACAAAGAGCAACACAGACAGCATGGGCCACTGCCACAAAGAGCAACACAGACAGCATGGGCCACTGCCACAAAGAGCAACACAGACAGCATGGACCACTGCCACAAAGAGCAACACAGACAGCATGTGCCACTGCCACAAAGAGCAATACAGACAGCATGTGCCACTGCCACAAAGAGCAACACAGACAGCATGTGCCACTGCCACAAAGAGCAACACAGACAGCATGGACCACTGCCACAAAGATCAACACAGACAGCATGGACCACTGCCACAAAGAGCAACACAGACAGCATGGGCCACCGCCACAAAGAGCAACACAGACAGCATGTGCGACTGCCACAAAGAGCAATACAGACAGCATGTGCCACTGCCACAAAGAGCAACACAGACATCATGGACCACTGCCACAAAGAGCAACACAGACAGCATGGACCACTGCCACAAAGATCAACACATACATCATGGACCACTGCCACAAAGAGCAACACAGACAGCATGGACCACTGCCACAAAGATCAACACAGACAGCATGGGCCACCGCCACAAAGAGCAACACAGACATCATGGACCACTGCCACAAAGAGCAACACAGACATCATGCGCCACTGCCACAAAGAACAACACAGACAGCATGGACCACTGCCACAAAGATCAACACATACATCATGGACCACTGCCACAAAGATCAACACATACATCATGGACCACTGCCACAAAGAGCAACACAGACAGCATGGGCCACTGCCGCAAAGATCAACACATATATCATGGACCACTGCCACAAAGAGCAACACAGACAGCATGGACCACTGCCATAAAGATCAACACATACATCATGGACCACTGCTACAAAGAGCAACACATACATCATGGACCACTGCTACAAAGAGCAACACAGACATCATGGACCACTGCTACAAAGAGCAACACAGACAGCCTGGGCCACTGCCACAAAGAGCAACACAGACAGCCTGGGCCACTGCCACAAAGAACAACACATACATCATGGACCACTGCCACAAAGATCAACACATACATCATGGACCACTGCCACAAAGAGCAACACAGACAGCATGGGCCACTGCCACAAAGATCAACACATACATCATGGACCACTGCTACAAAGAGCAACACAGACAGCCTGGGCCACTGCCACAAAGAGCAACACAGACAGCCTGGGCCACTGCTACAAAGAGCAACACAGACAGCCTGGGCCACTGCCACAAAGAGCAACACAGACAGCCTGGACCACTGCCACAAAGAGCAACACAGACAGCCTGGACCACTGCCACAAAGAACAACACAGACATCATGGACCACTGCTTCGAAGAGCAACACAGACAGCATGGACCACTGCCACAAAGAACAACACAGACAGCCTGGGCCACTGCCTCAAAGAGCAACACAGACAGCCTGGACCACTGCCACAAAGAACAACACAGACATCATGGACCACTGCTTCAAAGAGCAACACAGACAGCATGGACCACTGCTACAAAGAACAACACAGACAGCCTGGGCCACTGCCTCAAAGAGAAACACATACATCATGGACCACTGAACTCCACCTTCAAACTCATCACAAGAAGCATGACAACCACCCAAATCCAGACCCGAGGGAAACAGGAAGATACGTCTCTGGACGATAGAAGTGAAGAGAATGTTCTGACACACAGAGAACAACTTCGCCAAAACCACACAGACCTTTCCAAAATTCAAGAACCGATCTCTGCATGCATAAAAAGAAAGAGTTTCAAGAACTTTTCCAAACACCTGCATAACACACATCAAACATCTCTCCAAACACCTGCATAACACACATCAAACATCTCTCCAAACACCTGCATAACACACATCAAACATCTCTCCAAACACCTGCATAACACACTTCAAACATCTCTCCAAACACCAACATAACACAATTCAAACATCTCTCCAAACACCAACATAACACACTTCAAACATCTCTCCAAACACCAACATAACACACTTCAAACATCTCTCCAAACACCAACATAACACACTTCAAACATCTCTCCAAACACCACCATAACACACTTCAAACATCTCTCCAAACACCAACATAACACACTTCAAACATCTCTCCAAACACCACCATAACACACTTCAAACATCTCTCCAAACACCAACATAAGACAATTCACACACTCTCAAAACACGAACATAACACAATTCAAACATCTCTCCAAACACCAACATAAGACAATTCAAACATCTCTCCAAACACCAACATAACACACTTCAAACATCTCTCAAAACACCAACATAACACAATTCAAACATCTCTCCAAACACCAACATAAGACAATTCAAACATCTCTCAAAACACCAACATAACACAATTCAAACATCTCTCCAAACACCAACATAAGACAATTCAAACATCTCTCCAAACACCAACATAAGACAATTCAAACATCTCTCCAAACACCAACATAACACACTTCAAACATCTCTCAAAACACCAACATAACACAATTCAAACATCTCTCCAAACACCAACATAAGACAATTCAAACATCTCTCAAAACACCAACATAACACAATTCAAACATCTCTCCAAACACCAACATAACACAATTCAAACATCTCTCAAAACACCAACATAACACAATTCAAACATCTCTCAAAACACCTACATAACACAATTCAAACATCTCTCCAAACACCAACATAACACAATTCAAACATCTCTCAAAACACCAACATAACACAATTCAAACATCTCTCCAAACACCAACATAACACAATTCAAACATCTCTCAAAACACCAACATAACACAATTCAAACATCTCTCAAAACACCAACATAACACAATTCAAACATCTCTCCAAACACCAACATAACACAATTCAAACATCTCTCAAAACACCAACATAACACAATTCAAACATCTCTCAAAACACCAACATAACACAATTCAAACATCTCTCCAAACACCAACATAACACAATTCAAACATCTCTCAAAACACCAACATAACACAATTCAAACATCTCTCCAAACACCAACATAAGACAATTCAAACATCTCTCCAAACACCAACATAACACACTTCAAACATCTCTCAAAACACCAACATAACACAATTCAAACATCTCTCCAAACACCAACATAAGACAATTCAAACATCTCTCAAAACACCAACATAACACAATTCAAACATCTCTCCAAACACCAACATAAGACAATTCACACACTCTCAAAACACCAACATAACACAATTCAAACATCTCTCCAAACACCAACATAAGACAATTCAAACATCTCTCAAAACACCAACATAACACAATTCAAACATCTCTCCAAACACCAACATAAGACAATTCAAACATCTCTCCAAACACCAACATAAGACAATTCAAACATCTCTCAAAACACCTACATAACAAACTTCAAATCTCTCTTCAAGACCCACCAGAAGGACTCAACATAGCAGATATACCAGGCATCAACAAGAAAAACTGCCTCTTCTACCAGGACGATGTGGGGACAATTGTTGCACCAGCTAAAAAACGCCCCATATGTTCAACTACTGGAGAGGCCAAACTAATAAGATCCTCATTCATATCTTAATCCACGGGAAGACACTCTGGAAAACAAACAAAAATGCTGCCTAGCAGTTAGCATCGTGAGAATGGAAGGCTATTGGAGAACACTCAGACGGAAACTACGGGCAGGGTGAGCCTAACATTCTAGACGGCATTCACTCTACGAGAAGGTAACTCCTACGTCAAACCAAGATACAGGATGCCGCAAACGGTGTGTGTCAGGCAGGGCATAGGTTTAGAGGAAAAGTGCAGGACACAAACGTATATACAAATACTAACCATGTGACCAGCTCATCGATTGTCATGATGTTGTACTCCCCCCCCCCCCCTTTTTCCGAAACTTCCGGTCAGTATGGCGGATAGGGGACAGGGAACGTTTGAGGCACTGTTTGAAAAATGTTCCTTTTTTCAGTTTCCTCATATTCCAAGTCCGGCTTGCTGCCGCAGATACTGAGTAGTGCTTTGTGTATACCGTGAGCTGTGTAAACCGTGAGCTGTGTAAACCGTGAGCTGTGTAAACCGTGAGCTGTGTAAACCGTGAGCTGTGTAAACCGTGAGCTGTGTAAACCGTGAGCTGTGTAAACCGTGAGCTGTGTAAACCGTGAGCTGTGTAAACCGTGAGCTGTGTATACCGTGAGCTGTGTAAACCGTGAGCTGTGTATACCGTGAGCTGTGTAAACCGTGAGCTGTGTAAACCGTGAGCTGTGTATACCGTGAGCTGTGTAAACCGTGAGCTGTGTATACCGTGAGCTGTGTATACCGTGAGCTGTGTAAACCGTGAGCCGTGTATACCGTGAGCTGTGTATACCGTGGGCTGTGTATACCGTGAGCTGTGTATACCGTGGGCTGTGTAAACCGTGAGCTGTGTATACCGTGAGCTGTGTATACCGTGAGCTGTGTAAACCGTGAGCTGTGTATACCGTGAGCTGTGTATACCGTGGGCTGTGTATACCGTGAGCTGTGTATACCGTGAGCTGTCTATACCGTCAGCTGTGTATACCGTCAGCTGTGTATACCGTGAGCTGTGTATACCGTGAGCGGTGTAAACCGTGAGCTGTGTATACCGTGAGCTGTGTATACCGTGAGCTGTGTAAACCGTGAGCTGTGTATACCGTGAGCTGTGTATACCGTGGGCTGTGTATACCGTGAGCTGTGTATACCGTGAGCTGTGTATACCGTGAGCTGTCTATACCGTCAGCTGTGTATACCGTCAGCTGTGTATACCGTGAGCTGTGTATACCGTGAGCTGTGTATACCGTGTGCTGTGTATACCGTGAGCTGTGTATACCGTGTGCAGCTTCAACTGCTTTTCTTTGTTTGGATATTCGATGAGATGTTAATTCGGATAACTCCACAGGCACGGGCGGTTGAGCAGTTATGGATTTCCATTCGTTTGCAGTGATACTGAGGCCTTCGAATAACCATAACCACAACCGTACCCCTCCATGAGGAAACATGACAAGTGTGAGTTTCCTAGATCACAAGACTTGAACACCATATCAAGCATTTTTCATATGCAAGTAATTGTTTGAATTTTAATTGTGGGGTTACAACTAGCAAAATACAGGGACAGGGAGATCGTGCATAACAAAATGAGAAAATACTAGATAGCTTGGTGGCATGGCATGGAAAAGTGTTAACAACAAATTGATACCATGCACTGTGGACAAAAGCTTATGGAAGGACGTGATCGCCTACTCCAACCCGTATGACATAGGATGATGATGATGAAATAATTGTTTAATTTTATTAATGCCATCCATTGTTGTCTTCAGACACGGACGAAAGTGTCTGTTGGAGACGCTGCCAGCTAGCGATATCCCAGACGTGAGTGGCCGTCTCCCAGACAAACTGTTCACCCCAGAAGGCTGGTGCAGAATGGTTTACGGAAGTGATTCAAGGCTGTGCACTGAGGTCTGTCTCGTTGTTATTGTCTCCATCATTTCTCATATTTTTAAACATTTTATTTATTGAATTTAAACAAATTAAACCGGTTATGTAACCGAGTAGAATTGTGAGTCATCAATATAATGTTAGTTAACTGGTACACAAATATGGAGTAATCATTTATATGTCTACTATATAAAAGTATAATAAATCTATCTGTTTCTCATCTAATAATAGCTAAAATGGATATGTTTATTACCTAAGAGTTGATAAAGTGGATCTGTTTATTATCCACCAGTAGCTAAAGTGGATCTGTTTATTACCTAACAGTAGCTAAGGTGGTTATGTTTATTACCTAACAGTAGCTAAAGTGGATCTGTTTATTATCTAACAGTAGCTAAATTGGATCTGTTTATTACCTAACAGTAGCTAAAGTGGATCTGTCTATCATCTAACAGTAGCTAAAGTTGATCTGTTTATTATCTAACAGTAGCTGAAGTGGATATGTTTATTATCCAGCAGGAGCTAAAGTGGATCTATTTATTATCTAACAGTAGATAGAGTGGATCTGTCTATTACCTAACAGTAGCTAAAGTGGATCTGTCTATTAGATAACAGTAGCTAAAGTGGATCTGTCTATTACCTATCAGTAGCTAAAGTGGATCTGTCTATTACCTAACAGTAGCTAAAGTGGATCTGTCTATTACCTAACAGTAGCTAAAGTGGATCTGTCTATTAGCTAACAGTAGCTAAAGTGGATCTGTCTATTACCTAACAGTAGCTAAAGTGGATCTGTCTATTACCTAACAGTAGCTTAAGTGGATCTGTATATTATCCACCAGTAGCTAAAGCGGATCTGTCTATTATCTAACAGTAGCTAAAGTGGATCTGTTTACTGTCTAACAATAGCTGAAGTGGATATGTTTATAATCCAGCAGGAGCTAAAGTGGATCTATTTATTATCTAACAGTAGATAGAGTGGATCTGTCTATTATATAACAGTGGATGTGTGCTCTATTCAAAAGTAACTAAAATTGATCAGTTTACTAAGATTTGTTAAAGTGAATCCAGCCGCTCTTATTTTCCGTCACTGGACTTCCGGTCAATATTGCGGATAGGCAGCAGTGAACAATTGAGGCACTGTCAGAATAGCTTCATTGTTGCAGTTTCCTCGTATTCCAAGTCATATTTTGCTGCAGGCGCTACTGAGATTAGTGCTATGTGCACACTTGATCTGTGTGTTTCATCTGGTGGTGTTTCTATATTCGGATTGCTTACGATGAATGCTGATATCGTATGACGAAGGACAGGTTAGTTGCGTTCACTATCGGTTCTACTACGCCTTATGTCGTTTAACGTGAGCTATGTTTGCTACGATGGGGACTGCAACTTCATTTTTTATTTGGATATTCGTTGAAATGCTAATTCTGATGATTCCACTGGTACGGGCGGTTGAGCAATTATGGATTTTAATTCGTTTGTAGTGATACCGGGGCCTTCGACTAACTGTAACTATAATGTTCCTACTTTGTTGATGTCCTAGTATTGCTAATACCAAAGTATTGTTTTGTTTACATACATACCCACTACGGATTCATTACGACATTTTTGTATTATCAGAAAATAGAGAATTTCTGCTGGAACATTTATTGCTCCGACCCTAAGAGGGGTAACAATTGCATTCGTTACAAAACACCACCGGGAACCATATGCGGCAAAGACAAGGTCAGTGATTTTTTTTTCATTATTATTATAACTATTATTATCTCTATTTTTTATTTCTCCATATGCGTCGTTGGCAGAGATCGGATGTAGACTCTGTATCAGTGAAATACAAATATATCAAATAGTATTAGGCAGCTGAACCTAAGGGAGACGAGACAAACTACAGCGTTTCGGCAAAAGTTTTCATCGCGTACAATATCATCATCATCTTGTGCCACAGCGGTTGGCGTAGGAGCTGATGTCCTTCTACAATCTTCTATCTACAGTGCATAGTATCAGTTCTTTTGTTGACTGTTTTCCATGCCATGGCACCAAGCTATCCAGTATTTTCTCTCTTTCTCGTCCACGATCTCTCTTTCCCTTTTTGTCTACTATTGATCTCATAATATTTTCTGTAAAGTTAAAACAGATCCGGCGACAGAACACAGCCTTAT
>JAVIAB010000024.1:75053795-75131295 GCA_032433765.1 Megaustenia siamemsis | reverse complement strand
AGACAAAAGTAATGGTAGCAACAAAGAAAAAGCCATCACCGCAATGCACGAAGAGACAAATGAAACTATACTAAAACAGGTAAATGAATCTAAATACCTGGGAACAATGTTACCTTCAGATAGTAGATGTACAACAGGGGTGAGATGATGAATGTCTCAGACAAAAGCAGCTTTCAAAACAATGAGGAGGATACTGTGCAATCCATTTTTGACAATAGAAGCAAGAAAGAGAGTTCTTAAACGTTATGTCGATACAGTCTAAACATATGAATGTGAATTAATATGCACAAGTACTATGGATAAGAAAAACACTGGAGGGTGTAGAAATGTGGTTTCACAGAGAATGTTCAGAATACCAAGGACAGCTAAGAAGAGTAATAAAAACGTTCTGAAAGAGGCCAAAGCAAAAAGAGAGCTAAGTTTCAAAATTAGAAAGAAACAATCATAATTTTTTTTGGCCAATAAGTGAGAAAAGAACAGCTGGAATATATTGTGGCAACTGGGAAAATTGAGGGACGAAGAGATAGAGGGAAGCAAAGAGAAAAGATACTAGGCAGCTTAAGAGAATGGCTTGATAGAAGGTCAACAACAGAAATGATAAATAACTGTCGAGATCGAAAGTTGTGGAGAGACATGATCACCTACGTAATCAGGCATGATACTTGATGATGATGATGTATTTATGCATTACCCTGTCAGCAAATAATGAAGTATTTATGCATGACCCTGTCAGCAAATAATGATGTATTTATGCATTACTATGTCAGTTAAGGATGATGTCAATTGTAATTATTGGCAAATATTAACACGTTCTATTTCTTCACATTTATTTTTAAAGAGGTGCTTTTCTGGTCAGTGTAAGTCAGAAAACTAGACCGTTCGCTGACGTCACGACAGGGCTGTGTCAACTCAGTGGACAGCGGAATGTTGTTGGCAACACGTCATCAAGTCGAAGTAGAGTCCTACACTTAATGTTTAGTTATATTAATCACAGAATCGCATAAATTCGGCTTTATTTTATTCATATCTTTTACTTGTCTTTCAAAATTCAAATTAACTTGAACATTTTTAACGTGTTATACAGGTACTTTAAAATTTAATCATGCATTTTTTTTGGCAAGGATCTGAATATCTGTGCATGATGATATTTTCTTCGTAATAATTGAGAAATATATTTTCAAAAATGCCACACTTGTTGATTTTTTAAATCTTTTTATTGATATTTTTTTTAGACGACATTTGGCTGGACTAGAGATATGATATCGAGCTCTTAAAAAGATGTATCCAGGTTAGAATGTCTTCATAAAGCCAGGAATTGTTCTCTTGGATTCTGTCGTTTCTGTGTGGCTCTACTCTCAAGACAAATAATAATAAATGAATATTATTATAAAGGGAAACTTCTCTAGGCGTTAATAAGCGATTCAATCTCTAGTTAGCCGAGTTGGCAGCATTTGGCTTTAAGTGGCAAGGCGCTGTGCCAAGGAGTACGGGTTCGATCCTGCTTAGGACCATATATTGTTCTTTGTTTTTTTTTCTGTTGTTGGTTATCTGTAACTTTTTCCGAGTGCTGTAAACATACCTCTTCCTCTGAATTGATTCTCTGTCTCTACTCTCCCATGGTCTCTGGGATAGCGGCGAAAACAATAGGAGGTCACATGTCCCTACCAAGTTGCCAGTGAAGTGTTGCGCGGTTACTCTGTGACTTTGTTGTAGTTTGAGAACATAAAGTCAAGAATAGAGCATTGACATTCATGTGATTTCATAAGAGAGAATAACACTAAATAATAAGATAACTATAATTAAAAGAAAATAAGAGGAGTTCATTATTTATTTGGAAGATTAATAAGAAAAGACAAAACAATGACATTGGACAATATTTTGAACAATTTCAAAATATTATGTGTTATCATATAATAAATGAAATATTGTAAACGGACTAAAAAAAAAAGACAAAAGGCGAATAGGAGAAAGTTAAAATTAAATATGAATTAAAGGTACGACACATTTAGAAGATGATTATTAATCTAAAAAGTGAAGGTCGCAGGAAGGACTTACGAGTAGGTTACAAGTTTAGAAAGAGAGGAAATATCCAGTAGAGTCGCTCTGTGATTGTAAATGAGGGCTGAAGATATTTGGAAGATAGCATCACAGTAGAGTCACTCTGAGATCGTAGATGATGGCAGTCGATAATTGGAAGACAGCATCACAGTAGAGTCACTCTGAGATCGTAGATGATGGCAGTCGATAATTGGAAGACAGCATCACAGTAGAGTCACTCTGAGATCGTAGATGAGGGCAATCGATAATTGGAAGACAACATCACAGTAGAGACACTATATGATCGTAGATGAGGGCAATCGATAATTGGAAGACAACATCACAGTAGAGACACTATATGATCGTAATGAGGGCAGTCGATAATTGGAAGACAACATCACAGTAGAGACACTATATGATCGTAATGAGGGCAGTCGATAATTGGAAGACAACATCACAACAGAGACACTATATGATCGTAGATGAGGGCAGTCGATAATTGGAAGACAACATCACAGTACAGACACTATATGATCGTAGATGAGGGCAATCGATAATTGGAAGACAACATCACAGTAGAGACACTATATGATCGTAGATGAGGGCAATCGATAATTGGAAGACAACATCACAGTACAGACACTATATGATCGTAGATGAGGGCAATCGATAATTGGAAGACAACATCACAGTACAGACACTATATGATCGTAGATGAGGGCAATCGATAATTGGAAGACAACATCACAGTACAGACACTATATGATCGTAGATGAGGGCAATCGATAATTGGAAGACAACATCACAGTACAGACACTATATGATCGTAGATGAGGGCAATCGATAATTGGAAGACAACATCACAGCAGAGACACTATATGATCGTAGATGAGGGCAATCGATAATTGGAAGACAACATCACAGCAGAGACACTATATGATCGTAGATGAGGGCAGTCGATAATTGGAAGACAACATCACAGTAGAGACACTATATGATCGTAGATGAGGGCAGTCGATAATTGGAAGACAACATCACAGCAGAGACACTATATGATCGTAGATGAGGGCAATCGATAATTGGAAGACAACATCACAGCAGAGACACTATATGATCGTAGATGAGGGCAATCGATAATTGGAAGACAACATCACAGCAGAGACACTATATGATCGTAGATGAGGGCAATCGATAATTGGAAGACAACATCACAGCAGAGACACTATATGATCGTAGATGAGGGCAGTCGATAATTGGAAGACAACATCACAGTAGAGACACTATATGATCGTAGATGAGGGCAGTCGATAATTGGAAGACAACATCACAGTACAGACACTATATGATCGTAGATGAGGGCAATCGATAATTGGAAGACAACATCACAGTACAGACACTATATGATCGTAGATGAGGGCAATCGATAATTGGAAGACAACATCACAGCAGAGACACTATATGATCGTAGATGAGGGCAATCGATAATTGGAAGACAACATCACAGCAGAGACACTATATGATCGTAGATGAGGGCAATCGATAATTGGAAGACAACATCACAGCAGATACACTATATGATCGTAGATGAGGGCAGTCGACAAGACTGTAGTTTCAGGTGCTGTAGGGCCAAAGACGCCTGAGCTGAAATCTATTAGCGACTCATAGCTGACGGTTTTAGTTATGATCAGTTAACCATAACGGATTAACCTCCTTAAATACAACTTTATATGTTGGTCTTTAGAGACAGACTGGCGACTCTAGAACGGGAAGGTGTCCTGGTATCCATCCCAGTAATAGCAGCAGCAGCAGCAATTTTACTGTATCGATCAATACCAACAGCTGTACAATGTGTAATTTCTTGCATTTTTAGCAGCAATAGCAGTTGTACTATGTGAAGCAGTGGTGTCATTGAAAAGCGGTAGCGGTGTTAGCGAGAAGTCACAAACTGAGAACAGCTAACAGAAATGTTTGTTGAGAAACAGAAACAATAACGGCTGAGAAGATAAACCTACTATCATCATGTGTCCCCGAACAATAATATGTATTAAGAATTGCTTTCAGTGGAGGAATTCTCTGCTTTTTTTAATCCGAAGTTCAACGTGTCGCACGCTGTTTAGACAATTTTTTAAAATCATTAATTCATAAAAGAAAAGTATGAGTTGTTCTATCGTCTGATCTTTAAAGACATACGATTATCGAGTGATACACTCAAATGAACATTTCTCGTCATACTCTACTCTGTTTTTGTTTCTTCCCTGACTAAGTCACATTTATCTTTACTTTTTCAACTTTCTCGTATGACATTGCAGTTTTTATGTTATCTAAAGTCAGTGGGGAAAAAATATTTAAATTTCGCTTCTTTTTGGATTTGGATATCGCTATGATTCTAGATTTGCGTTATTTTTTCTGCTGCTGCCTTATACTCGAAGTATAACAGTAAGAATGCAACGTTAATAATTATACACACAACATAGAATATGCAACTCCAAAAGTTCCGAACAATACTTACGATCGACAATTCAAAGTAGGACTCAAGACGTCGTCTAGGTCTAGAACAAAGGTTTGTTCACACAGCTATTTACTTGCCCTTCATATCCTCTGGAGAAATAGTTTAAGAATGTGAGGGTCACTTATTACACACGATGTTGGCTAAACAACTATCAAACTCTATCTTCTTCTCTTTCCTTCCTCATTTGCCTTTCAGCGTCGAGGGGGTCGATATCAAACTATATCGCTAGTGGAAATGGTGTATGTGCGTGCATGCGCGCGCGCGCGTGTGTGTGTGTGTGTGTGTGTGTAGATGCTACCTCGGTGTAATGATACTTTATACATTCTGTAATTAAATCCCAATAACTCTAGCATAAAATAATGTACTTCTCTACATAACTTGTATTAATAATTTCTCATTTTAAATATGTATATTCCTGGTCTTGTTTTCCATTATATAAACATTAATCTCTTCACAGACCCGAAATACCTATCTATAGCTAAAGAACTTCCCCGAAACAAACCCTTCTGAATAATTTATCTGCAATATCTCTATAAATCAGCCCTCTTGTTTCTAAAGACTAAGCCAATCAATTCTCTCTGAGAACATTGTTCTGAAGGCTAGACAGAAGCTCCTAAAAAATTAAGTAAAGCACAGACCCAATGATTGCTCCTGCATTGTCAGCTAACCCTTTTATCTAATCTCACAGGCCTTGTCACCTTGTCACTCCTAATTTTTACCCGTATGGCTTCCTGTAAGTGTGGTAAGAGCTATTAATCTGGTAAGACTTCTTAGTGTGGTAAGACATGTTAGTCTGGTAAGACCTGATAGACTGGTGAGTCTTCTTAGTCTGGTATAAGCTGTTAGTCTGGTAAGACCTGTCAGTCTGGTAAGACCTGTCAGTCTGGTAAGACCTGTCAGTCTGGTAAGATTTGTTAGTCTTGTAAGACTTATTAGTCTGGTAAGACTTGTTAGTCTGGTAAGACTTGTTAGTCTGGTAAGACTTGTTAGTCTGGTAAGACTTGTTAGTCTGGTAAGACTTGTTAGTCTGGTAAGACTTGTTAGTCTGGTAAGACTTGTTAGTCTGGTAAGATTTGTTAGTCTGGTAAGACTTGTTAGTCTGGTAAGACACCTATTAGTCTGGTAAGACCTGTCAGTCTGTTAAGACCAGTCAGTCTGGTAAGACATGTCAGTCTGGTAAGATTTGTTAGTCTTCTAGACCTGTTAGTCTGGTAAGACTTGTTAGTCTGGTAAGACCTGTCAGTCTGGTAAGACCTGGCAGTCTGGTAAGACCTGTCAGTCTGGTAAGACCTGGCAGTCTGGTAAGACCTGTCAGTCTGGTAAGACCTGGCAGTCTGGTAAGACCAGTCAATCTGGTAATACCTGTTAGTCTGGTAATACCTGTTAGTCTGGTAAGACCTGTCAGTCTGGTAAGACCTGTCAGTCTGGTAAGACCTGTCAGTCTGGTAAGAGCTATTAGTCTGGTAAGACCTGTTAGTCTGGTAAGACCTGTTAGTCTGGTAAGACTTTTTAGTCTGGTAAGACCTGTTAGTCTGGTAAGACCTGTCAGTCTGGTAAGATTTGTTAGTCTGGTAAGACTTTTTAGTCTGGCGAAACCTGTTAGTCTGGTAAGACCTGTTAGTCTGGTAAGACCTGTTGGTCTGGTAAGACCTGTTAGTCTGGTGCGATTTGTTAGTCTGGTAAGACTTTTTAGTCTGGCGAAACCTGTTAGTCTGGTAAGACCTGTTAGTCTGGTAAGACCTGTTAGTCTGGTAAGAGCTGCTAGTCTGGTAAGAGTTGTTAGTCTGTCGAAACCTGTTAGTCTGTCGAAACCTGTTAGTCTGGCGAAACCTGTTAGTCTGGCGAAACCTGTTAGTCTGGTAAGACCTGTTAGTCTGGTAAGAGCTGCTAGTCTGGTAAGAGCTGCTAGCTGGTAAGAGCTGTTAGTCTGGTAAGACCTGTTAGTCTGGGTTTGGTAAGAGTTGCTAGTCTGGTAAGACCTGTTAGTCTGGTAAGACCTGTTAGTCTGGTAAGACCTGTTAGTCTGGTAAGACCTGTTAGTCTGGCGAAACCTGTTAGTCTGGTAAGACCTGTTAGTCTGGTAAGAGCTGCTAGCTGGTAAGACCTGCTAGTCTGGTAAGAGCTGCTAGTCTGGTAAGACCTGTTAGTCTGGTAAGAGCTGCTAGCTGGTAAGAGCTGTTAGTCTGGTAAGAGCTGCTAGTCTGGTAAGAGCTGCTAGTCTGGTAAGAGCTGTTAGTCTGGTAAGAGCTGTTAGTCTGGTAAGAGCTGTTAGTCTGGTAAGACCTGTTAGTCTGGTAAGAGCTGCTAGTCTGGTAAGAGCTGCTAGTCTGGCGAAACCTGTTAGTCTGGTAACAGCTGTTAGTCTGGTAAGAGCTGTTAGTCTGGCGAAACCTGTTAGTCTGGTAAGAGCTGTTAGTCTGGCGAAACCTGTTAGTCTGGTAAGACCTGTTAGTCTGGTAAGACCTGTTAGTCTGGTAAGACCTGTTAGTCTGGTAAGACCTGTTAGTCTGGCGAAACCTGTTAGTCTGGTAAGACCTGTTAGTCTGGTAAGAGCTGCTAGCTGGTAAGACCTGCTAGTCTGGTAAGAGCTGCTAGTCTGGTAAGACCTGTTAGTCTGGTAAGAGCTGCTAGCTGGTAAGAGCTGCTAGTCTGGTAAGAGCTGCTAGTCTGGTAAGAGCTGCTAGTCTGGTAAGAGCTGCTAGTCTGGTAAGAGCTGCTAGTCTGGTAAGAGCTGCTAGTCTGGTAAGAGCTGCTAGTCTGGTAAGAGCTGCTAGTCTGGTAAGACCTGCTAGTCTGGTAAGAGCTGCTAGTCTGGTAAGACCTGTTAGTCTGGTAAGAGCTGCTAGCTGGTAAGAGCTGCTAGTCTGGTAAGAGCTGCTAGTCTGGTAAGAGCTGCTAGTCTGGTAAGACCTGTTAGTCTGGTAAGAGCTGCTAGTCTGGTAAGAGCTGCTAGTCTGGTAAGAGCTGCTAGTCTGGTAAGAGCTGTTAGTCTGGCGAAACCTGTTAGTCTGGCGAAACCTGTTAGTCTGGTAAGAGCTGTTAGTCTGGCGAAACCTGTTAGTCTGGCGAAACCTGTTAGTCTGGTAAGAGCTGCTAGTCTGGCGAAACCTGTTAGTCTGGTAAGAGCTGTTAGTCTGGTAAGAGCTGCTAGTCTGGTAAGAGCTGCTAGTCTGGCGAAACCTGTTAGTCTGGTAAGAGCTGCTAGTCTGGTAAGAGCTGCTAGTCTGGTAAGAGCTGCTAGTCTGGTAAGAGCTGTTAGTCTGGTAAGAGCTGTTAGTCTGGTAAGACCTGTTAGTCTGGTAAGAGCTGTTAGTCTGGTAAGAGCTGTTAGTCTGGTAAGAGCTGTTAGTCTGGTAAGAGCTGCTAGTCTGGTAAGAGCTGTTAGTCTGGTAAGAGCTGTTAGTCTGGTAAGAGCTGTTAGTCTGGTAAGACCTGTTAGTCTGGTAAGAGCTGCTAGTCTGGTAAGAGCTGCTAGTCTGGTAAGAGCTGTTAGTCTGGTAAGAGCTGCTAGTCTGGTAAGACCTGCTAGTCTGGTAAGAGCTGTTAGTCTGGCGAAACCTGTTAGTCTGGTAAGAGCTGTTAGTCTGGTAAGAGCTGCTAGTCTGGTAAGAGCTGTTAGTCTGGTAAGAGCTGTTAGTCTGGTAAGAGCTGCTAGTCTGGTAAGAGCTGCTAGTCTGGTAAGAGCTGTTAGTCTGGTAAGAGCTGCTAGTCTGGTAAGAGCTGCTAGTCTGGTAAGAGCTGTTAGTCTGGTAAGAGCTGTTAGTCTGGTAAGAGCTGTTAGTCTGGTAAGACCTGTTAGTCTGGTAAGAGCTGCTAGTCTGGTAAGAGCTGCTAGTCTGGCGAAACCTGTTAGTCTGGTAACAGCTGTTAGTCTGGTAAGAGCTGTTAGTCTGGTAAGAGCTGTTAGTCTGGTAAGACCTGTTAGTCTGGTAAGACCTGTTAGTCTGGTAAGACCTGTTAGTCTGGCGAAACCTGTTAGTCTGGTAAGACCTGTTAGTCTGGTAAGACCTGTTAGTCTGGTAAGACCTGTTAGTCTGGCGAAACCTGTTAGTCTGGTAAGACCTGTTAGTCTGGTAAGACCTGTTAGTCTGGTAAGACCTGTTAGTCTGGCGAAACCTGTTAGTCTGGTAAGAGTTGATAGCTTGGTGGGACTAACTCCCTAACAGACACAATTAAAAAGACAAGCAGCTTAGTCTCAGAAGCGTAAGGGCAATTTTGACGCGGAGATAAAATTTAGAGCAAAAGTGTGATGATGGAAGTGTGCTAGATCGCGAGCTGGCATCTACTATAGCACGATGATTGGAGGAGATGTCAAATAAGCGGTAGTATGTATGTAATAATGACAGTACAACGTGACAAATTATACCACAAATATAGCGACAATGTAAGTTCAAATATTCTTGGTCACGTGCAACAATTATCATTTTGACTACGAGCACAACACAACGTGATTAATTCATAACAGAAACTGCAACACCAGTTTGTTCTGAACAATATTTGTGTTTGACACTTCATATAATGACACAAGACATCGTCTAGGTCTCGTACAGAAGTGTATTCACACAGTTCTTTAGTTACACCTTACAAGTCATCTCAATAAATATCTTGGTTGCATATAAATGCGTATAAATATTTATACACATAATGGTTGCAATGGCTGTCTAAACATCTATTTCATTAGTAGAAGTTCTGTATTCGTGTCTAGGCTACCGCCATTATATACAAATGACGCATTGTACTTCACATCAAATCACGATAATATGATTTCTGTGTCTTCTTCTTCTACTTTACTCTTTTCACTGCTACCTAAAAGGTGTCGTGGTTTATATCATTTGTCGTTCTTGTGCTGCTCGAATTGTCTGAATTAGTGATTTTCCTTTGTTGTTACATGTCTCTGTCACTGCATCTATCCATCTTCTTCTGGGTCTTCCTCTTGGTCTTTTTCCATGCATTCTCGAGAAGAACGCCCTTGTTGGTGATTGGTGAGGATTCATTCTGACCAGGTGGCCATACCATTTAAATTGTTGTTGTTCTATATATTCTTGGCAGGGTTTTGTTCCTACTATTTTTCTTATGGTTTCATTTGGTATTCAATCTCTTCTTGTGTTGTTTGTTATATTCTGATGATGTGATTTCTGTATAAATCATTATATTCCTAACTGCTATTTCTTTAATAAACACATATCTCTGTAGAGACTAAAAATATCTAATTATAGCTAAACATCCCTTCCCTTGAAAGAAATTTTAATGAATAATACTCTAATAAACTCTAATAAACTCTAATAAACTCTAATAAAACACAACTGAATGTTTCTCCAAGTCTTGAATCCCATGTCAAGTTGGCAACTGTAATGTTCTCATCACTGTCCAACTTAATCGACTGTCTCATCTCTTCTCTCTCTCTCTCTCTCTCTCTCTCTCTTTCTCCCCCCTCCCCCAAAATGTATCTACCCTTCTTTAAATACTGCATTAGCCAATATTGGTTCCGCCATCTTCCTTTCACAGCATGCACATGTTTAACTCAAAGGCAAGTTGAAACCAAATTGGGGTGAGTCGCTTACGAGTTACGTAACTTATGTCTATTCTCGCCAGTGAGAGATTGATTATCTTATCTGTTTACTTGTCTTTCGTTGCTTGCATTAACATGCATCTCGTACCAATATCAAACATTTCATTTATAAAAGTAGGCAAACGTTTATGTTTATAAAATAATGTCCAATAAGAGTATTTAGTCCGGCGTTACCAGCAATGATGTCGTAATACTATTACAAAGAAAATAATAGCAAGCAAAACTTTATAACGCGCTATAAAGATTTCTTTCATAAAAAAATCAACACAAGGTAACTGAATACACATGTCATAAATCAGAAAGTTACAGGCAAAATGATTGCATCAACAACATATTTGTAGATATATTCAGTAATGTTGGAAATACATTTATTACATCAGCGACGATATAATAAACAGAATCATTACATGATCTGAAAGATTGCAGGCAAAATTGTTCATCAATAACAGCGTTGAAGACAACGTTCTTGCGCCAAATACATCATTGCAGGTAAAATAGTTACATTAACATAACGTTTCGTACCAAAATATTACGTTAACCACAACACCTCATGAAAAACTGCAGCATTAACCACAACGTTTCAATCACAATTGTTACATTCACGACAACAATCATACAAAATATACAACATTCACGACAACATTCAACCAAAATGTGCAACATTAACGACAATATTCATTCAAAATATGCAACATTAATGACAACATGCAACCAAAATGTGCAACATGTACGACAACATTCAACCAAAATGTGCAACATTAACGACAACATGCAACCAAAATGTGCAAGATTAATGACAACATGCAACCAAAATGTGCAACATTCACGACAACATGCAACCAAAATGTACAACATTCACGACAACATTCAACCAAACTGTGCAACATTCACGACAACATTCATACAAAATTTGCAACATTAATGACAACATGCAACCAAAATGTGCAACATTAATGACAACATTCAACCAAAATGTGCAACATTCACGACAACATTCAACCAAAATATGCAACATTAATGACAACATGCAACCAAAATGTGCAACATTCACGACAGCATTCAACCAAAATGTGCAACATTAACGACAATATCCATTCAAAATTTGCAACATTAACGACAACATTCATACAAAATTTGCAACATTAACGCTCCATGAAAAATCTATATATTATCTACAATACTTCACACAAAATTGATACATTAACCACAAGGCTTCATAAACAATTGCTATATCATGCAACACTTTGCTGGTGAGATCGTTACATCAACCACCACAGGACTGACTCATTAACGCACAAACAATGTCTAAAACTGTACCCTTAGCTCAAATATATAAAGAGAGAAAACAGGGGAAGCTATTCAACAATATGAAAAAGACTCCTTTCTGACTGAATAATGTACCCTTGTACGGAACATTCCTATCGATTTATACCTTTTAATGTAGACAGCTTCTACGCGTGTTCTGTGTGTGCTCTTTTACAAACAGACAGCAAAGATATAATCAATAGATAGGATCAATAGATAGGATCAATACATAACAGAATTCTCTTATGACAAAAAGTAAAGGAAAGTAATTATAAAATGTATGCTTACATTAACATAACGTTTTGTAAACGTTAACAAACGTAAACGTTTCGTAAACATTATAAAATGTACATCAGTCTATCTTCTTTTTCTTTTCTCTTTTCACTGATACCTAAAAGGTGTCGTGGTTTATATCATTTGTCATTCTTGTGCTGCTCGAATTGTCTGAATTAGTGATTTTCCTTTGTTGTTACATGTCTCTGTCACTGCATCTATCCATCTTCTTCTGGGTCTTCCTCTTGGTCTTTTTCCATGCATTCTCGAGAAGAACGCCCTTGATGGTTCTATACAAACAATGAAAAAGGGAAAAGCTGCAGGACCTCACAATATACAGAGATGATAAAGGCACTAGACGATTTGGTATTGCAGTGATCACAGACATATGCAGCGACATATATCATAACTAAATACATGTACATACTAAATGAACTAAAAAAATCAAATCTCATTGCACCGACTAAAAACAATGGTGCAGTTGAACGCAATGGTTTAAGAAAAATAAGGGAATCATAGGAGCAAGAGGTATGTACTACAGCACTCAGAAAAAAATGACAAATTAACAACAACAGAAAAAAAACAAAGAACAATATATGGTCCGAAGCAGGATCGAACCCGTACTCCATGGCCACGAGAAGCCGAACGCTTAGGAACACTGCCACTCAGCTAAGTAAAAAATTAGCTATTGTGGACAATGGTTTATGCAAAGGCGTTCTCATGACTATAGCATAGGGTTACGATCACAGCTCGGGAGTAAATTGTATTTCTGTACTTTCTTATTAAAGCAAGTATCTCCCAGTAGGGCTGAATACTTGTGTTGCAGACAGAAATTTATTGGACGGAACTGCACGAAAAGTAGCTTAATACTGGAGACAAAAAAATAATAAAATTAATGTTATTATAGAGAGAAACTTCGGAGGCGAAAATTCAGGAAATCATAAAAGGAAGAGGAATGTACTACAGCACTCAGAAAAAAAAACAATTAAATTTTTTTTTTGAGTGTTGTAGTACATACCTCTTCCTCCTATGATTCCCTGAATTATCGCCTCGGAAGTTTCCCTCTAAAATAATATTAATTTATTATTATTAATGTCTTAAGAAAAATAAACCTAATGAGCCATGTTACAAAAATGTTTCAAAAGGTTAACAAGGAAGAATTCAGAATAAAATCAATATGGAATTAAAAGAACAACAATTTGTTTTAGAATTTAGGAAAACAGTGGGACAAAAGAAGCCATATCCTGCATAGAAAACAAACCAATATATGTCTGCTTCATAGACTGCAGCAAAGCTTTAGATAGAATACACTATAAACAACTTTTAGAATGCCTAAAAGATATACATCTAGACGACACAGACATACGACTAATATGTAATTTATACTGGGACAAACAGCAATAATAAAATATAACAAAGAGAATTCTACACATATTAATACGAAAAGAGGAGTAATACAGGGATGTTTCCTATCACCAAGTTGTTCAATCTATACAGTGAGCAAATATTTAAAAACATCACAGAGATGTCAGGCCTAAACATTAATGGAAAGATAATCAATAACCTAAGATATGCTGGTGATACTGTATAACAAGTAGAAAATCCTAAAGATCTACAACAACTAAATAATGAAATAAACAAAAATCAATTTAAAAAATATAGATTCGATATGAATATCAAAATGACTAAAACTATGAACATAAAAAACATATATTACTCAAAACCTACAAGTGGATATCAAAGATAAAGTAATAGTTCTAGAGGCAGTTCAGAGCTACAATTACCTTGGACATAATATAACCAGTGATGGAAAATGTAAAACTGAAATAAACAAAAGAATAGGAATGGCAGAAAAGTCATTTTAATGCAATATATAATATACTAACATGAAAACAATTAACACCAGGACTAAAACTAAGAATAGCAAAATGTTATATCTTTTCAAAATTCATGTATGGTATAGAAACATGGACATTAAACAAGAAAACTGAACAGAACATTGAAGCTTTTAAAACGTGGATTTATAAAAGAATAGGTAGAATTGAGTAGAAAGAAAAGAAAACAAAATATGAAGTTTTAAAACGACTACAGATGAAAAGAGAACTACTAAACACAATTCAAACAAGACAAGTGAAATTATGGCATGTTAAAATACACAATAGCCTAATAAAAGTAATATTGGAAGGGAAAATACAAGGTAAAAGAAGCAGACCAAGACTAAGATGGACGAGTAACATCAAAAGATGGACAAGTCAGCCTATGACAATCTGCACCATCAAAGCAAGAGACAGAGTGGAATGGCGCTCCTTGGTAGCCAACCTTCGATGCGGAGACGGCACTCAATGATAATGATGATGTTTTATAATATTTTCAATATAAATGTTTTGCAAACATTTTAAAATAACAATATCCGCCCAGTGAGAATATCCATGGTGTAGTTTTTTCTACGATGCTTTTGGTAGCCTCGGTTGCAAATTGTTCTATCGCGAGTCTAACGCTCACGTCAGAATCGTAAGGGGAGTCTCGGAGCGAAAAACTAGGGCTTGTACAGCGATTATTCTACCACAGTTGTAAACAACATCTGCAAATATTTCCTCTATAATAACTCGTAAATCATCATCGGCGGTAGGTATAAGGAGTAATTTGTCAATTATAGCATGGAATTGATGGATGGATATTAGGTCTATTGCACATTTCATAGTTTAAGAAATTGCGGTTTTGTTCGTTTTAAATATTACATCTCTAAGTATGGCGCTAATTTCCTTTTCGATTTCTCGAAGATACGACATTTACAACTTTTCCTGGCTTGACGTTAGTACTGCAATTCGTATAAAACTTTTTGCGCGGTGCAACGGTGAAAGAATAGGCTCTATAACTGGAGCTAAGTTTGCAAATCTTCTGGCAAATCTGTGCCTGTCACGGGCAAGCTGAACCCACGTTGAGCGTCTCTGTAAGATCATCCAAATGGTGGACTGTCACCAACTCTTCCGCTAACGTCACCTAAAGTAATGTGACATTAAAAAACGGTGTTAGAGTATCTTTACGATATCCTAAAAGATAAGCACTAGAAGGAAGTAGAAAAGTCGCGGATACCTTGCTGCCGGTATTTTTGTCAAATACTCAGTTCACTATTGTCCATAGTGTTATAACGTCGTCGCTGTACCCCTTTAGCGTATTGCGTTGAGTTATTCTAGTTAGTTGCTTTATATATATAATTTTTGTGTGTTATCTTATTTCCATAGGGTGTTAGACAAAGGTTGTGTGCTGTCACCATATTTGATTAATATTTATAGTGAGATTATTTTAAGATCCATAAGGGGCATGCCTGGAATAACAATCGGAGGTCATAATATAAATAATCTAAGGTATGCTGACGATACAGTATTAATCGCTAAGAGTGAAAATGAGTTACAAGAAATGTTGGACATTGTAGTGAAGGAAAGCAAAAATAAAGGACTCAGTCTTAATAGCAAAAAGACAGAGGTAATGGTAACAACAAAGAAAAAGACATCACCTTAGTGCAAAATAAAGACAAGTGGAACAATATTAAAACAGGTAAATGAATTTAAATATTTGGGAACTTTGTTAACCTCAGACGGAAGATGTACAAAAGAGGTGAGATGTAGAATGGCTCAGGCAAAAGCAGCGTTCCAAAAAATGAGGAAAATACTATGCAATCCATTTTTGACAATAGAATCAAGAAAAAGAGTTCTTAAATGTTACGTAGAGCCAGTCTTAACATACGGATGCGAATCATGGACAATAGGACAACAGACAAGAAAATCACTGGAGTCTGTAGAAATGTGGTTTTACAGAAGAATGTTGAGAATACCATGGACAGCTAAGAAGAGTAATGAAGATGTTCTGAGAGAGGTCAAAGCAAAATGAGAGCTAATTTCCAATATTAGAAGGAAACAATCATCATATTTTGGCCATGTAATAAGAAAAGAACAACTGGAATATATTGTAACAACTGGAAAATTTGAGGGACGAAGAGATAGAGAGAAGCAAAGAGAAAAGATATCAGACAGCTTAAGAGAATAGCTTGGCAGAAGGTCAGCAACAGAAATGATAAACTGTCGTGATCGAAAGTTGTGGAAAGACATGATCACCTACGCCAGCAGGCTCGGTACTTCTATGGTGATGATGATGTGTTCATGTCGACTGATGGTGGCATTACAGCCGAAATATCTCTTTGTTTGTTCTTTTAATATTTTTTTCTCCGTAAAGCTGTAACATATAAATTATATATTATATGTGTCCTTCACTCCGACAAACTTTACCGGAGCTCTATATTGTTGCTTTTCTATTTATTGATGCCTTCTTTCTTTATTCCATTAGCTCGCTGGCTAGCTGTCCGCCCCACTCATTCGACCACATAATCACATTTCTTCTCCCGCCCTTACTGTTTCTAGTCTTAATGTATAATTCTTGTTTTTGGTTAACTGGCCTCTTAATAGGACTCACAGATAAGTGCTGTTTTCCAGTGAAATTTCCTGTTTATTTGTTTGTTGTTATTTATTTTTTAAGGGTTCATCTGAGTGTACGCGCTTTCTATTTGATGTAAATCACTTTGCTTCTTTTGATTCATTGCATTTTGTTATAATTTCCTTCTTTCATCACTTATTATTGTTGTTACACTATTGAACGCGTCAAAAAATGGCGGTTTGTTTACGCCGGTCTGTTGTCAAGGACGCGTAAGTCATTTAATTTGTAGAAAGCTCACAGTGTTTCCGCGTGCTGCTGAGCAAGTTACTGGAGTTGGCCAGTTTATATCGTGGAACGGGTTCTGGGCCGTGCGACTGAGCAAGTGCACGTGAGTCTGGACCATCCGAAGCATCGACGTTCAGCGACGTTCATCAAAGACGACGGTAAGTGTAAGTTTTCAGATACAGCCCAAACTACATCATAGAATACGACCACACCGGTAGTACGAATGGGAGC
Organism: Megaustenia siamemsis; assembly: GCA_032433765.1. Classification (NCBI taxonomy): domain Eukaryota; kingdom Metazoa; phylum Mollusca; class Gastropoda; order Stylommatophora; family Ariophantidae; genus Megaustenia; species Megaustenia siamemsis. The sequence goes on along the minus strand of JAVIAB010000024.1, from coordinate 75,114,658 downwards.
TGATGAGGTGACCAGGGACAAGTTGATGACATACCTCGGAGTTAAGTTTGATCGCAGCCTGTATTTTCGGGACCACGTCGACCATGTGATAACAAAATCCCGCAAAGGATTAGCCGCCTTGAAGGTCATGGCAGCTGCCAACATCGAGCAGAGGCTACTTACTCTTCTGTTCCAGGGATTAGTCCTCGCACCAATCGAGTATGCCCTGGCCATTCTTACTGTCAGTACGACTCAAATTGATAGGCTGGAGAAAATACAAAATGAAGCCATGCGCATTATCCTGGGATGTACAAGGGACACTCCCTGTGTAGCAATGAGGTATCTTCTTGACTTTCCAACCATGGATGACAGAATCAAGATCTGGAGAGCACGAGCATACCTGAAGATTAGTACAGATACAGAGCATCCATTGCACCACGTGCTCAACACAGAGAAAGGTACCAGGCTAAAAAGAGGCAAATCATGGGTGGGCCGAGCAGAAGAAGTCATCAAACAGGTCTGTGGGCTTACCAATATCAGCGTTGGTGAGGAGTGGATACCGGTGCCTACGTCATTCAAGGGGACTTTCTCATGTATTGTCACACTCGACAGGAAAAGTAGGGAACAGAACCCGGTCGTGGTTAATGCTGAGGTCAACGGTCTCATCTGCGATAACACCGATGAGAAAGATGCAGTCATCTATACAGGCGGATCTGTAAGACGATACGAAAGATGTGCATGGGCATTTACAGCACGCTCGGCAGGCAGAATAGCCAAGGAAGACAGTGGTGCATACGCCATGACCACGAGTAGCATGACAATGGAGGTGATGGCAGTGACCAATGCATTCAAATGGTTAGAGTCACAAGACTACATCCACGCATGTATACTGAGTGATTCGATGAGCATGTTAAAAAAAGTGGAGCCGGGCTTTGTACGCATGCAATGGGTAGAGTCGTTGCAGAAATCCAAAATACGTAAGGTCACCTTTGTCTATGTCCCTGGACATGCGGGAGTACGGGGAAATGAGAGAGCGGACAGGTTGGCTAGCTGCGCTGTCGTTGAGGACGGGCATCTGATGGATCGGGCGGACATCATCAATGCCCTTCGAGATGTTGGAAGAGCACAGGACTTCGACAAACACAGATCCACGTCACTTCTTCGGATGATGGAAATGGGAGTTAAGTTTGGCACAGCCAGAAATGAGAAACTTGGTGGCCGTGTAAGAAGACTTATCAACCAACACAGAACTGGAGTCGTCAGTCGCTGGACACTGAGGGAATTGCTGAGGAGGGGATCTGAGCACCTATGGACATGTTCGGAGTGCAATGATGATGACCCGCAAATAACTCAATAACAATAACTCAATTCTTGTTTTATCAGCCATCATGCCTTAGCTCTATGTGAACTCAGTTTGTATTCTTTGTTGGTATCCAAAGATCCAGTCATAGATACCCTCCTAGCAATCTCTGCCTTATCTCTCTCTCGAGCCTTCCATACTTGGAGATCTAGCAACGTTGTAATCTCTGACGTTCAGAGGAAAGAATCCAGTCTTGAATGGAGATTAGAAGATTTAAATGTTTATCTCCCTTATAGCAACCCTTGATCTGATTGACTGTTTATAAGTCACATGTGTCCAACATTCGTGAAATCAGGAATTGTACTGAATTGTTGGTACCAGGTTGTTCAACCACTTTTTTTTTTGGTTGTTGTCAGAATCTAGCACAAGCAACAAAAAGAAACAGCTTAGCACTTAGCCCTAGCACTGGCAACAAAATGAATCAGAGCTTAACACTAGCGCATGAAACAAAATGAATCAGAGACACTAGCATAGGAAACAGAATGAAACAAAGTTTAACACTTTTTTTTCTTAATTATTTATTGTAAAAAATGTAGTAAAAATATATTTTTTAAAAATAATTACATGCTCATTATGCACATAGAGATTTATTATTGTACATGCAATACACGCCAACACAATATTCGAAAACATTACATTTTTTGTTGTGAGACTTCAAACATTAACACATGTATCCAGGATACAGTTTCTGTTAAAGAATGTAAAACATAAACATTTTGATTAAAGCCGGTGTTTATGGTTGGACTGGACCCAAGTCAGGATGACTGGTCAATATTCGTTACTCTTGGCCACAGGGAGAAAAGAGCAGATGATGATGACGTGACAGGGAACAGGAAGGTGGGGAATGATGGTGCAGCCTTTTATAGCCAGAAAAAGTCACGTTTAAATAGGTTTTTTTAATATCAACAATTTATAGAATCGTGGCGTAAATAAATATTATTTTTAATGAGAAGCGACTGAACATCATGTTTGTATAATGAAAGCTCGTTAGTTTGTTCACAACCAGAAAAATCATTCATTTGACTCTAAAACATGAAAGTAGATCAAGAAATACAGCAGGATTTCATAGCATTAACGTTGAACAAATGCTCGCATGCTCATTTTATGAGAATTCTTTGATCCTCTCTCTCACTCTCTCTCTCTCTCTCTCTCTCTCTCACTTCCACACACTTTTGGTCACTATTATTCCCTTTCTACCACTCATTCGCTTCTCTCTCTCTCTCACTTCCACACACTTTTGGTCACTATTATTCCCTTGCTATCACTCATTCGCTCTCTCTCTCTCTCTCTCTCTCTCTCTCTGTCACTCATGTGCTCTCTATCTCTCTGACACAGTCTGTGACGCTTCCTATCATGAACAATAGGGGTCGCAATAGCAGGGTTGGCGCACAATCAGCTGACCAATTCCTAACAGTTCTACCTCCTCGTGGTCTCCCTTGGTAACAGTCTGCGTCAAAACAGGCTGGCTAACAGAAGCTAGGATCCTTGTGTTCCATGTAGTGGTGGCTGTTACTGACATAGAAGACCCAGTATTGCAGTACCTTCGGGCTGGACTTGTAGTTTCCCAGCATAGCCTGGGATAGAGACAAACTCCAACTTCTCAAGTAAGAGCCGGGAATGTAAAGAAAGCCATTACAACCCGCCACATCAATGAGTCAAAGGGCACCCTGTCCGGCTTCACCTCGTGGCATTACGTCAAATCAAAATCATGAACATAACGTATGTTTCCAATCGTAAACTTTGAATGTATTGTAGTTTCAAAGCCTGAGCTCCTACTCAGAATATGTGTTCATTCCGACCAAACAGATGGTCATCGTCCAGCTAGGGTTTTGCTACTTGTACCCAGCCTGTGATCACAACACTGATCTACTGTCACGACATTAGCTCTGAATACTCAACAGATAACATCAACCTTATCTTTATTCCACAGAGGGAGCTGAACAAAAACAGTCAACAATTGTGATATGTTTATCAACATACTTCCCAAATATAAGGCGGGAAATATCATCAATGACAAATTAGGCGCTCCACGCCAGATAAAGTAGACTATTGTTAGATACAAATGTAGACAACACGTAAATAATTGCCATATTGATATAACATCTTTGAAAGACAATCAAATAAAATAAAATAGCCATCTTGACACCACGCTCTGAGTAATATAATTTAAACACTTCTCTCTCTCTCTCTCTCTCTCTCTCTCTTTCTCTCTCTCGCTCTCAAATGTTGACAGCAAGTATTACCTCAGTCACAACATGACGAATCCTTCAATCAGACAATCATATGCAAAATAATCAACCAAAAAAGAAATCAAATAAATAAATAAATAATATATCAATCCTGAATGAAATAATCAACCGTTGAATCACATTGATGACGTGTCCTGGAACATCAGCTCAACTAGTCTTGGTAACTAGCCCAACCAGCTTTGTAAAGCTGTCAACATAACGTGGAGTGTATACCACACCCCACTACTGGCTCCTCAACTAGCCTTGTTTGTTAATGCTGACATTAGAGCAAGATGAGCAACATGCGTTCTTGACACTCTTGCTGAAGCAGAGGTATGGGGATGACACTATAGCTGAAGAGCAGGGCAATCCATTGACAAGGACATGGGGAAGGTCCACACACTGGGAACTCGAAGCTGACGAGAGGACAAAGAAAACAGTAAATGCAAATTGTAAATATATGAAGGTCACGTTACAATGTGTATCATTTCTATTCTTATATCTCGAACATGTAACCCGAGCCAGGTATTCTGAAGAAACGTAAATCTGACGTGTTTTCCACCCCAATTCTGCTTCATCCATCATTAGAAGATCTATTGAATTAGATCAATCTTACCTGAACTATGAAGCCATTTGTTTTATATTCTTGGACCAGACAATCATATTGTTTGACACTGTCAGCAATTCACAAACTGTCTTGTTATCAGTGTGGATTTACTCATTGTTACCATTAAAATTAATTTACCATTTACACTTTTTTTTCGCTATCACAGAACTCCATGTATGTCTTCTTGCATTCTACAAATTTGTTCCTGCCTTGTTTGTGTTTTACATTTTTTTTTCAGAATGCATCACCGGCTTGCATGGCCATTGTAGAACGTTGCTGCCATCACAACTCGTCTAAAAGAATGTTTCTCTCCAGCTGGATCTTCTACTTCTGTTGTCAAGTTCTATACCACATTCTTCACGATATGCCCCTATCGTGTCTTCCTGGAGCAGTGTCATCTATTACCGTTCTCTCCAGCTGGATCTTCTACTTCTGTTGTCAAGTTCTATACCACATTCTTCACGATATGCCCCTATCGTGTCTTCCTGGAGCAGTGTCATCTATTACCGTTCTCTCCAGCTGGATCTTCTACTTCTGTTGTCAAGTTCAATATATTTTTAAGTTCTATACCACATTCTTCACGATATGCCCCTATCGTGTCTTCCTGGAGCAGTGTCATCTATTACCGTTCTCTCCAGCTGGATCTTCTACTTCTGTTGTCAAGTTCAATATATTTTTAAGTTCAATACCACATTCTTCACGATATGCCCCTATCGTGTCTTCCTGGAGCAGTGTCATCTATTACCGTTCTCTCCAGCTGGATCTTCTACTTCTGTTGTCAAGTTCTATATATTTTTAAGTTCTATACCACATTCTTCACGATATGCCCCTGTCGTGTCTTCCTGGAGCAGTGTCATCTATTACCGTTCTCTCCAGCTGGATCTTCTACTTCTGTTGTCAAGTTCAATATATTTTTAAGTTCTATACCACATTCTTCACGATATGCCCCTGTCGTGTCTTCCTGGAGCAGTGTCATCTATTACCGTTCTCTCCAGCTCACTGTCTTTTGAAGTGGTCATAATATTTTAGTTTAAATTTCCACTAAGATCTTTAAAAGCCATCCTTCTTCAATATTGTTCTCCTTTAATATATCTTCATTGCTCTCGTTCATTATCTAGAGTATCCTAAAATGTTTACCAGATTTATTCTCTACTTGGATGTCAAACTGTTTACCTCAATTTGTGTTCTTTACGGTTCTATTTCCCGCTATCTCGAGTCGGATTCATAATCCCCTCCCAACGGCAAAGATGGCGCCTATAAATATACATCGGATACTTTCACAGACCGAATGTTGGCGACTATAGCTGTTCTAGAAGTCTCTGATACAATAATGTCCACAATAAAACTATATTCCCAATATCTCAATAATAGAACGGGTATACCTGATCTTTTATCCGGCATTTTTATGTGAAATATTACCAGTTTTATGTTAAGGTTTCTGTTTTAACTCTGAATAGCCATCTTGTATTTTGCCGGATTTGTACATTTGTTAATTCTACTGAACACAAGCAGAGTGTCTTAGGTGCTTCACGTTAGTCTCAGGATCTCTACACAAAGTGTTCTGCTTAAAGATGTTTATAGACACAACACAGAACACAACACAGCACAGCACAACACAGCACAACATAACTCAGCACAACACAACACAACAGATGTTTGAAATCAAAGCTTTTTCTTTTCCTGATCAAGTCACAGCCATCTCTCTCTCTCTCTCTCTCTCTCTCTCTCTCTCTCTCTCTCTCTCTCTCTCTCTCTCTGCGATCAAGACTCAATCAGAGTAGTCAGGGAGGTGGGTGTGGACCAAAATGCTCTTCTCAGATCTGTGTACTGTGCATAGCCATCTATAGTATAATACCCTGGGGCTAAAAGGAATCGCCCAAAGTGACGTTTTCAGTTTTGCGAGCAGGGGCATTTGCGGGTAAAGTGACATTAGCTGTCTGCATTTCGAATATTTAAAGACGTCACAAAATGTGGATGATTCTTGGATTTCCCTCTCAACCCACATGCCTTAGTAAAACTGTAGATGGCTGTGGATCAGGCTAAGCTAACTAATTCTGTTTTGCTGCTCGTTGTCAAATGCCTATCGCTTCAACTTATTGCTACTTCGTTGCTATAATATGTTAGTTGTTGGTATTAATACCTGTTGTTGGCCTGGAAGGTCGAGTCGACGTTCCGGCAGGGGATTGTCGTGTTGACGTTCTGGCAGATGTTCCTCTGGTAGTTCGTGGTGCTTCGGGTGCATTAGGGTTGCATGTGCGACAGCATTGTCTTGAGCTAAAGCGACATACGTTGGTGGTGCAGCCTGAAGCGACGTCTCCATACTCACAGCCTGAAGGGTGAGCAAGAACATGATCGTATTACATTATACAGCGAAGATGGGAAACAGCACAAAGAAAGATGTCGGCACAAGCAAACAGATAACAAACAGCACAAAGAAAGATGTCGGCACAAGCAAACAGATAACAAACAGCGCGTTGTGTGGACTGGTGAACAAACTGATATTAAGACGTGTATACAGATAGACAGATTAAAAAAGAGAGATTTATTTAGAAGGAAAATGTTAATGAAGACAGAAAAGCTTACACTTGACACAGAGATAGAGAGATAGAACGAGTACAGATTCATAGATAGTGTTTCTAGGCACATTTCACTCGACTGCCAACTCCCAGACCAAACCTACCAGCAACGTTCCTGTAGACCGTCTGGCAGGAACCACAGCAGGTTTTCTTGAAGGGCGCTTGGTAACAGTAGCCTCCGTAATCTCTCACAAGAGCCGCGCAGGTCTTCCCTTGAAAGGCGATCCCGGGCTGGTCACCAAACACACAGTCGTCTGCCAGTGATAGAAAGCCATTCGGGTTTGAATTAAAATAGAGAGAATCACAAATATACACAATATGACCTATCTGCGAGGATAGCTGCAGAGGACATGTGCAACATAGAACGGTACGGAGTAGATAAACTAATAGGAAGTTTCGCTTTGGTCCATACCTTGTAGATTGTCTTGTGCTTCTATTAGTTTAGCCTACAGATCAAGCCAAACAGCATTTCAGAAAATGAAAAACATCTTGTACAAGTCTATGTTAATAGAAGTGAGAAAGAGAGTTAGTTCATCGGTGCTAAATAGGACCAATTCTGATCTTTGAAAGCCAATCATGGACAGTAGACAAACAAATTAAAAGACTATTCTTCTTCTTCTTCTTTCCTTCCTCATCTGCCTTTCAGCGTCGAGGGGAGGATATCATTTGCGGTCTTTTGCTCTTCTGTTCGCCTCTGCTGCTGTTATGTTTCCCAGTGCTTCTAATATTCCATCGATCCATCTTTTTCGTGGTCGATCCTTGAGTCTGGTGTTCTCACAACGTTTGTTGAAGGCTCGTTGTGTCGTGTTTTGCTCTGTCTGCCGTGTCACGTTGCCAACCCATTTTATCTGTTGTTTCCTTATATATTCTATGGCGGGGGCTATTCCTAGCATTTTTCTCAGCTCTTCATTTCTGATCTTATCTCTCAGACTGTTTCCTGTCATTCGTCTAACACATTTCATCTCTGTAGAGGTTCTTTTCTTATTGTTCTTGCATCTGGGGTCCAGGTCTGGCATTGGTAGCACAACGTTGGGATGAAGATTGTATTGTATAGTGCTCGTTTTGCCTCCAGAGTTATTTCCTTGTTGGACAATAGTGGCGATAACTGTCCAATGATTTAACAAGCTTTGTTGCATCTTGATTCTATCTCTGCTGTTTGAGAATTATCGTCTGTCATTAAACTTCCTAGGTATTTGAATTCCTCTACTTGACTTAGTTGCTTGCCTTCTATAATTATGCTGATATTCTGTTTATTTTTGGCGACATTCATGACCTCTGTTTTGTTGATGGTGATTTTCATGTTGTATTTTTTAGAGGCTACAAATATGGGATTTATCAGAAGAATTTTGAAAGTTCCCTGGACTGCTAAAAAAAGACCAACGAGGAAATTCTCAAAAGGGCCAACACAAAAAGGGAGCTCCTAAAATACATCAGAAAGAAACAATCACAATTTTTCGGGCACAATATGAGAAGAGGAAAGTTGGAATACTTAGTTACAACTGGCAAAACACAGGGAAAGAGAGGTGGCGAGCGACAAAGAGAAAAAAAACTAGATAGCTTGGTGTCATGGCATAGAAAACAGTCAACAACAGAACTGATACGATGCACTGTGGATTAAAGATTGTGGAAGATATGATCGCATACGTCAACGGGCATGGCACATGATGATACAGTTTTATGTTTATTTTACCAGTATCAGTATTTGACTTCTGTGTAAACTTAGAAACATAAAGTTATCAGTGGACTTTTTAAAATATGTAATTATAAATATAATAGTATCATTGTTTGTATTATTTTAGAATTTGTAATATGTTCGATGTTTCTGTTTATTTACTTTGGAATAATGCCGATGAATGTTTTGAATCAAAATTCAAAATTAGCAATGTTGAGTCACATTCATCATCAAGTACCGGGCCTAGTGGCGTAGGTGATCATGCCTCTCCACAAATTTCGATCTCGGCAGCTATTTATCATTTCTGTTGTTGACCTTCTGCCGAGCCATTCTGTTAAGCTGTCTGTTATTTTTTTCTCTTTACTACCCTCTATCTCTTCGTCCCTCAATTTTTCCAGTTGTTACAATATATTCAAGTTGTTCTCTTCTCATTACATGGCCAAAAAATGATGATTGTTTCTTTCTAACATTGGAAATTAGCTCTCTTTTTGCTTTGACTTCTCTCAGAACCTCTTCATTACTCTTCTTAGCTGTCCATGATATTCTCAACATCCTTCTGGAAAACCACATTTCTACAGACTCCAGTGATTTTCTTGTATGTTGTCATATTGTCCATGACTCGCATTCATATGTTAAGACTGGCTCTACGTAACATTTAAGAACTCGTTTTCTTGTTTCTATTGTCAAAGAGGGATTGCATAGTATTTTCCTCATTTTTTGGAAAGTTGCTTTTGCCTGAGCCATTCTGCATCTCACCTCTTTTGAGTCACATTAGAAGATCATTTGTTACAAATATGTTTAGAGTTTTATCATTGTTTACATTATAATAGGATTAGAGTTTCATCAGTGTTTTTGTTATTAAAGAATTAAATTGCACTACAATCATCTCTCTATCCATCTACCTGTCTGTCTTTCTGAATAACTGTCTGTTTATTTCTGTGTTTTTCTGCTTGTCTATATATATATATATATATATATATATATATATATATATATTTATTTATTTATTTATTCTCTATTCATTCTTGTTTCTTACTCACCCACTCACTCACTCACAACTCACTCTCACTCACTCACCACTATCACTCTCACTCACTCACCACTCTCACTCTCACTCACTCTCACTCACTCACCACTCTCACTCTCACTCACTCTCACTCACTCCCACTCTCACTCACTCCCACTCTCTTTCCCCACAGAAAGACTTACCTTTCACAGCTGGTGCCCTGGGGTCTGCCACACACTGCCCATTCAAGCACATCTATCAACAGAAACATGAGAAGCAAAACTGTATGTTTGTTTATTTGAATAGATGGTTGCTAGTTCATTGTTAGTTCATTGTTAGTTCATTGTTAGTTCATTGTTAGTTCATTGTTAGTTCATTGTTAGTTCATTGTTAGTTCATTGTACTGGCATAATTGTTAGTGTTTTCGTGGCTGTCGTGAAGTGTCTGGGTTTAATTCCTGGGTTTGTGGAACTTATTTTAGGACTGACAAGGCTTCGGAGTTTCATCATCATCAAGTACCGGGCCTGCTGGCGTAGGTGATCATGTTTCACCACAACTTTCGATCCCAACAGCTATTTATCATTTCTGTTGTTGACCTTCTGCCGAGCCATTCTCTTAAGCTGTCTGGTATTTTTTCTCTTTGCTTCCCTCTATCTCTTCGTCCCTCAATTTTCCCAGTTGTTACAATATATTCAAGTTGTTCTCTTCTCATTACATGGCCAAAAATGATGATTGTTTCTTCCTAATATTGGAAATTAGCTCTCTTTTTTGCTTTGACCTCTCTCATAACATCTTCATTACTCTTCTTAGCTGTCCATATTCTCAACATCCTTCTGTAAAGCAACATTTGTACAGACTCCAGTGATTTTCTTGTCTGTTGTCCTATTGTCCATGATTCGCATACATATGTTAAGACTGGCTCTACGTAACATTTAAGAACTCTTTTTCTTGTTTCTATTGTCAAAAATGGAGTGCATAGTACCTTCCTCATTTTTTTTGGAAAGCTGCTTTTGCCTGAGCCATTCTGCATCTCACCTCTTTTGTACATCTTCCGTCCGAGGTTAACAAAGTTCCCAAATATCTAAATTCATTTGCCAGTTTTAATATTGTTCCACTTGTCTTTATTTTGCACTGAGGTGATGTCTTTTTCTTTGTTGTTACCATTACCTCTGTCTTTTTGCTATTAAGGCTGAGTCCTATATTTTTGCTTTCTTTCACTATAAAGTCCAACATTTCTTGTAACTCATTTTCACTCTTAGCAATTACGACTGTATCATCAGCATAAAAATGTAAAGTAAAGTACCCCCGTCACGCCAAGTGGCGTATAGGGAAATATGGTGTTAGTAACCCTATATTTTACAGGCCTTCAGCACATGATTTTTGGGGTAATGTGTTCAGTATTACTCCCGTGCTGCTTTACTTTCCCAGAAAAAAAATCCAGTACCCATTTAAAGCTTGGTGAACCCGGAAGCCGTCGGTTGGGATCGAACCCTACCCCTTGTCCTTTGTAGTCCAGTTCACTAACCACTGAGCTATCGCGGCTCCCGTATCATCAGCATACCTTAGATTATTTATATTATGACCTCCAATTGTTATTCCAGGCATGCCCCTTAAGGATCTTAAAATAATCTCATTCGGGGTTTACCCAGGTATTAAAAATGGGTACCAGATATTTTTTTCACATAATTAAGAGCAGCCAGACATAATGCTGAACACATCATCATCGTGTTCCTTTAGGCATGGAAAATTGTTAGCTCTGACAGAACACTTCCCATACGCTAAAAAAGTCGTAGGATGAACGTTCACTTTCATTATCATCATGTGCCGTACCGTTGGGCGCAGGCGATCATGTCCTTCCACAATCTTCAATCTACTGGGCATCGTATGAATTATGTTGTTGATTGTTTTCCATGCCATGACACCAAGCTATCCAGTATTTTCTCTCTTTGTCGTCCACGATATCTCTTTCCCTTTATTTTGCCAGTTATAACCAAGTATTGCAACTTTCCTTTTCTCATGAGGTGCCAGAAAAATGTTGATTGCTTCTTTCTGATTTTTTATAGGAGCTCCCTTTTTGTGTTGACCTCTTTGAGAATTTCCTCCTTGGTCTTTTTAGCTGTCCAGGGAACTTTCAACATTCTTCTGAGAAATCCCATCTCTGTGGCCTCTAATCGTCATTTCATTTGTTTGTCTACTGTCCATGATTCGCTTCCATAGGTCAGAATTGGCTCTATTTAGCACCGATGAACTGTCTTTCTTACTTCTATTGACATAGATTTGTTGCATAATAATTTTTCATTTTCGGAAATGGTACATTGACAGGAGCCATTCTGCATTTAATTTTGTGGTGCATCTTCCATCTGATGTTATTATTGTGCCCAAGCATTTGACTCGCTGCACTTGTTTCAGATTTGTGCTGTTTATTTTAATGCTGCATGATGGTGGTGATTGTTTCGTCGATATGACCATACGCATCACTATAAAGCAACAACTACCTAGCTACCAATAAGTGTCAGTAGTAGAAGGAGTGATGAAGCGCTCCTTTCCCCCCCCCCCAAAAAAAAAAGTTCATATAAATTTAACTACTATAACGTCATCACAACTTCCCCTAATTGAACAAATTAGATCTCTATTCCTTCCGCCCCCCCCCCCCCCCCTTTTAGGACCTATCCTTAATACCTTATCCTAATCGCTGACAACCCACTTGGAAATGTGGTAACCAAAAGGGCAGTACAAAGAACAAAGACAAGAAACTATATCTAATCTTCCTTCGACGCTGGATGCAATGAGTGAAGAAGAAGATGAGAATGAGGAGGAAGAAGAGAAAGATTCACTGACCTTGCCATTGCCACAAGTGGTTCCCTCGGCGGCTTTGTGACTTATACATGTGGACTCTGTGCTGGGGTCAAAGCAGTACATGGTCGTGCAGATATCCTCAGAAAACTGATGATACAAAATGAATGAACATGTAAATAAACCAATATTTTAGTTTGGATGTACAAGAACAAAGTGTTCATTTCAGTAACCCAGAGGCAATACACACGCACATTTTTGCTCTTCTAAATATTAAACACATCAATTGACTTGTCTGTTGTTTAATTGTCCAGGATTAGTATCCATATGTCAAGATTGGCTAAACACAACATTTAAGAACTCTCTTCTTATTTCCGTCGACAAAAAGAGATTACATAATATGTCCTTATTTCTTGGAATGCAGCATTTTCTTGAGCTATTCTGCACCTCCACTGTGTTGAATATCTACCATCTGAAGTTACCATTGTTCCCTATCAATTTGAATTAATTGATCTGTTTTGATATTGCCAAATTTACTTCGAATAGTGGATGTATTTTTCTTTATTGCAATAATTACTGTTTTTTTTCTGTTTTGCTGTTTACACAAAACTATTTTTTCCACCACTACAATGCCAATAAAATTATTACCACGTTTAGCTACTCGTGACTAATATGGTAGCCAAACAATGAATTAAAGACCACGGTTATAACATAAACAATCTGCTATAAGTGGATGATGCAGTCTTAATATTAGAGACGGGGATCAATTACAAGAAATTATAAACATAATAGTGAAGCACAACTATAAGCTGTCTCAGCATAAACTCTAAACAATAACAAAACAGAAGTAATTGTTATATCGAAGAAACAATCTTCAGCGCCATGCAACATAATAAAAGGAAACTCTTTCTTACAAAGCTTCGCAGCAGGAATCTGATCATCAGAAACACACTCCTCGTCGAGCAAGTGTTTCGACCCTTTAGCTTCTTGACTTTCTACGAGAGGTGGACCCACCTAGTCATGACTCCCAGGCGTCGACCTCCTGCTGGATTGAACTCCAAAGCTTACAATATATTCAGTGTCTGATAACTACACTTATTCTGCGCAAAACTTCTGTACGATTCTGATGTCTACACTTGGTCGTACACGACTGTCTCAGCTTTAACCTGTCACAGTGGCATCAGTCTAGTATTTCGTGACGCCTTTTATATACACTCGCATCCATGCTGCTTCTTGTCATGCCGTAACTCACACGGTTAGGTGGGTCTATGACTGATAATAAATGGCAACGATCCGTCGAGCTGGAACTACTTTGAACTGCCTGTACTGCAAACGTTTGGTGTGGCCTAAGCACGGTCGATGATATAATTTCTTATCGTCTTATCGTTCGCTCCTCGAACATTCAAGATTAAAATTCTAGATCAATCTGAAACAAGTGCAGAACGTCAAATATTTTGTAACAATAATAACATGTGGCGGAAGATTCAACACAGAAAGAAAAAAACAGAGGTCAAAGCACACACAAATAATAATAAAAAAAAAAGCTAAGTGCCCCGCACGCCAAGTGGCGTATAGGGAACATGGTGTTAGTGACCATAATTTGTATAAACCGTCAGCACATGATTTTTGGAGTAATGTAGTCGGTATTACGCCCATGCCGCCTTACTTTCCCATAATAAATCCACTACCCATTAAAGGCTGAGTGAACCCAAAGCCGTCGATCAGGATCGAATGCTATCTCTTACCCTTTGCAGTTCAGTTTACTAACGACTGAGCTATCATGTCTTCCACTGGCCAAAGTAACATTTTATAAAATGGAAATCCCACTACTTGACGTTCATACTTCGCAATTTTTTTTTCATGTGAATCAGTAATCCAGCATCACATTTACGACGCATAATTTTAGTCAAATGTCAGATTTATTTGAGATTATGCTCATTATCTGACACACACACTCAGAATTTGACTGGTCGTCTTCTATTTTTTCTTCGTCATTTGTTCTTCAGCGTCGAGGAGGGGGGTGGGGGGTATAATCTGCGATCTCTTGCTCTCCTGTTGGCCTCTCTTGCTGCTATGCTTACTATTCCTTGTGTTTCCAATATTCCATCTATCCAACTATTTCGTGATCGACCCTTGAGTCTGGTTTTCTCGTAACATTTATTGTTAGCTCGTTGTGTTTTAGTTTCTGTCTTATTACGCATCCAACCCATTTTATCTGTTGTTTTTTTAATGTATTTATTTGCGGGAGTCATTCCTATATTTCTTTCTCAGTTCCTTAACTCTGATCTTGTCTTTCATGTGGTTTCCAGCCATGTATCTAACACATTCCATCTCGATAGTGGTTATATTATTTTTGAGAGAGAGAAATGGGACTTCTGGTAGACAAAAGAAAAACAATGACTTGGACTTACTCTGCACATCCTAGAAGCGTTCCCATATATCATTCTGCACTGCTCGTCTGCGGAGAACTTTTGACCTGGGAGACGGGAACTCACGTCTGGGACTTCGCTGACTGCCAGCTTCTCCAGTAGACATTTCCTTCCTTGACTACAAATAGAGAAAGTTAATGACAATAAATGTTTTTAGATTCCTATCAAAATGACTTGCGTGTATAACTTGTCGCTGGTAAAATGACGCACTGGTAAAATTATGGGATATACAGGTTACTCTACGTTGACAATACTTTCATTTTAAACTTTTCTGATTTGAATCATCTCCAATTTAATCGACTCCTCGGTCACAAAAATAAAGATCTTGTGTCATATTCGCCTTGGTCTCAAACTAGCCAAGATCTTGTGTCACATTCGCCTTGATCTCAAACTAGCCAAGATCTTGTGTCACATTCGCCTTGGTCTCAAACTAGCCAAGATCTTGTGTCATAATCGCCTTGGTCTCAAACTAGCCAAGATCTTGTGTCATAATCGCCTTAGTCTCAAACTAGCCAAGATCTTGTGTCATAATCGCTTTGGTCTCAAACTAGCCAAGATCTTGTGTCATAATCGCTTTGGTCTCAAACTAGCCAAGATCTTGTGTCATAATCGCTTTGGTCTCAAACTAGCCAAGATCTTGTGTCATATTTGCCTTGGTCTCAAACTAGCCAAGATCTTATTATATATTTGCGTTGGTCTCAAACTAGCCAAGATCTTGTGTCATATTTGCCTTGGTCTCAAACTAGCCGAGATCTTTGTCATATTCGCCTTGGTCTCAAACTAGCCAAGATCTTGTGTAATAATCACTTTGGTCTCAAACTAGCCAAGATCTTGTGTAATAATCACTTTGGTCTCAAACTAGCCAAGATCTTGTTATATATTTGCGTTGGTCTCAAACTAGCCGAGATCTTTGTCATATTCGCCTTGGTCTCAAACTAGAAAAGATCTTGGGGCATGTTCGCTTTGTGACATCTTGTAGAGGAACTCAAAGCACATTCTCTTCGGTCGGTCTGTGACCATTGTATTTCTTGTCTTTCTATGCTACTCTGAATTTATACTGTTCTCTCCTCTACATTGAATATTTTCTCACTTTAATATACTGTATTCAAACTACTTTATATTTAATCTACTCTATATTTAATCTACTCTATATTTAATCTACCCTGTCGTTAAAAATATTATGTTTTATCTAATCTATATTCAAAATATTTTATATATAATCTACCCTCTGTTCAAACTACATATATATAATCTATTATTGTTTAGACTGTTATATATTTAATCTACACTGTGTATAACGGAAATTCTATTATCTGAAGTACTTACGTTGTTTGAAGCTTGCTGTCGAAGTACCTGGTGAATGCTGCGATGCTACAGCTTGAGAATAGATAGGTGTTGAGGTTGTTGCTCGATGTGGTCGGTTGTCCTCCTGATGACATGATGAATCGATCAGATGAGCGGCAGTTGTTGCCGTCGCCGTCATGCTTTGAGTCAAGGCTGTGAGCGTGGAATTAGGTTGATTATTGGTCAGGAAATGAGGAGATAGGAGAAGGCCGTGAGGGTGGAATTAGGTTGATTATTGGTCAGGAAATGAGGAGATAGGAGAAGGCTGTGAGCGTGGAATTAGGTTGATTATTGGTCAGGAAATGAGGAGATAGGAGAAGGCTGTGAGGGTGGAATTAGGGTGATTGTTAGTCAGGAAATGAGGAGATAGGAGAAGGCTGTCGAACCATAACCGACTATAATTCTAATTAGGTCTGCGGACTGAGAAGGAAATTCTGAAATCACCCAAACTTTGTGACGTCTTCAGCTATACGAGCTATAGACTGCTGACGTCATTTTACCCACAATCCCCCCTTGCTCGCAAAGTTGAAAACGTCACAAAATGTGTGTGCTTCTTTTCAGCTAGGGGGCCTTATTAATACTATAGATGGTTGTGCTCAAACACACACATCAACATTGAACAAGTTTAACGCGTCGCTACATCACGTCAACTCCAAAGCTTTGTCACCGTATTCCTCCCTTCCACTAGAGACAGACATGAAAGGTCTCGGCAAAAATCTTTAAGCTGTCCCTCAACATTCAGGAGAGGCTCAGAACCCCGACGCTAGACAGACTTTCTTGCAGCAGTTTGTTAATTGTGACTGGACAAACTTATTGAGCTGTGATTTAACCTCTGACAGCTGAAAGTTGTGCGTTTAAGTCGTACGCAATTGTCAGGGCAATGGTTGTGGTGACAACACCGGCAGTTTCAATGCGCTCAGGACGTAGGGAAATGCATCAAACAAAAAAAAACATCAGTTAACGAGAAACAGTTTATCCAGATATTAAATAAACTGACGCAAAAAGAAACATGGTTGATGAAAACTGGGGCGAAAGCATGAAGAAATCACATAAGGTCAAGGTCTTTGTTCGTATCGGGCACAATGCTGTTGAGAAGATGACTTATTTCAGAACAATGTGTGCACTACGAGAGTACTGCAATTTATCTTTGGTTCACATTGTCACCAGTAGTCTTGATTGTTCTTTGATGTTGTCCTGAACATGGTTCATGGATGGCGCGCAGCGTAATGATTGAATTCAAGACGCAAAAACATAGTTATATTATGTAAACTATTTTGACAAGACTATATATTACGTGTTTACAGTAAATGTTTTTTTTTTTAAATAGAAATAATCGAAGTCGACACTAAAATAGCAGACAGCAGGTGAGAGACTGACGAGAACTTACCTGTGGCCCAGCTCGTGAGCTGCAGTATCCACACACTGGAAACCTCCCAGGTCCTGAACGATGGAGATACTTTTCCCGTCGGTTCGACACAGCGTGGTCAAGTAAGCCAGACCTTCACATGAGCCAGATATCAAATAATTATTTCAAAACTCATATTGCATGGACAAGACAATGACAGCATTTGCTGGCAACAGCATCAAGTATATATGCTGCACAATCTAAATATTTCAATACTTGATGACACATTATAATGTTTCTGTCATAACAGTTAAATATGTTATATGTTAATTATGAATTTACGAGAATTGTAATACTTGTTATCAGAGACGTATGACCCAGGTTACAAGATGGCTTCGATCTTCGTCTAAAGCAGCGATTTTGTTTGTGTCTGCTGACCCCTTCGAGTTATTTCACCCCTTTGCTGACACCCAATACTAGTGAGGACCTTTCATTTATAATAATATAGCCTTTGACACTACTTTCAGAAATGTGATGCTATTAACCTATTGTGAAGTAATGACGATGTGAAACTATTTCGTTTCTTTTCAAACCTTCATGTTCATATAATTCTTTATTGATGTCTTGCGCTCACAAGAACGTGATATTCAAGCAGCGGCTGTAACGTAATATTGATTCAGATTACGTTACACGATTAGTGCTTTTTTTCATAATGACGTTGAATTAAACGGACACCCAGATCATAGGCTCGCGGACCCCTGGTGGCCCGCGGTCCATAGTTTAAGAAACGCTGGTCTAAACTAATCTGTCATTGATTTGAAATTTTAAAATATATATATATAACTGTAAATGAAAATCTGTCATTTACAGTTGCTGACAATGGACTCCGTGATAAATGATAACAGTATCAACAATGTCATAAATGACGTCATCAATATTATAGTTTTTTTTTTTTAATTCAAAGTGGAGTTGCTGGGACATTTGAAAATAGCTCTGCTTAATTGTATTGTCTCTGATAATGTGATGATTCATTACAAATGTGTTATGTCACAAGTTATATTATAGTCTATGAGAATGTAAAAAGTAAAGTACCCCCGTCACGCCAAGTGGCGTATAGTAAAATATGGTGTTAGTGACCCTATATTTTACAGACCTTCACCACATGATTTTTGGGGTAATGTGGTCAGTATTACGCCCGTGCTGTTTACTTTCCCAGAAAAAAATCCGGTACCCATTTAAGGCTGGGTGAACCCGGAAGCCGTCGGTTGGGATCGAACCCTACCCCTTGTCCGTGGTAGTCCAGTTCACTAACCACTGAGCTATCGCGGCTCCCTCTATGAGAATGTGATTCATTTAAATTTGTTATATAAAAAGTCTTTCAGTACTGATAATCTCTATCGTCGTGTTTCTTACAAACGAAGCGTTTGTTGACAAATTTGCAAATACAAACACACGCTGGTACAACTACATGGCATAGATCACAAAGTCTACAAGCTACCAGATCAATAACCAATCGATAAAATAGATCAATAACATAGATCAATAACATAGATCAATAACATATTTAGATTGACTTACCAGTTGTAGAATCAGTGACTGTGCCATCTGACATTGATGTTGTAAGATCGTACCTGTTGAGAGAAGGATGCTACGAGTCACGAACCAGAGAAATAAAACAATAATCTGCCATTTCTACAAGCTCTATCACTATCATGTACCTCATGAAACTTCTGTAAAGTATAATCTCCCTCGTCACTAGCTGTCCTGTTTTATGTATCATCAGGACATCCATCATTCTGTTTTATGTATCTTCAGGGCATCCATCACTCTGTTTTATGTATCGTCAGGACATTCATCACTCTGTTTTATGTATCGTCAGGACATCCATCACTCTGTTTTATGTATCGTCAGGACATCCATCATTCTGTTTTATGTATCGTCAGGACATCCATCACTCTGTTTTATGTATCGTCAGGACATCCATCACTCTGTTTTATGTATCGTCAGGACATCCATCACTCTGATTTATGTATCGTCAGGACATCCATCATTCTGTTTTATGTATCGTCAGGACATTCATCATTCTGTTTTAGGTATCATCAGGACATCCATCATTCTGTTTTATGTATCATCAGGACATCCATCATTCTTTTTTATGTATAGTCAGGACATCCATCATTCTGTTTTATGTATCATCAGGACATCCATCATTCTTTTTTATGTATAGTCAGGACATCCATCATTCTGTTTTATGTATCGTCAGGACATCCATCACTCTGTTTTATGTATCGTCAGGACATTCATCATTCTGTTTTAGGTATCATCAGGACATCCATCATTCTGTCTTATGTATCATCAGGACATCCATCATTCTTTTTTGTGTATAGTCAGGACATCCATCATTCTGTTTTATGTATCATCAGGACATCCATCATTCTGTTGTATGTATCGTCAGGACATCCATCATTCTGTTTTATGTATCATCAGGACATCCATCATTCTGTTGTATGTATCGTCAGGACATCCATCATTCTGTTTTATGTATCGTCAGGACATTCATCATTCTGTTTTATGTATCATCAGGACATCCATCATTCTGTTTTATGTATCATCAGGACATCAACCCTTTTCTTTTGTAAAGCTCAGTGTTTCTTTATTGCTTGTTCATTTCCTTTAATTTTTATAGCTCAGCGTTTCTATACTGTTTGTTCATTTCCTTTAATTTTTATAGCTCAGCGTTTCTTTATTGTTTGTTCATTTCCTTAATTTTTATAGCTCAGCGTTTCTATACTGTTTGTTCATTTCCTTTCGTTCGTTATAGCTCAGTATTTATTTCGTTACTGTTTATTCATTTCCTTTCATTTTTATAGCTCAGTGTTTCTTTACTGTTTGTTCATTTCCTTTCATTCATTATATATTAGTGTTTCTTTACTGTTGGTTCATTACATTTCATTGATTAATCACCATCATCATGTGCTATAGCAGTTGGCGTAGGCGATCATGTTCTTCTATAATTTTCCATCCACAGTGAATCGTATCAATTCTGTTAACTGTTTTCCATGACATGACACCAAGCTATCCAGTATCTTCTCACTTTGTCGTCCACGATCTCTTTTTCCCTGCACTTGACCAGTTGTAACCAAGTACTCCAAATTTCGTCTTCTCATGATGTGCTCGAAAAAATGTCGATTGTTTATCACTGCTAATAATTCAGTGTTTCTTCATGTTTCTCTATTTCATTGAACTTGTAGCCAATGTGTGTGTGAAAGATATAGAAAAAAAACGTTAATCAAGAAATTTAAAAAATAACATAAAAAGAGCTCACATGAAATGTACCAGTCTGTCGCTTGTACACAAAAGTACATAATGAACTAAACTAAATAAATATTCAGTCAGGAAGACATTCTTGAGTCACAGAAGCGGTTGGCGTCAATGCAATCACCTTGTAAATTGGATTGGTAATGTAAGGGTCTACAAACACTTACAATGTAATCATGACTGAGTTGTGATTGCTGATATTCATTATTTATTATCGATTGTCTGATGTCTACAACATTCACAGTGCAATCATGACAGTTTATAGAATACAAACACTCACTATGTAATTATGATTACGCTGTGACTACAAACATTATCTATGTAATCATAGTTGTGGAATTGTAGAAGAGGTTGATGGCTACAAACACTCACTATATAATCGTTATCGTATGGTAATAAAGAAAGTTTGATGGCTACAAACACTCACAATATAATCGTTATTGTATCGTAATAAAGAAAGTTTGATGGCTACAAACACTCACTATATAATCGTTATTGTATCGTAATAAAGAAAGTTTGATGGCTACAAACACTCACTATATAATCGTTATTGCATCGTAATAAAGAAAGTTTGATGGCTACAAACACTCACTATATAATCGTTATTGTATCGTAATAAAGAAAGTTTGATGGCTACTAACACTCACTATATAATCGTTATTGTATCGTAATAAAGAAAGTTTGATGGCTACAAACACTCACTATATAATCGTTATTGTATCGTAATAAAGAAAGTTTGATGGCTACAAACACTCACAATATAATCGTTATTGTATCGTAATAAAGAAAGTTTGATGGCTACAAACACTCACTATATAATCATTATCGTGTGGCAATAACAAAAGTTTGGGGCTACAAACACTCACTATATAATCGTTATCGTATGGTAATAAAGAAAGTTTGATGGCTACAAACACTCACAATATAATCGTTATTGTATCGTAATAAAGAAAGTTTGATGGCTACAAACACTCACTATATAATCGTTATTGTGTCGTAATAAAGAAAGTTTGATGGCTACAAACACTCACTATATAATCGTTATTGTGTCGTAATAAAGAAAGTTTGATGGCTACAAACACTCACTATATAATCGTTATTGTATCGTAATAAAGAAAGTTTGATGGCTACAAACACTCACTATATAATCATTATCGTGTGGCAATAACAAAAGTTTGGGGGCTACAAACACTGACCCTGTGAAGAGCATGACATGGTCGCTAGGAAACAGCACGTCACGTCCTGAGTCTTGAACAAAGTTACTGAGAGCAGTCAGGACATCCTGGGCATCCACTTCATCCCAGGGGGAGCTACTCTGTCGGAACCTTTCAGTAAACTGGCTCGTGGAGGCAAGCTGAGGTTGGTGGGAGAGAAGAAAATACAGGAATTCATTGTTTGGGAGGTGCTGTTTGAAGTTAAGCAGCATAAAATCACGTGATTATTAATCAGGAACGAATAATCCTACCAGCATTAACTTCTTCAAAGATATTTGTAGATGAGCATACCTGCTGAGCTCTCACTTTCAGAGAAATGAAATCAAAATATCTACGTCGCAATCTCGTGCTGAAATCTTCATAAATTTGCATTCTACTTGGTGGAAATGTCTAGTCAGTTCAATAGTCTAGTGATGTATGATGTGATAGTGAAGCTAAGGTAATAATAGACGCGGCAATCAAGTATGTAAATGCAACCTGCGGTTAGAAGTAATTTAGGGCTCCAAATACCAAAATGAATTCAGCGGCTTCTTCAAAGTAGAGCAAGGCGGTGATATCTATGTGATTAGATGTGAATAACAGATTCAGTCAAGAGTTTGGCTTCGTTTGAACCATGATGTGTTGGAAGTTTTGTCGGATAGTACAGGTCTGTCAGAGGTTTCACTTCGTTTGAACCATGATGTGTTGGTAGTTTTGTCTAATAGTACAGGTCTGTAAGAGCTTTCGAGCTTTTAGGCTGAGAATATACCAGGCTGCTGACGCGTGTGAGTCGTGACCAAGAACGGCAAGATCCCAACAATCAGCCCCCCCCCCCCCTGTTCTTTAACCCTTAGGTTTCCAAAAGCACTAGATCGTTTACGGTCTCTCTGATGATCAGAATGGGAGGTGAGATGAACATAGGGCACAAGTGAGAAAGATTATAAACTGTGAGGTCAAATGTATATAAGAAGGGAGTGGGAAAGATTATAAACTGTGAGGTCAAATGTACATAAGAAAGGAGTGGGAAAGATCATAAACTGTGAGGTCAAATGTATATAAGTATGGAGTGGGAAAGATCACAAACTATGGGGTCAGATGTATATAAGAAAGGAGTGGGAAAGATCATAAACTGTGAGGTCAAATGTACATAAGAAAGGAGTGGGAAAGATCACAAACTATGGGGTCAGATGTACATAGGTTACAAGTTACAAATATACAAAAATTGTGAATGTCCAAGATACTTGTCAAACAAACAATATGATCAGGTGCGAACGAGTCGGGAATTGATGATTCTAGAACAAATCTTGGCACTAGAATCTCCCTCAAACTGGTGAAAGACACGCTAAATTGATGATGCTAGAACAAATCTTGGCACTAGAATCTCCCTCAAACTAGTGAAAGACACGCTAAATTGATGATGCTAGAACAAATCTTGGCACTAGAATCTCCCTCAAACTAGTGAAAGACACGCTAAATTGATGATGCTAGAACAAATCTTGGCACTAGAATCTCCCTCAAACTAGTGAAAGACACGCTAAATTGATGATGCTAGAACAAATCTTGGCACTAGAATCACCCTCAAACTAGTGAAAGACACGCTAAATTGGTTTGGTTATCTCAAGAGAACGGCGCATGCCCTGTGATCATCACGCATCAACAGAAATCAGTTTATGGCCCCAGGAAAAAGGACAGACAATGAGTAATCACAGTGGAAAACAGAAATCATAAAAACATCTTACAGTGAGCATAATTGACCTGTAAGACACAGGTGATCAGAACAAAAACTGCATCACCCCACAGCTCTTCGCTTCATGCGAACATAGAACAAGACTTCACGCGAACATAGAACAAGGCTTCTTTGTTTTACCTGTTTTCGTAATTCCCAACATGTCTTACATTATGC
The DNA here is from genome assembly GCA_032433765.1 of Megaustenia siamemsis. Lineage (NCBI taxonomy): Eukaryota > Metazoa > Mollusca > Gastropoda > Stylommatophora > Ariophantidae > Megaustenia > Megaustenia siamemsis. The sequence goes on along the minus strand of JAVIAB010000024.1, from coordinate 75,090,905 downwards.
CCCCAAGGAATAACAATGACACAATTGAACGAGCAGATTACGCCTGGCTGGAGTTATGTCGAGATTAAAGATGGATACGACATATTTTTCTGGATTTAAAAAAAGCGCTTGATTTCTACTTTCCTCTAACAAGATATGTTTTCTTAAAATGGAGCATTTAATACAGTGACGTCTAGGTTCATTTAATCGTTTCATTATCTCGCCTTTTTAAGTCATCTCGTCGTTACACTGCCATTTGTCATTTGTAAGGCTACCCTTAACTAGTCAAAAGAATACCCTTAATCTAGTCAAAAGACTACACCTTAATCTAGTCGTAAGACCAACTCTTAAGTTAGTCGTGAGACCCGCACTTAATCTAGTCGTAAGACCAACTCTTAAGTTAGTCGTGAGACCGACCCTTAATCTAGTCGTAAAGCAACTTAAGTCGGTAAGACCAACCCTTAATTTAGTCGTAAGAGCAATTTAAGCAAGTTGTAAAACCAACATGTATCTAGTCGTAACTGATGCCAGCCGATCAACAATTCTTGTGCCACTCGCCTGATAGCTGCTATATAGTGTTGCTTGGTAACCTGTGTTTAGTTTCAGATCATTCATGAATCCACAAACTTTGGAAGCCCAGAACTTGATGTGAGACATCCATGAATCCAGAAGTTTTGGAAGCCTAGAACTTCATGTGAGACATCCATGAGTCCAGAAGTTTTGGAAGCCTAGAACTTCATGCGAGACATCCATGAGTCCACAAGTTTTGGAAATCCAGAACTTCATGTGAGACATCCATGAGTCCACAAGTTTTGGAAGTCCAGAACATGATGTGAGACATCTATGAGTCCACAAGTTTTGGAAGTCCAGAACTTGATGTGAGACATCCATGAGTCCACAAGCTTTGGAAGCCTAGAACTTGATGTTAGACATCCATGAGTCCACACGTTTTGGAAGCCAATGATGGGAGACATCCATGAGACCACAAGTTTTGGAAGTCCAGAACTTGATGTGAGACATCCATGAATCCACAAGTTTTGGAAGCCTAGAACTTGATGTGAGACATCCATGAATCCACAAGTTTTGGAAGCCTAGAACTTGATGTTAGACATCCATGAGTCCACACGTTTTGGAAGCCAAGAACATGATGGGAGACATCCATGAGACCACAAGTTTGGAAGTCCAGAACTTGATGTGAGACATCCATGAATCCACAAGTTTTGGAAGCCTAGAACTTGATGTGAGACATCCATGAATCCACAAGTTTTGGAAGCCTAGAACTTGATGTGAGACATCCATGAATCCACAAGTTTTGGAAGCCTAGAACTTGATGTGAGACATCCATGAATCCACAAGTTTTGGAAGCCTAGAACTTGATGTGAGACATCCATGAATCCACAAGTTTTGGAAGCCTAGAACTTGATGGGAGACATCCATGAGTCCACAAGTTTTGGAAGACCAAAACACTACAGCGACTTACTTGTTATTAGTTCATTAACTACATTTACGATTAATAAAAGAAAGTTGTTGAAATAATTTGTGAGTTTACAACGCTTGTAAATGATATCTATGTGTATGGGAGGACTGTCCTATGAGTGCATGTTTGCGTATTAGAACTTCGACTTATTGATGCTTGATCCTTCCAGTACCCTTAGATTCACACCGGGCTCGTAGAGTCACTCGCCAATTGTCTCTATTCTGGACGAGCAGTTTGATTATCGAGAGTGAATCTATGCCTACCAACATTGCCTCTTTTGTTAGAGTTTTTTTTTCAGTTTTTCTCGGGTCTCCCTTTTTTCTCTTACCTGATGTTTAAATTTGAGAACCTCTTCAATAACAGATGCAAACATTTAATCCACCAAAAAAAAAAAAAAAAAAAAAAAAAAAAAAAATGACGTCACATGTGACTTACCTCAGAAATAATTATTTTTACCAAACGAACACTGATGCTGTATTGAGTGCTGACAATACCTTTGTATCTCAAGTCCACCTGAAATTAAGGAACATACCCAGTCATTAGTCATGTCTTGGTCAACTCTGGTTCACTGACCTTGCCAAAATCTTAAAGTAAAAAAAAAAGTAGAGTCCCGTCACGACAAGTGGCGTATAGACAATATGGTGTTAGTGACCATAATTTGTACAGACCTTCGGCACATGATTTGTGGAGTAATGTGGTCGGTATTACGACCGTGCCGCTTTACTATCCCAGAAAACAATCCGGTACCCATTAAAGGCTTTGCCAACATCTTAAACAAATAATAAATAACTGCTGTCAGTTCATTCCATGAACTTTGGACACCACCGTGTTAGAATGCTCGGTTACACGTCGCTTTATATTTATATTCATATTATATATATATATATATATATATATATATATATATATATATGAATATGAGGTTTACTGTGTGCTTCACTATGTGCTTCCATTTGTCATGTATTTAAATCGTGTGCTCTCATAAATGCAAATGTAATTCTACCCTACGTTATACGTTCTAGTCAATGTCAACATGCTTATTTGAAGGTAATGGTTCTAACGTATAGTTAGAGATGTGATACTTGCTAATGATATGATGTTAACTGTGTTGCTGTTGTTAATGTTAACAATAATGGTAAAGGTATAAGTTGTAGTTTGTGATAATATTGGAGCCTAAAGAAGAAAGTGAGGAAAGGTGAGATACTTACACCACTGAAGATAAAGGCATAATACTCTCTGATAGCCTCGAAGGCTGCAGTTCTCGTTGTTGAGCTGCCCAGGAACCGCCGGTAGGCAGCGTAGTCAATAATTGCCACCACGTCGATGAAGATTGACTCAACAGACCCAGACAGTCGACGATGGCGGGTCTGTGAGGGAGGAACTGATGAGTTGCGTGCTGGCAGATCAGAGGAAAGTCCAGGTATGTTGGCAAGGGTAGAATCCACTACTTTGATCTCGACTTCCGGTGCTGAAATAGACCATACAATGTAGCACATTTGTGAGGACAAAGTGGGCGGTTCGTGAGAACAGTTCACAGACAAAACCCATTATTTATTCTTGCTACTTATGGAAGTCCTTTAACCCAACTCACCAACCACAGAAATGAATCCTCAAGCTATTTTTAATTCAACTGCCACGTGTTTTTTTCCCCTGCTTTTTACTTTGAAATGCAATTATCTTTGTTATAAGCCAAACATTTCATAGGTGGAGGTATGTTTACAGCAATCGGAAAAAAATCACAAATAATTAACAACAGAAAAAAAAAACAAAGAACAATATATAGTCCGAAGCAAGATCGAACTCTTTGGCACAGCGCCTTGTTCGATCCTGCTTCGGACTATATATTGTTCTTTTGTGTGTGTGTGTGTGTTCTGTTGTTGATTATTTGTGATTTTTTCCAAGTGCTGTAAACATACCTCCCTCTCTGAAATGATTCGCTGACCTATCGTCTCGGAATCTCCCTCTAGAATAATATTTATTTATGATTATTTATCTTTGTTATAACATCACATCCTCATAGTTCATTATTCTACACTGGTTCCGGACACAATAATGCCCTCCACTATTTGTTGACATTTATGTTGGGATGGGTCTAAAGTCAGTCTCTATGTTTCTTAAAGACTGGCGATAAAGAAACGACAACTGTCAGAGACAGTGAACCACCAGGCTTTTCCAGAGAGGGGAGAGAACTAAGATGAATGTCCAGACCTGGAGCGATGAGGTTGTGTGTGTTCTGATCGGTCCACGTTTATTATGGAGATCTAAAGCAAGTGTTTCAATGAGAACTTCGAGAACTAAGAACATACGTTCTTGCATATTTACAAGAAACAACAAGAACACCATTAATGCATTTCTACAAAACATAACAAACATCGCATACATTTCCAAGTCAAGAACATAGACCCATAATATTTTAAATAAAAAAGCAAGACGACGCAGGATATATTTGTGTTCAAGAAAAGAAAATGTTATCAAATAAAAACAGCGCAAAAGATGGAACGACAGTGAGAAAAGAACTGCCAACTTCTCCTCATGGCAGATAGCGCAAAGAGCTACCAGGTTCTATGGGTAACGACATATAGAGCTATCAGGTGCTATGGATAACGCACAGAGATATCAGGTGCTATAGGTACACACAGAGCTATGAGATATTATGGGTAACGTACGGAGCTATGAGATGTTATGGGTAACGTACGGAGCTATGAGATATTATGGGTAACGTACGGAGCTATGAGATATTATGGGTAACGTACGTAGCTATGAGATATTATGGGTAACGTACGGAGCTATGAGATGTTATGGGTAACGTACGGAGCTATGATATTATGGTAACGTACGGAGCTATGAGATATTATGGGTAACGTACGGAGCTATGAGATATTATGGGTAACGTACGGAGCTATGAGATATTATGGGTAACGTACGGAGCTATGAGATATTATGGGTAAGGCACAGAGGTTAGCCACATGTTACTGTTATAAAAGCATTTATAGTTGCTAGAATAATTCCTACTGCCGGTACTTTCTTATCAGAACAAAATAAATCGTTATTGTTTTGACATTATAACACCAGACAGTGAAATTACAAATGCAACATTTCCCAACAGGAAAGTCAATGTGGACACATTAATTAGATCCTTTGTCAACAGTTCATTTCTTGCGAATAAGGAGAGTATTTTAGAGTTTAAAATGAGAAGAGTTTAATTAGTGTGTTTATTTTACAAAACGGACAGTACATGCCACAAAGATGCACTCACGGGCTTCAAGATAATCATTTGATGTGGCTGGAGTTGGTTCCCTTGGTAACAGTGTGTATGTGACGTCATCTGATGATGATGATGTTGAGGTAGCTTCACGTTTAGATCTTCCATCATGACTTAGCATAAACTTTTTGCCTCCAATGTTTAACTCCCCTTGCTGAAATAAATAGTGCAATAGTTCAAATACATTGAGGACGTTAGACAGAAATACCTCAACAGCTTTAATAAGGAACATACGAGAATTGTACAAGACACGTTTATCAACATAAAACACTGTAGTAGACCATTTTTGTTGTGTTGATGTCAATATGCCTCTGTCGCTGTGAACTCCTCGACATGAACTGAGAATAAGACAAATAATGAAGGCCGGCTGTTAAATTCTTGCATTTGAACAGCGATCGGTTTATACAAGAAAGAGCTCACTAACATTGTAGCCGTAAGGGGTCGCTTTGTAATGTAGTCGAGACAAGGAGTCAATGAATGTCACTAGACCTATACCCTCTCTAGGATCAGTGCAAGATAACAATATCAAAGACATGTTAGAACATTCCAGCAAATTCAGATACTGCCAGACAGCATGAAGAGAATAATTATTGTCAACAACATATCGTGATGGCTTCTCAAATGTTGCAACTGGAAATAAAGAAGCAAGCAGGCAGAATGGGCACGAAGGTATTCTGTTAAAGAAGCATTCAAACAGATCGGTTATCAGCCGATTAAGTGGAGAGGAATGCGTATTTCAACAGACACATACACAGACATGAGATTAACCAAACTTACCAATTTGTAGTATGTCTCATTGTTTCCGTGACCATTAATCCTGGTGACTTCTATCACAGCCTCGCTGCTCACATCCTGATAGTAGCCTGTGTTCTGTGACGGAAATGAGAGACAGTAAGATCCTTCTCGGGATTAGTTTGTTTGCAACACTTAGTCAGTACCTCCCAATCTTCTATCACTCACCTACACATTTACAGATTATTTGTACCCCATAAATTGTCTTATAACACGATGCAAAGTGATCCATGGGTGACATTCAACGTCACAGGGATGGTGATAATGACGACGTTAAGTACTTGTAACAAAATTTACCGTCCTTTTTTTTTTTGTTTTAAATTATATGTCGTATGTAAATATAAATGTATTCTTATATGTTTTAATTATAAATAAATAGTCAAATAACTTAATTAATTTTCAATAGAAAAAATACCGAGAAATGATGTGCTGAAATCTGAAACTGTAAAGATGATATGAAACGAGTAAATATGTCATAGATTACGTGAGAAACTGGGCCTGTTTTCAGGGTTAGTTTAGTTTAGTTTAGTTTAGTTTAGTTTAGTTTAGTTTAGTTTACTTTAGTTTAGTTTAGTTTAGTTTAGTTTACGGATCCCCATTGCAAAGCGGACATGTCCATGTGTGCTGAGATCTCTTCCCCACTTATCTCCTTCAGTGTGTGGAGACTGATGACTCCAGTGTGTGGAGACTGATGACTCCAGTGTGTGGAGACTGATGACTCCAGTGTGTGGAGACTGATGACTCCAGTGTGTAGAGACTGATGACTCCAGTGTGTGGAGACTGATGACTCCAGTGTGTGGAGACTGATGACTCCAGTGTGTGGAGACTGATGACTCCAGTGTGTGGAGACTGATGACTCCAGTGTGTGGAGACTCCAGTTCTGTGTTGATTTCTTATTCGCCTGTTTCCCTTCAAAGCGCTCTTGCCGCTAGTCTTAGCGTTACATTAACGTCACAACATTTAATCTGCATATTCGATTACACCATACCACCATTAATGTGACATCAACATTTATAACATTCCCGCCAACCAATGGATCGGGCGGACATCATCAATGCCCTCCGAGATGTGGGAAGAGCACAGGACTTCGACAAACACAGATCCACGTCACTTCTTCGGATGATAGAAATGGGAGTTAAGTTGGGCACAGCCAGAAATGAGACACTTGGTGGCCGTGTAAGAAGACTTATCAACCAACATAGAACTGGAGTCGTCAGTCGCTGGACACTGCGGGAATTGCTGAGGAGGGGATCTGAGCACCTATGGACATGTTCGGAGTGCAATGATGATGACCCGCAAATAACTAACTCAATAACATTCCCGCCATTATCTGGCTCCTAAAGGCAATTCGCTATGTCACAGATCAATTCTGCGCCCATACAGTGCTCTGCATTACCTTCTATGTTTAGTGCATGTGACCATAGTTAGCTAAAACCTTTTACTTGCGTTGTTCTCCAAATATTTTTACCCTTTTAACAGGGAAGGGAGAGCATCATATGAGAGAGCATCGAATGAGAGAGCATCATATGAGAGAGCATCATATAAGAGAGCATCATAATAGAGAGCATCGATATGACAGAGCATCATATTAGAGAGCATCATATGAGAGAGCATCATATGAGAGAGCATCATATGAGAGAGCATCATATGAGAGAGCATCATATAGAGAGCATCGAATGAGAGAGCATCATATATAGAGCATCGAATGAGAGAGCATCATATGAGAGAGCATCATATGAGAGAGCATCATATGAGAGAGCAGCAGGTAGAGCTGTATCCAAGAAGTGGCAAGATTAACCCTTTACACCCCAACGAATGCTATGAGACAGCATTTGCCTACTACATTACCATTATTACTGATGTCTTACTCTCTCCCTAACTACATTTCCTAATGAGATGATTTTAATTTCTCTGCTTCTCATTCAAAATAAAGTCTCGTATTCCTCTCGTCACAAACACGAACCTTCATTTCTGTGAGCGTGCATGTTTACAGTCAAAGGTCACATTACCCGTACTTTGCTTACAGCAGTTGACCAAAGATGTATCATTTACAAGACAGACATTTCAATTACGTTTCTTTCTAGAGCCCTAAACATTGCAGAGGTCACATACAGAAAGCATGCTGTTCTCGACTGACTTAATCTGTTTGAGCAGGCTAATCGTAATTAATCTGTACTTTTACATGTCAATGATGAGTAATCGAATTTGACATGTTAATGAGAGCAATCAGTACTTGAGAATGCAAAATTAAACATGTTATTTATTTTACATTCAAAGACGTTGTGTTTCTGTCAGTCATACATTTAATATGTACATCATACTGTCTATGCATTCAAAGACGATGTGTTGCAGTCTGTCATACATTTAACACTATCATATGTCTATGCATCAAAGAGTTGTGTTTCTGTCAGTCATACATTTAACACTATCATATGTCTATGCATCAAGACGTTGAGTTGCAGTCGTCATACATTTAACACATCATACTATCTATGCATCAAAGACGATGAGTTTCTGTCAGTCATACATTTAACACTATCATACTATCTATGCATTCAAAGACGATGTGTTTCTGTCAGTCATACATTAACACTATCATACTATCTATGCATTCAAAGACGATGTGTTTCTGTCAGTTATACATTTAACACTATCATACTATCTATGCATTCAAAGACGATGTGTTGCAGTCTGTCATACATTTAACACTATCATACTATCTATGCATTCAAAGACGATGTGTTGCAGTCTGTCATACATTTAACACTATCATACTATCTATGCATTCAAAGACGATGTGTTCTGTCATACATTTAACACTATCATACTGTTATGCATTCAAGACGTTGTGTTGCAGTCAGTCATACAGTTAACACTATCATACTGTCTATGCATTCAAACGTTGTGTTGCAGTCTGTCATACAGTTAACACTAGTATATTGTCTATGCATTCAAAGACGTTGTGTTGCAGTCTGTCATACATTTAACACTAGCATATTGTCTATGCATTCAAAGACGTTGTGTTGCAGTCTGTCATACATTTAACACTATCATACTATCTATGCATTCAAAGACGATGTGTTGCAGTCTGTCATACATTTAACACTATCATACTATCTATGCATTCAAAGACGATGTTGCAGTCTGTCATACATTTAACACTATCATACTATCTATGCATTCAAAGACGATGTTGCAGTCTGTCATACATTTAACACTATCATACTATCTATGCATTCAAAGACGATGTGTTGCAGTCTGTCATACATTTAACACTATCATACTATCTATGCATTCAAAGACGATGTGTTGCAGTCTGTCATACATTTAACACTATCATACTATCTATGCATTCAAAGACGATGTGTTGCAGTCTGCATACATTTAACACTATCATTTATCTATGCATTCAAAACGTTGTGTTTCTGTCAATCATACATTTAACACTAGTATATTATCTATGCATTCAAAGACGTTGTGTTGCAGTCAGTCATACATTTAACACTATCATACTATCTATGCATTCAAAGACGTTGTGTTGCAGTCAGTCATACATTTAACACTATCATACTGTCTATGCATTCAAAGACGATGTGTTGCAGTCAGTCATACATTTAACACTATCATACTATCTATGCATTCAAAGACGATGTGTTGCAGTCTGTCATACATTTAACACTAGCATATTGTCTTTACTCAACATATGAAATATTTATAAAAAACATCTTTATAGTAGGCCTATTGCACATTATAGATATTACTACTGATATGGCACTTGACAAGTGCTTCGTTTTAACGGTGCATAACGTCCATTGATCTTATCTACTTCCTTTAATGCAGGTTTTTACACTCTTAAAGCGACCTTCACTAATTTTATTCTCCAGATTGGCTGTTACATGCTCGTTGATTCTTTGATCAAACCTGTTTGTGTGTGCCAATAGAGGGCATTTTAGAGCCGCGATAGCTCAGTGGTTACTGAACGGGACAGCTCAGTGGTTACTGAACGGGACAGCTCAGTGGTTACTGAACGGGACAGCTCAGTGGTTACTGAACGGGACAGCTCAGTGGTTACTGAACGGGACAGCTCAGTGGTTACTGAACGGGACAGCTCAGTGGTTACTGAACGGGACAGCTCAGTGGTTACTGAACGGGACAGCTCAGTGGTTACTGAACGGGACAGCTCAGTGGTTACTGAACGGGACAGCTCAGTGGTTACTGAACGGGACAGCTCAGTGGTTACTGAACGGGACAGCTCAGTGGTTACTGAACGGGACAGCTCAGTGGTTACTGAACGGGACAGCTCAGTGGTTACTGAACGGGACAGCTCAGTGGTTACTGAACGGGACAGCTCAGTGGTTACTGAACGGGACAGCTCAGTGGTTACTGAACGGGACAGCTCAGTGGTTACTGAACGGGACAGCTCAGTGGTTACTGAACGGGACAGCTCAGTGGTTACTGAACGGGACAGCTCAGTGGTTACTGAACGGGACAGCTCAGTGGTTACTGAACGGGACTGCTCAGTGGTTACTGAACGGGACAGCTCAGTGGTTACTGAACGGGACAGCTCAGTGGTTACTGAACGGGACAGCTCAGTGGTTACTGAACGGGACAGCTAAGGACAAGAGGTTGGGTTCGATCCTGATCAATGGCTTCAGGGTTTACCCAGCTTTAAATGGGTACCAGAGTTTTTTTTTATGAGAAGGTAAAGCGTCACGGGCGCAATACTGGCCACATTACCCCATAAATAATGTGCTGAAGGTCTGTAAAAAAAATTATGGTCGCTAACACCATATTCCCTCTATACGCCATTTTGCGTGACTGGGCTTTTTACTTTTCTTTTTTTTTTAAAGGGGGCATTTTAATCTCATCTGTTAACATTAATCTCATCTGTTAACATTAATCTCATCTGTTAACATTAATCCATTAAAATAAATGTAGTCACGTTGTTTGTCTCTTCTAAACCAGTTATCATGTAATCTATTCAATATCCCATGTAATAGTACATCTCAAGGCTTTTCTTTATTACATCAAGTTTAATCAAGCCATATTGACGTCATCTTTTATGTTTCTTTAATTTTAATGTTTTTTTTTGTTTTATTTTGTGAACGTTAAGATAGTTATTGCTGTCCTTATTCCTGACACCGGCTCATCGTCTTTTCCCTTCCCCTATAATATAATTTATATACGTACATTTGTATAATTAATCTCTGCATGGCTTTGTTTATTTTTAGATTATATTATAGATTACTACATCCATTAAACAGTCCTCTACATAGATGAAATAACCTCTACAGAGATGAAATGTGTTAGACGAATGACAGGAAACAGGCTGAGAGATAAGATCAGAAATGAAGAACTGAGAAAAAAGCTAGGAATATCCCCTGCCATAGAATATATAAGGAAACAACAGATACAATGGTTTGGCCACGTGACAAGGCAGAAAGAACAAAACACAACAAGCCTTCAACAAACGTTGTGAGAACACCGGCCCCAAGGGTCGACCACGTAAAAGATAGGTCGATGGAATATTAGAAGCACTAGGAAACATAACAGCAGCAGAGGCGAACAGAAGAGCAAAAGACCGCAAATTATATCTCCCCTCGACGCTGAAAGACAGATGAGGAAGGAAAGACGAAGAAGAAGAAGATTAAACAGTCTGGAGCGGTCTCCATTATTCGCTTACCTGTTCGTTTTTTTTTTTTTTTTCCCCCTACAAAAACGAAGACCGGAAGTAAATGGAGGGCGTGTAAGATAGCTAACGATTCAGGGGACGTAATCATAGAATGCAATGCTTATATTAATTATCTCCCCTGTTGTGGTCTATTCTCTATCATCAAGTAGAGCCAGTTTGCGTAGTAGTGGCGTGTCTGCTGTTTTGAAGAATTGGGGTTTTAGACGCCATAAAAGGCAAGATTTCCCTCCCTTCGATCCAAAAACCTTTCGAGGTCAATCTAACCTCTTTAAGTGGGCACCAGAGATACCCCCAGGCAAAGAAAGGCAACAGGGGATGGAACTGGCCACCCTAATTCATGAGGCTGAGATTTACCACATTGACGTTACTAAGTGTAATTCACATGTGGCTACCTTTATCTTATTATCAAGTGCCTCGCGCTCTGAAGCATTAAATAGAAAGTGACTGCTTCTGTTCATTATTTTATTGATTGACGTCATTACTTATCAGATACACGGACGTTCGGACGAGGTGGTAGGGCCAGATTTAAGTGTAAGGTAAAAAGCTATAACATAGGACAACACAATCCGAGGGGCCTCAAAAAAAGTTCCAGAATTTCTTTCAGGACTTCACTTTTTTTTTTGTATCAGGATATGATTTCAAGTGTTGTGAGACCTGGCAACGTTGCAATGATTTCAAGTGTTGTGAGACCTGGCAACGTTGCAATGATTTCAAGTGTTGTGAGACCTGGCAACGTTGCAATGATTTCAAGTGTTGTGAGACCTGGCAACGTTGCAATGATTTCAAGTGTTGTGAGACCTGGCAACGTTGCAATGATTCCAAGTGTTGTGAGACCTGGCAACGTTGCAATGATTTCAAGTGTTGTGAGACCTGGCAACGTTGCAATGATTTCAAGTGTTGTGAGACCTGGCAACGTTGCAATGATTTCAAGTGTTGTGAGACCTGGCAACGTTGCAATGATTCCAAGTGTTGTGAGACCTGGCAACGTTGCAATGATTTCAAGTGTTGTGAGACCTGGCAACGTTGCAATGATTTCAAGTGTTGTGAGACCTGGCAACGTTGCAATGATTTCAAGTGTTGTGAGACCTGGCAGCGTTGCAATGATTCTAAGTGTTGTGAGACCTGGCAACGTTGCAATGATTTCAAGTGTTGTGAGGCCTGGCAACGTTGCAATGATTTCAAGTGTTGTGAGACCTGGCAGCGTTGCAATGATTTCAAGTGTTGTGAGACCTGGCAACGTTGGAATGATTTCAAGTGTTGTGAGACCTGGCAACGTTGCAATGATTTCAAGTGTTGTGAGACCTGGCAGCGTTGCAATGATTTCAAGTGTTGTTAGACCTGGCAACGTTGCAATGATTCCAAGTGTTGTGAGACCTGGCAACGTTGCAATGATTTCAAGTGTTGTGAGACCTGGCAACGTTGCAATGATTTCAAGTGTTGTGAGACCTGGCAACGTTGCAATGATTTCAAGTGTTGTGAGACCTGGCAACGTTGCAATGATTTCAAGTGTTGTGAGACCTGGCAACGTTGCAATGATTTCAAGTGTTGTGAGACCTGGCAACGTTGCAATGATTTCAAGTGTTGTGAGACCTGGCAACGTTGCAATGATTCCAAGTGTTGTGAGACCTGGCAACTTTGGAATGATTTCAAGTGTTGTGAGACCTGGCAACGTTGCAATGATTTCAAGTGTTGTGAGACCTGGCAGCGTTGCAATGATTTCAAGTGTTGTGAGACCTGGCAACGTTGCAATGATTCCAAGTGTTGTGAGACCTGGCAACGTTGCAATGATTTCAAGTGTTGTGAGACCTGGCAACGTTGCAATGATTTCAAGTGTTGTGAGACCTGGCAACGTTGCAATGATTCCAAGTGTTGTGAGACCTTCTGTAACAATGACAGTGATTGAGCTGAGAGCTGTCAGCGACTGCTGCAGGTATCCTTACTTGCTGCTATTGTTTCAAAACCTGGAGCCAAAGACACCAGTTAGTGAGCGATCTGAGATCTGTCACCGACAGATGGTGTCCTTACCTGCTGTCTCCAAACCTGAGACCAATGACGCCAAACAGTGACGATCAGAAAGCTGTCAGCCACTGCCTGGTGTCAGATCAGTGAACTAGAAGTGATCAAGATCCCACTCTAACTCCCTGGTGTAGTTCCAAACCAGACTAAGTAACTAGTACGACAAAACTAGGACGTAAAAGAGAGGATTTCAAATTCTTCATAAATGAGACAAAGAGAGGATTTCAAATTCTTCATAAATGAGACAAAGAGAGGATTTCAAATTCTTCATAAATGAGACAACGAGATCAGGTTCGATCTTGAAAGCCTCCTTCTGGTTCACCCACCCTTAAATGGGTACCGAATATTTTTCTGGCAAAGTAAAGCGGCACGGGCGTAATACTGACCACATTACCTCAAAAATCATGTGCTGAAGGTCACTAAAAATTATGGTCACTAACACCATATTCCCTATACGCCACTTGGTGTAACGGGGCTCTTTACTTTTTACTTTAGTAAATGGCGTGGTGAAGTCGGATGTGTTTAACAACCTAAATGTCGAAGGTTGCTATATACAACGACACACAGCAACTTCTACGTTCAATTAAGGACGGACAAATGAAAGATACAATCTTCGCAGAAGGTAAACAGAAACAATATCTAAACTTAATCAAACGTACTTCGCAAATCTGATAGTTTTCTAAGCCCAACAAATTGATAGACTTCCTACCTGATAGGCTTGTGTGTCACGTGATGTCATGCGCGTCATAATAATGTTTCTATGTTAAACAGACCGTCATGTATACATGACACACACGATATTTACTTAACTGCGGCAGCTTTATCGAATCGCAAGACGATCTACCTTAAATAGGAATCTTTATCAGGACAAAAATAACAGTTATTTTGTTGTTGACAATTTTGTGTTGACAGCTTTCTTGTTATTTATGTACTGTGAGTCTACACAATGTCGAACTTCTCTGAGATATAATTATTAGTTTCCCATCAAAGGCGTGTGTGACCCACTTCATTCTATAGTGTGTACATAAACTTTCAATCATCCAATCAGTGACGTGTAGAGTATCGGTCATGGTCACACGTTTCACTTCCTCAGTGGTTTGTCTGTCTCATTTGCCATACTGGTTGGCGTAGGCGATCATGTCCTTCATAATCTTCTATCCACATTGCATCATATCAGCTCTGTTGTTGACTGTTTTCCATGTTATGACATCAAGCTATGTAGTATTTTCTCTCGTTGTCTTCCACGATATCTCTTTCTCTGCATTTTGCCGATTGTAACCAAGTATTTATATTTTCCTAGTTCTTTTTATGATGCGCCTGAAAAATGTTGAACATGTCTTTCTAATGTTATTTAGGAGTTCCTTTTTTGTGTTGGCCTCTTTGAAAATTTCCTCCTTGGTCTTTTTATCTGTCCAGGGAACTTTCAACATTCTTCTGATAAATCTCATCTATGTGGCCTTTAATCGTTTTTTTGATTCTCTTTCTCACTTCTATTGACATAAACTAAGATGTGTTTAATTTTCGGCAATGTTGTTTTGACCTGAGCTATTCTGCTTTGTATTTCTGTGGTGCATCTTCCGCCTGATGTTATTATTGTGCCCAAGCATTCGGCGTGTTGTGGTGTCTTTAATGCCTTTAGTTAACGAAATCTGGATAATCATGTAAGATGACACATTTCCCTTATGTTTACTTTTTTTTCTTCTATCCTTCCTCAATTGCCGTTGGCGTTGAGGGGAGATACAATCTGCGATTCTTTGCTCGTTTTTTGGCCTCTTCTAGTGTTATCCCTCCTAGTGACTCTAGTATTCCCTTTATCCATTTTTTTCTCGGTCTTTCTCTTAATCTGGCGTTTTTGTAGCGTTTGTTTATGGCTCTTTGAGTCAGTGTTAGTTCTTTTTGTCTTGTCATGTGGCCGAACCAATTTATCTGTTGTTTCTTTATGTATTCGATGGCTGGTTCAATTTCGAGTTTCTTCCTCAGGTTGGTGTTTCTTACTCTGTCCCTTAAGCTGTTCACTGTCATTCTTCTGACACATTTCATTTATATGGTCGTTATCTTTCTTATTGTTCTAGAGTCCAGCGTCCAATTCTGGCACTGATAGCACAGCGTTGGTAGAAAAATTTATTTGTATATTGACTATATTGAATGATATGCTGACTTAAAGTTCTAAATTTAGTTTCTCCTAACATCTTAAAAGATCTGCAGCTGTCTTTTTCTGGAAGTATTGACGAGATTTTGCCAATTCTTCAAGGGCGTCTTCATTTCTCTGTCCATCAAATTCTCAGCACTTGCCAGAACAACAATTTGTGTTTTTCCTCGAAAATGTTAATAGATGTAGTAGGAATTAGTTTTGTTGGGTTATTATGTTAATAGATGTAGTAGGAATTAGTTTTGTTGGGTTATTATGTTAATAGATGTAGTAGGAATTAGTTTTGTTGGATTATTATGTAAACTGTAAGGCAGCAATAGGGAATAAGTTGTGTCGACATTTTAATAGACTGTTAAGCAGAAATAGGAAATACAAGATTTAAATAAAATGAAATTAATAATGTAAATAATATCAAGTTTACCAAATATTTGAGTGGTGTTTTCAAGTAAATAATAAAACATAGAGTTGTCCCACTTTTGTATTATATTCTTGGCCTAAAGTTTCATTATCTTTTCTTTCAACGAGTGCAGACCATATCGTACTGCACGTGCGTGTGGAGTTTTCATTTTACAGTAACATCTTCTTGAAACAGCAGTTTTACGGTATTATTGAGTGACTTTATTTGAGGTTTCCTTACTTATGTTTTTTTTCTAATTATATACGTCAGGTACCAATTTATTTAATCTTACTTATTTGAGAGCAGCGAATGAGCTGATGACTTTCACCTTGTATATCTAGCTATTTAGTAACTAGAGCGTCTATGCCAGACTCCATCACTCCGATTAGTGTTGTAACTAAAGTAGCATAACTAGATAACTGAGACGCATGTTATGTTAGGGTTATAATATTCTCTTGTACATACCTGCTTGTTCTCTAGCTTCTCTAGATGTGGATAGAACCTGCCTCCTTTGTCAATCTGGAGGGTGTAGAGCGGAACATTGGGTTCAGCGTACTCGATGAGTCGGAGATGGAGGTAGATAGGGGTCCCTGACTCACCAATAAGAGTCACGTTCAGCTCATCCGGCATTGCGTCACCTTTATAGCTGCGGTCCATATGCTTGACGTGAACTAAAGAGATGACAAAATAGAACGGTTAGGGCCGTGTATAGTCGTGGTGGAAGTAGCTGTTCTATCAGAAGCTGTAATCTTACAAGATACAAAGAAACAACATGAGCGGCTGTAGCAGTAGTTGCAGCAAGCTTTTGTAAATGAAGCAGCAACAACGGGTAGTTGCAATCCTGACAGAACGTGATAGCATTCAAGATATTGTGGACTAGAAACGTCTAGTAGCTCATGGGCTGAAAGTTCTCAGCAACTCATAGCTGCCTGTTCTCATCAGGAACAGCGAACCAAAATTGACCAAGAACCTTCTCACAAAAGGCTTAGAAACAAAATAGTCAGTTTTTTTCAACAAATAGGGATAGCAAGGGGGAAGTAACACAGTATTAAAAATAGGTCGGACAGAAAGACGCAGATACCACAACTCCCTGCAGACCACAACATAAGGTATCTAGCCTTAAAGTCGTGCTTTCTCTCCGGTGTTCTATATTTGCCCTCTTCTTGTTTGTTAAGTATTCCAACCTGCTTCTTGTCTTGCCATCTTCCGAACGACCACAACCTAACTAGCACCATTGTCTGGTTATTGTCTCTGAATGCATTTTTTTTCGTCTCTTCAAAGCTTGATACAACATCCGTACTTACCGATCATAGCAGTGGTCAAGTGTAGCCAGACATGTACTTACCGATCATAGCAGTGGTCAAGTGTAGCCAGACATGTACTTACCGATCATAGCAGTGGTCAAGTGTAACCAGACATGTACTTACCGATCATAGCAGTGGTCAAGTGTAGCCAGACGACGGCGAAGACCATCCAGAACATCGGAGAGTGTTGTATTAAATGTTGGTTGTTGGACGCCATGTTGTGTAGCGCTGTATCCACGAAGACGTTGCAGCTCTTGTCAGATGCCTGGATCTACGTCACAAAAATTAGGAAGTGAGGGCTCTTGGAAGTGGGAAGAAAAATGATATTTTAGGTCTTAAAGACAATAAATTTATGAACAAAAAAACATGATGACAACTCTAAACAATAATAAAACCAGAATTTAAATTAAGCAATAAGAGAGCGAAACGTGCTTTCGAAAAGACCAAATGTGATCTAGAAGCAGAGAGAGAAAGCATCAATAACAATTCGGATAAGTGGAAATAAATATGTAGAGTGTGGGCCAGATATTCTGCGATGCATAGTCGCTACAAAACCTTACAAATGTACATGGAAGTGACTGAAACAATATAGAATGAAGACACGTATAAATACCAGATATATAAAATATTTAATAATATGCAGGGCCGCGAGTATAGAATGAAGACACGAACAGTTGAATTGTAAGTTTTTTTTTCAATTTGTAAGAAAGTAGCCATTAGATTTATTGTTACGGATATGTGATAGGGGTTGGGGCAAACAAGAGAAAGGGGTATGGACAGGAAATAGGTAGGGATCCGGCAGACAAGAGAGAAAGGCCTAGGCAAACAAGAGAGAGGGGTCTGGGCAGAAAAGAGAGAGGGGTCTGGGCAGAAAAGAGATAGCAGTCTGGGCTAGCAAGAGGTAGGGATCTGGGCAGACAAGAGAGAGGTATGTGGACAGACAAGAGAGAGGTATGTGGACAGACAAGAGAGAAGTATGGGGACAGACAAGAGAGAGGTATGTGGACAGACAAGAGAGAGGTATGTGGACAGACAAGAGAGAGGTATGTGGATAGACAAGAGATAGGCGTCTAGGCAGACAAAAGGTAGGGATCTGGGCAGACAAGAAACTGGTGTTTCGGCTGACAGAGATAGGGGTCTGGGCAGGCAGAGAAAAGGAATCTGAGCAAACAAGAGACAGGGTTCCGGACAGACAAATGATAGGGGTCTTTACAGACAATAGATAATTAGAATAGGACACCTCATCAAAATGGCCTGAAAAATCGGGAATTTCAGTGAAAGTTATGCAGATGTTGTGATTCTTTGCTGCAAAATGTAGCATAAGTTTAACATGAACTTTCAGAAGTAAGCGAAGAGGTGACAGAGAGCAAGACAGACAATATATATATATATATATATATATATATATATATATATATATATATATATATATATATATATATATTATTAACACAAACTTAAAGCAGCTGACATCACAATCATACACTCAGAACAAATTTCCCCCAGTTAAATCGAACAATTTCTCCTAGTTGAATCGAAAATTTCCCATAGTTAAATCGAACAATTTCTTCTAGTTGAATCGAAAAATGTCACCTAGTTAAATCGAACAATTCCTTCTAGTCGAATTGAAAAATGTCCCCCTAGTTAAATCAAACAATTTCTCCTAGTTGAATCGAAAAATGTACCCTAGTTAAATCAAACAATTTCTCCTAGTTGAATCGATAAATGTCCCCTAGTTAAATCAAACAATTTCTCCTAGTTGAATCGAAAAATGTCCCCTAGTTAAATCAAACAATTTCTCCTAGTTGAATCGATAAATGTTCCCCAGTTAAATCAAACATTTTCTCCTAGTTGAATCGAAAAATGTACCCTAGTTAAATCAAACAATTTCTCCTAGTTGAATCGAAAAATGTTCCCTAGTTAAATCAAACAATTTCCCGGTTAGATGGTGTATATCTCAGTTAAATTTAAAATGGAAAAATGGTTCATATTTAAGTTGAAATATTGTTCGTAGTTAAAGGAAACAATTTCTCACAGTTAAAGGAAACAATTTATCACATTTAAATTAAACCATTTCTCACAGTTAAATGAAACCATTTCTCACAGTTAAATGAAACAATTTCTCACAGTTAAATGAAACCATTTCTCACAGTTAAATGAAACCATTTCTCACAGTTAAATGAAACCATTTCTCACAGTTAAATGAAACCATTTCTCACAGTTAAATGAAACTATTTCTCACAGTTAAATGAAACCATTTCTCACAGTTAAATGAAACCATTTTTCACAGTTAAATGAAACCATTTCTCACAGTTAAATGAAACCATTTCTCACAGTTAAATGAAACCATTTCTCACAGTTAAATGAAACCATTTCTCACAGTTAAATGAAACCATTTCTCACAGTTAAATGAAACCATTTCTCACAGTTAAATGAAACCATTTCTCACAGTTAAATGAAACAATTTCTCCCAGTTAAATGAAACCATTTCTCACAGTTAAATGAAACAATTTCTCACAGTTAAAGGAAACAATTTCTCCCAGTTAAATTAAACCGTTTCTCACAGTTAAATGAAACCATTTCGCACAGTTAAAGGAAACCATTTCTCCCAGTTAAACGAAACCATTTCTCCCAGTTAAACGAAACCATTTCTCACAGTTAAATGAAACAATTTCTCACAGTTAAAGGCAACAATTTCTCACAGTTAAATGAAACCATTTCTCCCAGTTAAATGAAACCATTTCTCACAGTTAAATGCAACCATTTCTCACAGTTAAACGAAACCATTTCTCCCAGTTAAACGAAACCATTTCTCCCAGTTAAACGAAACCATTTCTCACAGTTAAAGGAAACAATTTCTCACAGTTAAACGAAACCATTTCTCACAGTTAAAGGAAACCATTTCTCACAGTTAAACGAAACCATTTCTCCCAGTTAAACGAAACCATTTCTCACAGTTAAATGAAACAATTTCTCACAGTTAAAGGAAACAATTTCTCCCAGTTAAATGAAACCATTTCTCACAGTTAAATGAAACAATTTCTCCCAGTTAAATGAAACCATTTCTCCCAGTTAAATCCTCTAAGAATGAAATAATTAGCTACTTGAACAACTCGGCTAAAACAATACTGTGGTAATAAAATTAGCGTGGTTTTGAACCCAATACTTCGGCAATAAAGTAAACAGGTTGGGTCAAGCTTGTTGCTCTCCAGCCGATCCATATCAACAACTGGTATAAAACTCAATGAGCCAGGAAAGATACGAACAGCGAGGAAGAGTTATTGGCCCTGTCATATCCATCTTTGATGATGTTTAACACTTCATGGTCTACAACATTAAATATGTCACGTCACAGCCTTGACCTTCTACAACAAGGCTAAGTTATAGTCAAAATTAAATCGGCGAATTTAAATGTGTTAGCCGCATGGTAGGAAACAGCCTGCGAGAAAAATAAGAAATTAAAAACATAGAAAAAAGCTAGGAATCATTCCCGACCAAAGGACATATTTATTGTTAATTTTATTATTTAAAATATTATCTATTATCAATAGGTGTCCAAAAGACGCAACAAACCCAACCATGACGTGTGGAGCCAGCTAAGAATGGGCACCTGACTCGTTGTTTTAAAAAGAATAATTGACAAGAATAGAAGCCCTCAGACTTTTTGAAGGTGTTTAGTTCAGTGCAGTTTCCAGTTTTATGTCGTCTAGTTCAGTTAAGCTTCCAGTTGTATGTTGTCTAGTTCAGTAAAGCTTAAAGTTTTATGTCGTCTAGTTTAGTAAAGCTTAATGGTTTATGTCGTCTAGGTTCAATAAAGCTTAAAGTTTTATGTTGTCTAGTTCAGTAAAGCTTAATGTTTTATGTCGTCTAGGTTCAATAAAGCTTAAAGTTTTATGTCGTCTAGTTCAGTAAAGCTTAAAGTTTTATGTCGTCTAGTTCAGTAAAGCTTAACGTTTTATGTCGTCTAATTTAGTAAAGCTTAAAGTTTTATGTTGTCTAGTTCAATAAAGCTTACAGTTTTATGTCGTCTAGTTCAGTAAAGCTTAAAGTTTTATGTTGTCTAGTTCAGTAAAGCTTAAAGTTTTATGTCGTCTAGGTTCAATAAAGCTTAAAGTTTTATGTCGTCTAGTTCAGTAAAGCTTAAAGTTTTATGTTGTCTAGTTCAGTCAAGCTTAACGTTTTATGTCTTCTAGTTCAATAAAGCTTAAAGTTTTATGTTGTCTAGTTCAGTAAAGCTTAAAGTTTTATGTCGTCTAGGTTCAATAAGGCTTAAAGTTTATGTCGTCTAGTTTAGTAAAGCTTAATGTTTTATGTCGTCTATATTCAATAAAGCTTAAAGTTTTATGTCGTCTAGTTCAGTAAAGCTTAAAGTTGTATGTCGTCTAGTTCAGTAAAGCTTAAAGTTTTATGTCGTCTAGTTCAGTAAAGCTTAAAGTTGTATGTCGTCTAGGTTCAGTAAAGCTTAAAGTTGTATGTCGTCTAGTTCAGTAAAGCTTAAAGTTTTATGTTGTCTAGTTCAGTAAAGCGTAATGTTTTATGTCGTCTAGGTTCAGTA
The DNA here is from genome assembly GCA_032433765.1 of Megaustenia siamemsis. Classification (NCBI taxonomy): domain Eukaryota; kingdom Metazoa; phylum Mollusca; class Gastropoda; order Stylommatophora; family Ariophantidae; genus Megaustenia; species Megaustenia siamemsis. The sequence goes on along the minus strand of JAVIAB010000024.1, from coordinate 75,069,282 downwards.
AAGCTTAAAGTTGTATGTCGTCTAGTTCAGTAAATCTTAAAGTTGTATGTCGTCTAGTTCAGTAAAGCTTAAAGTTTTATGTCGTCTAGTTCAGTAAAGCGTAATGTTTTATGTCGTCTAGGTTCAGTAAAGCTTAAAGTTGTATGTCGTCTAGTTCAATAAAGCTTAAAGTTTTATGTCGTCTAGTTCAGTAAAGCTTAAAGTTTTATGTCGTCTAGTTCAGTAAAGCTTAAAGTTTTATGTCGTCTAGTTCAGTAAAGCGTAATGTTTTATGTCGTCTAGGTTCAATAAAGCTTAAAGTTTTATGTCGTCTAGTTCAGTAAAGCATAAAGTGTTATGTTGTCTAGTTCAGTAAAGCTTAAAGTTTTATGTTGTCTAGTTCAGTAAAGCTTAAAGTTTTATGTTGTCTAGTTCAGTAAAGCTTAAAGTTTTATGTCGTCTAGGTTCAATAAAGCTTAAAGTTTTATGTCGTCTAGTTCAGTAAAGCTTAAAGTTTTATGTCGTCTATGTTCAATAAAGCTTAAAGTTTTATGTCGTCTATTTCAGTAAAGCTTAATCTTTTATGTCGTCTAGGTTCAATAAAGCTTAACGTTTTATGTCGTCTAGATTCAATAAAGCTTAAAGTTTTATGTCGTCTAGTTCAGTAAAGCTTAATGTTTTATGTCGTCTAGTTCAGTAAAGCGTAATGTTTTATGTCGTCTAGGTTCAATAAAGCTTAAAGTTTTATGTCGTCTATTTCAGTAAAGCTTAAAGTTTTATGTTGTCTAGGTTCAATAAAGCTTAAAGTTTTATGTCATCTTGTTCAATAAAGCTTAAAGTTTTATGTTGTCTAGTTCAGTAAAGCTTAAAGTTTTATGTTGTCTAGGTTCAATAAAGCTTACAATTTTATGTCGTCTTGTTCAATAAAGCTTAAAGTTTTATGTTGTCTAGTTCAGTAAAGCTTAAAGTTTTATGTCGTCTAGATTCAATAAAGCTTAAAGTTTTATATCGTCTAGTTCAGTAAAGCTTAATGTTTCGAGACATCTATTTCAGTGAAGTTTAATGCTTCACTTTCCTAAGGCATTGAATACTACAAGATATATTTGTCTTTTGAAACCAATTGTAAGTTTGAATTTAATAGCAATTAAAGAGCCAACAAATATGGAGAGGTGTAAAAAGAAAATATGTACGCAACCGACAACGGTAGACAGCCCTAAAAGTCAACAATCAAGCCACACAGTATGGGCTCAACGCATTCAGCGAGTAATCAAATCACAAACAGAAAAAAAAAATAACACCAAGTTTGCTTAATCTGTTTTATTCAACTGTTAACTTTTGAAATCGAAACTTATTTTCTCTACTTTCTCACGCTGGATTTAGACTTTGTTGTGATGAAAGAAATCAAAAATAAACCCCCATCTGCGAGATGTGAACCTTAGAGAACGGTCTTCTATAACTAGCCACAGTAACTACAATTTTCTTTTATCCAATAGAATTACCACGAAGTATTTTTGCCGCTGAATTTTCGTATATTTCGAATATTCGTCATATTTTAATACAAGTTAAATAAAGCAGAATGATGCAAAATAGAAATATAGCAAAGTGTTTCTGACAAATCTTCATAGCACAAATATAAACTCACGATTTGTTGGCAGTGGACAGGTAGTCAGTTACCCACAGGTGATAATTGAAGTCGCAAGTCGCTCGCGGCAGATTTAAATAGTGCCACGAGAGGTGAGGTCATCTTCTTGACGTGTGTGATTTCGTCACGTATGACGAGTTGACCTATATGAACACAATAGTTGACACTTTTTTAAGCATACAATTAAGTCGCATATCAACTGTAACTGGACCCAATCATTCCTTCACATCCGGTCATGCTTTCTGCGTGTTCCCAGCAACTGTTCGGTGGGAAATGAGACATACTAGCACTTCCCTTCCGATCACGTTTTGACATTGCTATATTTGTTTGCAAACGTGATTTCATGTTTTTAACAAAATTTGTAAACAGACAAAAGTTCAATAAATATAAGCACATGAAGTTCAATAAATACAAACACATGAAGTTCAATTAATACAAACACATGAAGTTCAATAAATACAAACACATGAAGTTCAATAAATACAAACACATGAAGTTCAATAAATACAAACACATAAAGTTCAATTAATACAAACACATGAAGTTCAATAAATACAAACACATGAAGTTCAATTAATACAAACACATGAAGTTCAATAAATACAAACACATGAAGTTCAATTAATACAAACACATGAAGTTCAATAAATACAAACACATGAAGTTCAATTAATACAGAAACATGTATAGATAAATGTATAAACAAGAAAATACGAATAATAAATTACATGAACGACTTATAATGAAAGAAAAAAAGAGAATCATAAATAAAAATAAATAAGAAAAGGATGTAAATTGTAAATATATGGAAAGACAGACTTCGATAGAAATATGAAATGAGTTGATAACTAGATATGTAGGTAACTGAGTTTGTAGATAAGTCGAGTTGTGGCAGTGACGGAGACATTATGATTGCTTCAACAATGTCCAGAACATCATAGTTATGTTCAATTTGGGAATGGCCTGTGGACAAGACAGTAATGGCTTCGAATCTTGGCAGTGAGCATCTTCTTCTTCTAATCCGAGGTTTCTTCGCTGTCTGACGCGTCCCTGGTGTCTGAACAGTTAGATCTGCTGTCTGACTCGTCCCTGGTGTCTGAACAGTTAGATCTGCTGTCTGACTCGTCCCTGGTGTCTGAACAGTTAGATCCGCTGTCTGACACGTCCGTGGTCTCTGAACAGTTAGATCCGCTGTCTGACACGTCCGTGGTCTCTGTACAGTTAGATCCGCTGTCTGACACGTCCATGGTGTCTGAAGCACAACTGCTTTGGCTGTTCATAAGCACACACATTATACTCTCACTGCTATGTATGTTAGCTTTAGAAATATACCCTAAGTGGACGCACACAATCTACTGAAGGGAGGTCAAAAAGTAATGCACACCAATTTTTTTCTCGGCTAATAATAAAGATAGGAATATGACATTTTGCACACTTGGAATATGACATGTTCCAATTATGTGCACCAAATTGCACAGCATTCTGATAAATATTACGCAATCTATGAACCGTTAAAATGGAGCTTGTCAACAATGTCCGTTACAAACAGCGAATTGTCATAGAATTTCTGGTTGCGGAAAAAGAAACTGTGGCAAACATTCATAAACGACTGTGTGCAGTGTACAAATGTTCTGCAGTCGATAGGAGCACAGTTAGTCGCTGGGTTCAGAGAATTAAAGCTGCAGAAAGTGTACGAGTGGAGCTGCATGATTTACCGCGTTCTGGACGTGTTGCCTCGGCTACCAGCACAGACATGTTAAACCGGGCTGATGCCATTATTCGTAAGGATAGGCGTATCACTAGTCAGCAATTGGCATTGCAGCTTACAGTCTGCAAGGGAAGTGCAATCGCAATTTTTAAAACTCTCGGATATTCAAAGATTTGCGCTCGATGGGTTCCTCGGTGCCTAACAAATGATCACAGAGTTCAAAGGAAAACATTCTGTTCTGAATTGTTGGAGCGTTTCGGTGTTGAAGGAGAAATGTTTTTGTCAAAAATTGTTACCGGTGACGAAACGTGGGCACATTATTATGAGCCTGAAACAAAAATGCAGTCAATGGAATGGCATCATCCGCAGTCACCAAAAGAAAAAATTCAAAACATCTCCATCAGCCGGAAAGGTGATGATCACTGTCTTCTGGGACATTGATGGTGTGATTCTTGTTGATGTAATGACAAGAGGTGAGACAATCAACTCGACAGCTTACATCAATACACTGACAAAACTCAAAAATCAGTTCCACAGAGTTCGGCCTAATAAGCCATCTGCAGATTTGTTGCTTCAACATGACAATGCACGCCCTCACACAAGTCTGGTAACACGGGAAGCAATCAACAAATTTGGTTGGACTGTACTGCCCCATCCTCCTTACAGCCCTGATCTGGCTCCCTCAGATTTCCATCTGTTTGGACCACTCAAAAAATTCCTGCGTGGGACACACTTTGACAATGATGAGGATGTGATCCGTGCAGTTAAAAAATGGCTACGCGAGCAGGACAAAACTTGGTACAAACGAGGCATTCATGACCTAGTTTCGCGTTGGCGTAAGGCAATACGCTTGGACGGAGATTATGTTGACAAATAGGTAGTGTCAAGGGGATGTTCAGCTACAATCTGTGAAAATTTCACACATTTTGCCCGAATAGTTTCCGAGAAAAAAATTGGTGTGCATTACTTTTTGACCTCCCTACGTAATATATCATTTCTGAAACAATAGAATCTAATCTGGACTCAAAATTACTCTGTGCTAACTAACATCCAACAGACTGTAGAAACAGTTTATCCAATTCAACACACCAAGCTCACGGTCTAGAACAACATCCTGCAATCAACAACTATTTCTTCTATGAACTCAACATACTCATCAAGCTCAAGAGCATCTCCTACTGATTCTCTCTAAGTTTATGGCAACCGAACAAAGTTTTAGATATTGAATCCAGCCAATCTGTCATTCTTTTTTTGTCCACTCAGTAATCCCATCATGTATTCACTTAAATGTCTTATCATTTGTCCACTCAAATGTCTCATCGTTTGTCCACTAAAATGTCCCATCATTTGTCCACTCAGCTGCATCATAATTTCTCCATTCAACTGTTCCATCTTTTGACCACTTTCAGCTGCCCCATCTTTTGTCCACTCAAATGTCCCTCTCAGTTGACAACGTTAACAGAAGACATTCATTCTTTGAGAGTTATTCCGCGACAGCAGTGAAAATGTTTCATAGATGGCACCATGTGTACAAAGCTAAATATGTTAAATTCTAGGATTACAAAAATGCTCTCAAAACTAATGTCACCACGCCGTACTAAGAAGAATGTGTTTTCAATACATCAAGGAGACCTTGAACGTGACAACAGAAGAAGTGTGAGATCTGGCTTGAGACAGAGATTCTCTCAGACGCGTTGTGGTGGGTATGGTGAACGCAACGTTCTATCAAGGAAATGCGACCTGACAGTGATAGTGTACATGTTGTGTCCATATAATAAAGAGGTTTTGGAAGAAATAACAACCAGAGACATTTTTTTGGTGATCATAAATATTGAATATAGTTTAGAGAAAATAACACGAAAATGTGATTCAGAGACGACCATATACAAATAGTCACGATAGAGAGTTACAAAGTGTGTAAGTGACAGTGCTGAGAAATAACATATTAAAGATATACATAAAGAACAAGTCTGTAAAAACTTAGAAAAGATTTGATGGAGAAACTTGTGGCAGTACTTCAGTGAGAGCGTCAGGAGGGGCATGGCAGGCAAAGTGGATTTTGGATCGATCCTGGGTGTATCGCTCCCGTCGACTCAGTCCAAAATGTAAAAGGTACCAGCTTGACAGATTTGGAAAACGTCATAAAAATGAGGGAAACCACAGGCCTCATTATCTCCAAATGTTGTTGTCTAGTACATTGTCTTTATTATGTTCCTCCTCTACGATAGAACATGCTAGACGTTACTGTTTACCTTCACAACTGCAATAATTTCAGGTCTGTGACAGGTTCTCATGTTCCTCCCCCTCCCCCCATACACACACATACAATGAGGTAACCAACTCGTGACCGCTGAATCAAACACAAAATGTGTGAGCCACTTGTTCCTAAAACTTGACGTTTGACAGGTCACCTAACGATGTTTGATGATTACGCATACGACGGCCACACATTCAACAACACACACACATCACACACACACACACACACACACACACAAAGCCACATAAATACCAGTTTGCGTTGCTAACAATGCGTTATGCAGCCACCACAGAATTAATCACATAGGCGTATCCTAAGTCTGAAGTTGTGGACATTTAGATCTCAGTACAACAAAAGAAGGGACACGCCTGGTTTGACTCGAGGACACATGAAACTTTACAGCGGGCCCCAACTTCTTGAAGCCTTCCAATGATTGGTTACGTTCATACGGCGATTGGGTTTTGGGGAAATGGGGGCAATGAGGCATTGCGAAATGATAGTCAAGCTTGATACAAGTAGAATGGAGAAGCTGTTTGGATACATGTTGGAGTAGGAGGTGATGAGTAGACATGATGGGACATCGGGATTGGAGAAATGATGGGGCAAATGTGAGCACAATTGATGAGACGCTGTGTGGACAACTGATGGGACAACTCTGTGTTAGCAAATGATGGGACAGCGGAGTGGACAAATGATGGGACAGCGGCGGAGTGGACACATGATGGGACAGCGGAGTGGACACATGATGGAACAGCGGAGTGGATAAATGATGGGACAGCGGAGTGGACAAATGATGGGACAGTGGAGTGGACAAATGATGGGACAGCGGAGTGGATAAATGATGGGACAGCGGAGTGGATAAATGATGGGACAGCGGCGGAGTGGACACATGATGGGACAGCGGCCGAGTGGACAAATGATGGGACATCGGCGGAGTGGACAAATGATGGGACAGCGGCGGAGTGGACAAATGATGGGACAGCGGCGGAGTGGACACATGATGGGACAGCGGAGTGGACACATGATGGGACAGCGGCGGAGTGGACAAATGATGGGACAGCGGAGTGGACAAATGATGGGACAGCGGAGTGGACAAATGATGGGCAGCGGAGTGGACAATTGATGGGACAGCGGAGTGGATATATGATGGGACAGTGGAGTGGATAAAGGATGGGACAGCGGAGTGGACAAATGATGGGACAGCGGAGTGGATAAATGATGGGACAGCGGAGTGGAAAAATGATGGGACAGCGGAGTGGATAAATGATCGGACAGCGGAGTGGATAAATGATGGGACAGCGGAGTGGACAAATGATGGGACAGCGTAGTGAACAATTCATGGGACAGTGGAATCTACAAATGATGGGACAGTGGAGTGGACAAATGATGGGACAGCGGAGTGTGAAAATGATGGGACAGTGGAGTGGACAAATGGTGGGACAGCAGAATAGACAAATGACGGGAAAGCTGAATGGACAAATGATGGGAAAGCTGATTGGACAAAGGATGGGAAAGCTGAGTGGAAAATGATGGGACAACAGAGTGGACAAAGGATGGGACATTGGAGTGGAGAAATGATGCAATTAAGAGGGCAAATGATGGAGCAGCTCATTGAACAAATAATGGGACAACGGAGTAAACAATTAAAACTGTATCTGGGTGGACAAATGATGGGGCAGTTAGGGGGAGGGGGTCAAATAATGGAGCAGCTGAGTGGAAAAAAATATTGGGGAAAAATGACAATACCTGGTGTAATATTGTTCATATCATTCAAGAATTATAACAACTATTACCAAACAATTTGAGCTCTAATACAATATTACGTGTACAGGATAGGAGGGCCCTCACCTGGTGGTACAATCAACCAGTAAACGTAACAATAACTGTTGAAACCGACTGATTACCTAATGGTTCGATCTAAGACCAGTCAATTGATCGTTTGTTTCCAACATTAATTCTGTCAAATACAGACCACCATTCCTTAAGTTATCTGTTTATATTTTACTATCTCCTGTCATTCGTAGACAACAAAAGAGAATTCACAAACGTCAAGTTCTGGTTTAGTTCTTGCAATCTTTATCGCGTTATCTCGCTGTCTATGTCTCTTCAAACAGAAAGTTAAGTTTTTAGTAATAGGAACTGGATATTTATGAGTCATCAGGAGCTGTATAACTGATGTTTGTGAGTCATCAGGAGCTGTATAACTGATGTTTGTGAATCATCAGGAGCCGTATAACTGATGTTTGTGAGTCATCAGGAGCTGTATAACTGATGTTTGTGAGTCATCAGGAGCTGCATAACTGATGTTTGTGAGTCATCAGGAGCTGCATAACTGATGTTTGTGAGTCATCAGGAGCTGTATAACTGATGTTTGTGAGTCATCAGGAGCTGCATAACTGATGTTTGTGAGTCATCAGGAGCTGTATAACTGATGTTTGTAGTGCAGGACAACAGTGTCTAACATACATACATACATACATACATACATACATACATACATACATACATACACACATGCATATATACATACATACATACATACATACATACATACATACATACATACATACATACATACATACATACATACATACATACATACATACATACATACATACATACATACATACATACACATATACATACATGCATACATACATACATACATGCATACATATTATCTCATCTACACACATAACAGTGACGTATTAATCCCATGTACTCATATAATAATGACGTATTGATATCATCTCTGCCACGCCTTCTCTTTACCTTTGATATCCTTTCCCGGCCTTATTTCCAAACTAATCAATAACAACTTAGGTCAATAACGTTCCAGCACTAGTCCCTGCAGTTACTAGACTAAGCTGGTATGCATGAAAACAGTTTCTTATGTCGTGTTTTCATGATTTTAATCACTACTCTCACATATTTTGATGTGAAAATGATAAATTCAATGACATATTCCTATTATCTATCTATCTATTGACCTTTAGAGCCGTAGCCGGCCCATAGGGCGTAGACCAAGATACTCCTTCTCTTATCTTAATTTTTGTTCTAGCTGTTTCTAATTTCAATTCTTTTAAAGATATTTTATCAAATCTCGCCATTTGTCTCTGTTCTGTGCAAGCAGCTCTATCTCATTGAGGGAATTCCTACTAGTGCGAACATTGTTATTTCTTAATGCCTCAATATTGTTTGATGTTATCAAATTTTAAATATAAGAGAAAATAGACATTTATGTATTCATGATTTGAGTTATCATAATTTCCTTATTATAATTTCCTTATAATCTCCTAAAAGGAGATCAAATAAACAAACAATGGGGGTGGGGGAGGGGGGGGGGAATAAAGGCAGTAGAAAACGTTCTCAGCGATTTCGATTGCCAGATGAGAAGGGTGGCATGTATTGACATCTGATTTCTGTGAGTGGCGATCATTGAGAAGTATGAGCAGACCGTCAACTTTGTGTCATTAATTGATGTGTTATGTTTAGTCTGTCAATTTTATGTCATAAATTGGCGTGGAGTGTTTAGTCCGTCAACTTTATGTCATAAATTGGCGTGGAGTGTTTAGTCCGTCAACTTTATGTCATAAATTGGCGTGGAGTGTTTAGTCCGTCAACTTTATGTCATAAATTGGCGTGGAGTGTTTAGTCCGTCAACTTTATGTCATAAATTGGCGTGGAATGTTTAGTCAGTCAACTTTATGTCATAAATTGGAGTGGAGTGTTTAGTCTATAAACTTTGTAGCATAACTTGATCTGGAATGTGAGATCGAAACAGAATTAAAAGAATGTTGTTCTGCCCTCAGTTTTTGTCACAGATATTTCAGTTGTTTTACTCCTTTGCCTTGTTTACTCCTTTGTCTTGTTTTACTCCTTTGTCTTGTCTTGCTCCTTTGTCTTGTTTTACTCCTTTGTCTTGTTTTATTCCTTTGTCTTGTTTTACTCCTTTGTCTTGTCTTACTCCTTTGTCTTGTTTTACTACTTTGTCTTGTCTTACTCCTTTGTCTTGTTTTACTCCTTTGTCTTGTCTTACTACTTTGTCTTGTCTTACTCCTTTGTCTTGTCTTACTCCTTTGTCTTGTTTTATTCCTTTGCATTGTCTTACTCCTTTATCTTGTCTTACTACTTTGTCTTGTCTTACTCCTTTGTCTTGTTTTACTCCTTTGTCTTGTCTTACTACTTTGTCTTGTCTTACTCCGTTGTCTTATCTTACTCCTTTGTCTTGTTTTATTCCTTTGCATTGCCTTACTCCTTTGTCTTGTTTTACTCGTTTATCTTGTCTTACTCTTTTGCCTCGTCTTAGTCCTTTGTCTTGCTTTATTACTTTGCCTTGTCGTACTCCTTTGTCGCGTTTCACTCCTCTATCCTTTCTTACTCCTTTGTCTTGTATTACTCCTTTGTCTTGTCTTATTCCTTTGTCTTGTCTTATTCCTTTATCTTGGCTTACTCCTTTGTCTTGTTTTACTTTTTTGTCTTGTCTGAATCATGTGTCTTGTTTTATTCCTTTGCCTTGCCTTACTCCTTTGTCTTGCCTTACTCGTTTGTCTTGTCTAACTACTTTGTCTTGAATTACTCCTTTGTCTTGTCTTACTTCTTTGTCTTGTCTTACTCTTTTGTCTTATCTTACTCATTTGTCTTGTTTTACTCCATTTTCTTGTGTTACTTCTTTGTCTTGAATTACTCCTTTGTCTTGTTTACTTTTTTGTCTTGTCTTATTCATTTGTCTTGTCTTACTCCTTCGTCTTGTCTTACTCCTTTGCTTATTTCAATAATGTTACAAATATGAATTTATTATGGTCTATAAACTTAGCAGGGAGAAATTCTACAGTAATGACTAAATATGATATAAATATAAATGTGCAGCACATGAAAGTATCACACTTAACACATTGTTAAAGACTTACATCCTGAGAAATATGAGCCAAGTGTGAACCAAGTGTGAGTCAAGCAATAGTCATTACTAATTCAGAATTTTTAGCTGCAACTTTGACTCTTCTGTACCTGATTACAAACAAAAGACCACTGACGTCTAATATCAACTTGAAAAGTTAGCGGGACGTATTAGGTCTATGACATCTTCAGCTATATATTTTGCAAAATGTCTAGCAATAGCCCTAATAACCACTTTTAGAATAAAATACCAGTCGTGATTTAACTGGCACTTTTATGTTAGTGACGTATGAAAAAATTAGCGATCACAAAAAATGTTTCCTTTACTTTGCCATTTTCTTCTTAAAAATAGACCATTTCTTCACATACGGTGATCGCCAGTGCAGTCCAAACACCTCAAGATAAACGAGGATAAATGTATATTGTTTATGAAGTAAGACTTGTAACAAGATAACAGAAATATTTCAGGTAGTATCGATTAACCTGTAGATATGAAAGGAGTGTTGTATATATTCCCATTCTATTTTCCCTAACAGAACTGTGTGTTCTATGACCTCATAAACCCTGTTGTGCGTCAGTAATTGGGTGACAATGTCAGGGATTGCTAGTTTGAGTTGCGTGGGTTATCCCACTTGACCGAGATGGTTGTACGTCACGAATGCCGGAAAATTAACCCTGAATTGTGGCCACTAACGAGACTTTTGGAACTACTGTAACAGGACAGGCAAATTAACCCTGAAATGTGGCCATTCACGAGACTCTGGAATTACTGTGACAGGTCCAGCAAGCCAACAGGGGGCATTATTCTACATAGAGAAGCAGACAGCCGCTAAAAGAGACATGTATGATTGCACTGCATCAAGAGTCAGGTACCGCTGGTTAGCAAACTAAATAGTTGGACCATCTGGTTCCAGGACACAAGGACGTCTACAAGTAACAAAGAATGAGAGTATCAAAGTAATCATACAAGGAATGACAGTGTCATTGAAATCATACCACGGACAAGGAATGACAGTGTCATTGAAATCATACCACGGACAAGGAATGACAGTATCAAAGGAATCATACCACGGACAAGGAATGACAGTATCATTGAAATCATACTACGGACAAGGAATGACAGTATCATTGGAATCATACCACGGACAAGGAATGACAGTGTCAATGGAATCATACTACGGACAAGGAATGACAGTATCATTGGAATCATACCACGGACAAGGAATGACAGTATCATTGAAATCATACTACGGACAAGGAATGACAGTATCATTGGAATCATACTACGGACAAGGAATGACAGTATCATTGGAATCATACCACGGACAAGGAATGACAGTTTCATAGGAATCATACCACGGACAAGGAATGACAGTATCATAGGAATCATACCACTGACAAGGAATGACAGTATCATAGGAATCATACCATGGACAAGGACTGACAGTATCATAGGAATCATACCACTGACAAGGACTGACATTATCATAGAAATTATACCATGGACAAGGAATGACAGTATCATAGGAATCATACCACGAACAAGGACTGACATTATCATAGAAATTATACCACGAACAAGGACTGACATTATCATAGAAATCATACCACGAACAAGGACTGACATTATCATAGAAATCATACCACGAACAAGGACTGACATTATCATAGAAATCATACCACGAACAAGGACTGACATTATCATAGAAATTATACCACGAACAAGGACTGACATTATCATAGAAATTATACCACGAACAAGGACTGACATTATCATAAAAATTATACCACGAACAAGAACTGACATTATCATAGAAATAATACCACGAACAAGGACTGCCATTATCATAGAAATCATACAACGAACAAGGACTGACATTATCATAGAAATTATACCACGAACAAGGACTGACAATATCATAGAAATTATGCCACGAACAAGGACTGACAATATCATAGAAATCATACCACGAACAAGGACTGACATTATCATAGAAATCATACCACGAACAAGGACTGACATTATCATAGAAATTATACCACGAACAAGGACTGACAATATCATAGAAATCATACAACGAACAAGGACTGACATTGTCATAGAAATCATACCACGAACAAGGACTGACATTATCATAGAAATTATACCACGAACAAGGACTGACATTATCATAGAAATCATACCACGGGCAAATATGAGAGTATCATATAAATCATTCCACGGACAAAGAATGAGAGTATCATAGAAATCATATCATGGACAAGGACAGACAATGTCATAGAAATCATACCATGGAGAAGAAATGAAAGTACATAGAAACCATGACACGGACAGGTACTGATAGTGTCATTGAAATCATGCCACTGACAGGTACTGATAGTGTCATGGAAATCATACCACTGACAGGTACTGATAGTGTCATAGAAATCCTGCCACGGACAGGTACTGATAGTGTCATAGAAATCATACCACGGACAGGTACTGATAGTGTCATAGAAATCATACCACTGACAGGTACTGATAGTGTCATAGAAATCCTGCCATGAACAGGTACTGATAGTGTCATAGAAATCATGCCACGGACAGGTACTGATAGTGTCATAGAAGTCATGCCACGGACAAGGACAGATAGTGTCATTGAAATCATACCACAGACAAGAAATAACAGTATCACAGAAATCATGCCACGGATAAGAAATGACAGTATCATTGAAATCACACCATGGACAAAGACTGACGGTGTCATATAAATCATAAGATGGACAAGGACAGATAGTGTCATAGAAATCATACCACGGACAAGAAATGACAGTATCATAGAAATCTTACCATGGAAATGAAATGACAGTATCATAGAAATCATATCATCGACAAGGACTGACGGTGTCATAGAAATCATACTCTAGACAAGGAGTGATAATGTCATAGAAATCATATCATGTTCATGAAACGACAGTATCATAGAAATCATACCAATGGATAAGAAATGACAGTATCACAGAAATCATACAACAGACAAGAAATGACAGTATCATAGAAATCATACCATGGACAATAAATGACAGTATCATAGAAATCATACCATGGACAATAAATGACAGTATCATAGAAATCTTACCACGGACAATAAATGACAGTATCATAGAAATTATACCATAGACAATAAATGACAGTAACATAGAAATCATACCATGGACAATAAATGACAGTAACATAGAAATCATACCATGGACAATAAATGACAGTATCATAGAAATGTTACCACGGACAAGAAATGACAGTATAATAGAAATCATACAATGGACAAGAAATGACAGTATCATTGAAATCATACCATGGACAAGAAATGACAGTGTCATAGAAATCATACCATGGACAAGAAATGACAGTATAATAGAAATCATACCATGGACAATAAATGACAGTATCATAGAAATCATACCACGGACAAGAAATGACAGTATAATAGAAATCATACCATGGACAAGAAATGACAGTATCATTGAAATCATACCATGGACAAGAAATGACAGTATCATAGAAATCATACCACGGACAAAAAATGACAGTATCATAGAAATCATACCATGGACAAGAAATGACAGTATCATAGAAATCATACCATGGACAAGAAATGACAGTGTCATCGAAATTATACCATGGACAAGAAATGACAATATCATTGAAATCATACCATGGACAAGAAATGACAGTATCATAGAAATCATACCATGGACAAGAAATGACAGTATCATAGAAATCATACCATGGACAAGAAATGACAGTGTCATCGAAATATACCATGGACAAGAAATGACAGTATAGAAATAATACCATGGACAAGAAATAACTGTATCATAGAAATCATACGATGGACAAGAAATGACAGTATCATAGAGATCATGCCATGGAATATAAATGACAGTATCATAGAAATCATACCACGGACAAGAAATGACAGTGTCATAGAAATTATACATGGACAAGAAATGACAGTATCATAGAAATCATACCATGGACAAGAAATGACAGTGTCATCGAAATTATACCATGGACAAGAAATGACAGTATAGAAATAATACCATGGACAAGAAATAACTGTATCATAGAAATCATACGATGGACAAGAAATGACAGTATCATAGAAATCATGCCATGGAATATAAATGACAGTATCATAGAAATCATACCACGGACAAGAAATGACAGTGTCATAGAAATTATACCGTAGACAAGGACCGACAGTATCATATAAATCATGTCACGTACAAGAAATGACAGTATCCTAGAAATTATATCATGGACAAGGACTGATAGTGTCATATAAATTATGCCATGGACGGGGACTGACAGTATCATAGAAATATTACCATGGACAAGAAATGACAGTATCATAGAAATCATACCATGGACAAGAAATAACAGTATTATAGAAATCATACCATGGACAAGAAATTACAGTATCATAGAAATCATACCATGGACAAGAAATTACAGTATCATAGAAATCATACCATGGACAAGAAATGACAGTATCATAGAAATCATACCATGGAAAAGAAATGACTGTATCATAGAAATCATACCATGGACAAGAAATGACAGTATCATAGAAATCATACCATGGACAAGGACCGACAATATCATAGAAATCTTACCATGGACAAGAAATGACAATATCATAGAAATCATACCATGGACAAGGACCGACAATATCATAGAAATCATAGCACTGAAAACGAAATGATTGTATCATAGAAACCATACCATGGTCAAATATGACAGTACCATAGAAATGATGCCACGGTAGAAGGGGCTGAAACAATAATTGCGAGACCCAGGTCAGAAAATCAAACACCCTGCCCTTCCCCCCCCCCCCCCCCGCCCCTTCCCCCCCCTTTCTCCCCTTCTTTTCCTGTTCGCCCAACTCATTACTCCAGAAATTGATGGTCATTTAAAAAATTGTGGGAGCCGCGATAGCTCAGTGGTTAGTGAACTAGA
>JAVIAB010000024.1:74818795-75048795 GCA_032433765.1 Megaustenia siamemsis | reverse complement strand
GGAGAGGAGCCTGCGTGCCCATATCCTCGAGATCTATTCTAGTGGGAGAGGAGCCTGCGTGCCCTAATCCTCGAGATCTGTTCTAGTGGTAGCAGTGCTACCAAAAGATATTCGCCCAAGGTGGACAGGTCAAAGAGCTGGGACCATCAAAAGCGGAACACAAACATCGGATCATCTATATCACTATACCTAACATAACAATGTAGTTTAAATCTCATCATGAAGAAGCTGTGAGTCTCATTTAATGGAGATTTATTTGCTCAATGACACGTCATGGCTCATTCAATCTTTAAAATTGTTACCAAATATGTTCTCTGTAAGCGATAGCTCAGTGGTTAGTGAACTGGACTGCAAAGGACAAGAGGTAGGGTTCGATACTAACCGACGGCTTCCGGGTTCACCCAGCCTTAAATGGGTACCGGATTTTTTTTTCTTGGAAAGTAGAGCGACACGGGCGTAATACCGACTACATTACCCCAAAAATCATGTGCCGAAGGTCTGCAAAATTTATGGTCACTAACACCATATTCCCTACACGCCACTTGGCGTGACGGGGGCTCTTTACTTACTTTTTTACTTTTATGTTCTCTATAAAAGTCGTTGTGAAGTAATACTGACCACACCATCGGCAAATGTAGCGATGAGTATAGAAGTGTGTGACCTATGCTCCTAGCACTCCTCTTTCCTCCCTAGGCGTTATAGAAATATGACGGACTCTTTCATTGCTCTTCTTTTAACAAAGTAAAAGATGAAGATAAGATGTCAACAACAGGCGATACAACAACTGAAATAACGATCACAATCGTCAACAACAGGCGATACAACAATTGAAACAAAAGACTTTAATCGCATTAACGTCAAATGTCTTTAATAAGCTATCCGATTTCTGGATTTTAAAGACACTCAGTGATCACACAAAACTCACAATCTGTCATTCCTCTGTGGTTCCAGTATTAACATACGGGTGTGAGAACTGGACATCTAGAAAAGTTCTAGGCCAAAATCTAAACGCTTTCGGGAATAAATGTCTTCGAAGACTGCTACACATCCGTTGGTCAGACTTCAAACCAATGACAGAAATAAGACATGAAACCAAACAGGGACACTATGTATCCAACTACGTTAGAAAGGGACGATGGAAATACCTTGGCTACGTTCTCAGAATGGATAATCAATCAATCAATCAATCAATCAATCAATCAATCAATCAATCAATCAATCAATCAATCAATTAATAAATTAATTAATTAATTAATCAATCAATCAATCACTCAATTAATTAATCAATCAATCACTCAATCAATCAATCAATCAATCAATCAATCAATTAATCAATCAATCAATCAATCAATTAGTCAATCAATCAATAAATAAATCAATCAATCAATTAATAAATAAATAAATTAAGAAATCAATCAATCAATTAATAAATCAATCAATCAATTAATTAATCAATCAATCAATTAATCAATCAATCAATCAATTAACCCAAGTTATATAATGTGGCCTTTGTTAGTCTTTAGAACTGTCAATTTTGCCGAAATGTTTCATATCCATTTATTGCTTGTTTCTCTACATTAAATACATCTCTTCGCTAGTTACTCCATCAAAGCTAGCATGACTTATACTGTTATTTGTCTTCTATTGCGAATTCTTCCCTTTCTCAAATAAATTTATCTTATTCCCATTCAGAGTTTGAGTGTGTTCGTCTTGCTGTTCCGCTGGACAAGATGTCACGCTTGTCTCCGCTCAGCTAAATGGCAGGCCTATGATCTCGTCCACGTCAGTTTTCACTCTCACCTCTCGTTTATTTGTTTTCCTTAACGAGTACATCGTGTGAGAGATCATTCAATTCACTCAGTTTCAAATATGGATTTTAATTCGTTTGCAGTCATGCCGGGGCCATCCGTAACCATAACTCAGTTTCAACTGGCTGGCACGTTATCCCATATCTCTCACGTTTTGTGTTGGGCTTCTAATACTTTAATACATTCGTTCCTGCTTCGATATTGTTGATTTTATGATCGGATGAAGCGTCGCTACATTTATTTTGACAGAACTTTCTTGTTTGACCTTTTTTATTATTAAAATCCACAAAACCTGAATTCGCCCTTCCACTGACCTCATTCAGAGATCTAGACATGAAGTGGAAATAAAATGTTCTTCCCTCTGTAGCTAATGGACCACGGTTAGTGTTGCCTGTTAATTGCTCTTAAACTTTTATAGAAGAGACTGGTTGGTCTCGAGCCAATACGCCAGTCTCAAGACAGAGGTTGTGAGTTCAAATCCCGACTGTACCAGTTCGAATTTTTATTTGTGATTTCTCTCAGCGACAACCACCCCTGGTCTCAGCAGCGAGGCCCGGCTTGAAACTTCAGTTACTCATCGACGGAAACAATATGAGTACCCCCGAAGTTGAAGTTATCTGCCTGTGCGGCGAAGGACTCCTGTGCACACGGCTGCCAAGGAACAACGAATTAACACGCAAAACTCAGTTACAAGACTCTAGGTTAGGTCTAAGCTAAGGTCTCTGCTTGATTTTGATTTCAATGTTTTGTTTAATCTTGCACTTATTTCTACTCCACGCCAAACCCATAGTCTCATGGATTGCTTTGACAGAATTTCCTTTTTTTCTTGCAGTAGTTGCAACTTGTACTTCTTTGCATTTTTAATTATGTTATCTCTGTCATCTCGTCGTCTACAGACATTCGAGTTTTACATTTTTAAGTTTGTGCTTCTTGTTTTGACAAGTCCACGTTTCGATCTTTAACGGACTGGTATCCTCACATATGGACAAATGTTACTAATGTATGGGCTGGTATCCTCACATATAGACAAATGTTACTAATGTATGGGCTGGTATCCTCACATATGGACAAATGTTACTAATGTATGGGCTGGTATCCTCACATATGGACAAATGTTACTAATGTATGGGCTGGTATCCTCACATATGGACAAATGTTACTAATGTATGGGCTGGTATCCTCACATATGGACAAATGTTTCTAATGTATGGGCTGGTATCCTCACATATAGACAAATGTTATTAATGTATGGGCTGGTATCCTCACATATGGACAAATGTTACTAATGTATGGACTGGTATCCTCACATATAAACAAATGTTATTAATGTATGGGCTGGTATCCTCACATATGGACAAATGTTACTAATGTATGGGCTGGTATCGTCGCATATAGACAAATGTTACTAATGTATGGACTGGTATCCTCACATATAGACAAATGTTACTAATGTATGGACTGGTATCCTCACATATAGACAAATGTTACTAATGTATGGGCTGGTATCCTCACATATAGACAAATGTTACTAATGTATGGGCTGGTATCCTCACATATAGACACATGTTACTAATCTATGGGCTGGTATCCTCACATATAGACAAATGTTACTAATGTATGGGCTGGTATCCTCACATATAGACAAATGTTACTAATGTATGGGCTGGTATCCTCACATATAGACAAATGTTACTAATGTATGGGCTGGTATCCTCACATATAGACAAATGTTACTAATGTATGGGCTGGTATCCTCACATATAGACAAATGTTACTAATGTATGGGCTGGTGTCCTCACATATAGACAGATGTTACTAATGTATGGGCTGGTATCGTCGCATATAGACAAATGTTACTAATGTATGGAGTGGTATCCTCACATATAGACAAATGTTACTAATGTACGGACTGGTATCCTCACATATGGACAAATGTTACTAATCTATGTACTGATATCTTCGCATTTAGACAAATGTTACTAATGTACGGACTGGTATCCTCACATATAGACAAATGTTACTAATGTACGGACTGGTATCCTCACATATAGACAAATGTTACTAATGTACGGACTGGTATCCTCACATATAGACAAATGTTACTAATGTACGGACTGGTATCCTCACATATGGACAAATGTTACTAATCTATGTACTGATATCTTCGCATTTAGACAAATGTTACTAATGTACGGACTGGTATCCTCACATATAGACAAATTGTATCATATATAGCCAAGTACTCTTACAGGATGGGAACTTTTTACTAGTTATCGAACCAGATGACATTTACTAATCTATGGACCAGTAACATAACAAATGTACAACATTTACTAATCTATGTATCAGTAACATAACAAACGTGCAACATTTGCTAATCTATGGTTCAGTAACATACAACATTTACTAATCTATGTATAAGTAACATAAAAAACATACAACATTTACTAATCTATGGATCAGTAACATAACAAACGTACAACATTTACTAATCTATGTATCAGTAACATAAAAAAACCTACAACATTTACTAATCTATGGATCAGTAACATAACAAACGTACAACATTTTCTAATATTCAAACTACTACATATAACAACTGCTCCCATATTTAGACATGTATCCTCACATAACTCTTGTAATGACCGAGCCATTACCTTCACAAATGGACAACTTTCAGAATGCATGAAACAGTAATCTCACTGATGGACAACTTTCAGAATGCATGAAACAGTAATCTCACTGATGAACAACTTTCAGAATGCATGAAACAGTAATCTCACTGATGAACAAATTTCAGAATGCATGAAACAGTAATCTCACTGATGGACAACTTTCAGAATGCATGAAACAGTAATCTCACTGATGGACAACTTTCAGAATGCATGAAACAGTAATCTCACTGATGGACAACTTTCAGAATGCATGAAACAGTAATCTCACTGATGGACAACTTTCAGAATGCATGAAACAGTAATCTCACTGATGGACAACTTTCAGAATGCATGAAACAGTAATCTCACTGATGGACAACTTTCAGAATGCATGAAACAGTAATCTCACTGATGGACAACTTTCAGAATGCATGAAACAGTAATCTCACTGATGGACAACTTTCAGAATGCATGAAACAGTAATCTCACTGATGGACAACTTTCAGAATGCATGAAACAGTAATCTCACTGATGGACAACTTTCAGAATGCATGAAACAGTAATCTCACTGATGGACAACTTTCAGAATGCATGAAACAGTAATCTCACTGATGGACAACTTTCAGAATGCATGAAACAGTAATCTCACTGATGGACAACTTTCAGAATGCATGAAACAGTAATCTCACTGATGGACAACTTTCAGAATGCATGAAACAGTAATCTCACTGATGGACAACTTTCAGAATGCATGAAACAGTAATCTCACTGATGGACAACTTTCTAATGTCCAGTTACTTTCACAAGTGGACAACTTCCCTAATACATGGAGCAGTTCACTAAAATAAGGACAACATGCGAAATGTATGGACCAGTACCTTCACATGTGTCCTTTTAGCTGTCCCATCATTCTCAATATTAGTATTTTTGGAGCTGGTCTAAATTAAAGAACTTTGGTATATTTTGTATAGTCTGTGTCGTGTATTTTCCTCCTAACTCCTAACACTACAAAGCGACGACCACACATTTTGTGAACACCACTTTCAGTGACGCTATTTCACGTGTGACGAGTGGGAAAACATCCTGTTTTTATGTGAACAAGTACAATAAAGGAATCAGACTACATATATTTACATTTGGTGTGTGCATGCGGAGTTATTGATAAAAGTGCAGCTAGACCACAAACCTTTTAGTTCACTCAGATTTGACAATTTATTCTCTTCTCCCTGTATTCTTTCCATTCTCTTTAACATTTGTGTACACCACTCTAGTTCATAGTTACAGTGGAGACAAATAATAATAAATAAATATTATTGTATAGGGAAACTTCCGAGGCGATAATAGGGAATCATAGAAGGAAGATGTTTCTGAGTGCTAACACATACCTCTTCCTTCTATGATTCCATAGTTACAGAGTTGCACTTTATTGAGGATATTTCCCTATAACTTGTAATTTGTTTTCTTTAAAATTGCTATGCTCTCCTTAACTCTTTCATTACGGAAAGTTTTTATCAATTTAGTGGTAGAGATTTCAGAGACAAAATTGTTTCTGCTTTTAAATATTAATATATATGTTTATTTTATCTAACACATAACATATTATATATGAATTTTTAGTTAATTAAACAAGTAATTATATTTCATTAGTACCAAGATGATACAGGACCAAAAAAAATGTGGTTTCATGACAGTTTACACTAATTAAATTGAGAGTGACGCACTGTGCGGCAAAACGTGCGGAAAGCGTTAAAGATTGCTCACATATGGAAGAGATCAAAGCAAAATAGATGTCGGAATAAGATCCATATTGTTTGAAAAAAATCATATTTTAGGATACATTATTTGTATAATGTTTGTACATTGTGTATTTTTGATTCGTTTATGCCATTTTTATTTTATTTGTTGCTTTATCCGTGCTCCAAACATGATGACGCAGGTTCGATTTTTGGGAGTTTCACAAATAAACTCAGTAATCTGTAGGACTCTTATTGGTTCTTTCCCTTTGAAGTAAAATGATGTAAAGTACAGTAAAAGTAAAGTAAGATAATGTAAGATAAAGGAGAGTAATAAATTACAGTAAAGTAATGTAAGGAAAGGTAAAAGTAAAATAAGGCAAGTTAAGGTAAGATGAGTTGGAATTAGGTAAGGTAAGGTAAGTTAAGGTAAGGTAATGATAAAGAGATACAATAAGTGAGGCAGGATAAGGTAAGGTAAGGTAAGATAAGGTAAACTGAATTAAGTTAATGTAATATAAAGGGAAGCAATAAGTAAGGTAAGGTGAGGTAAAGTAAGGGGACAAATAATAATAAATGAACATTATTATGGAGGGAAACTTCCGAGGCGATAGATGAGCCAATCGTTTCAGGACTAAAATTATTCGCTGATCTATCGCCCCAGAAGTTTCTCTCTATAACTATATTTATTTTTTATTATTTGACTCCAGTCTTAACCACTGGAAACTACAATTCCTGCTATTTCGTCCTATAACTGTTTGTCTGCAACGCAAGTATTCAGCCCTATCCTATCCAGATGATACTTGTTTTAATAGGAACATACAGATATATAATTTATTACTGAGTTGTGTTTGGTAAGCCTATGATATAGTCATGAGTACACATGGGTGAAAGACATCGCCAATAATATTTTTTTTTGGCAGCTTAGTTGGCCGTGTGCTCTAGTATTTGTAGCAATGCGCTGTATCGAGGAGTACGCGTTCGATCCTGCTTCGG
Source organism: Megaustenia siamemsis (assembly GCA_032433765.1). Classification (NCBI taxonomy): domain Eukaryota; kingdom Metazoa; phylum Mollusca; class Gastropoda; order Stylommatophora; family Ariophantidae; genus Megaustenia; species Megaustenia siamemsis. The sequence continues at coordinate 75,041,604 of JAVIAB010000024.1, read as the reverse complement.
GCTGTCTGTTTGTTTTTTGTATTTTTTCTCCTGTTTGTTATCTGTGATTTTTTTTTCCGAGTGTTGTAGACCTACCTCTCTCCATAAAATTATTCCCTGAGGTAAGGTAAAGAGAAATAACAAGTAAAGTAGAGTAAGATGAGGTAAGGTAGAGTAAATTAAAGTGAAATGAAGTAGAATAAAGCCAAGAAAATCAAAGTAAATTAATTGACGTTTGTAGAACATGTTATTTTCCACATTAAATTTCATTCCACCCTGAGTTTGTATAGGTAATGTGTCCAGCAAAACTTTAGGCCGACCTGTTATCTTTTATATTTAGTGTCCTGATCAAGCTGAACACAAATTAGAAGGATTTGCGCTACACACACAAAACAGAAACTGAACTCCGACCGCATAGTTGGTAGGTGAAGGCCCTTAGCCCTGCGCCTCAACTCACGTTGGGTTACAAACTCATCAGGAACTGATTTCTATATCTGTTGTATTTTCAAATATGTATTTGTTCATTAGCCGTTGTTCCAGGATAGCCAACTTTTGTGTTATACAATATATAGACTATAACACAAGAAGTAACTGGGACGTTCAGTGCACACAACTTTCACTGGCTTTTGGAAAGGGCACCGGAGTGGATATGGGAATGTCATGATTATAATGTCTCTACCTCTTGAAATCAAACCAAACTATAAGTTCTTTTTTTAAATCGGAAATTAAATAAACACTTCGATGGAAGCATTTGTGCCGACTACATCTGAGCATGAGGCTGTTCTTCAACGATGCTACAAACTTTCGTCCAGACTCCAGAAATGAAAGAAACACCTCAACGATCGTTTAATGACACGTGACAATTCTCTTCTTAACTAACGGCTTTAATGATAGTCTTTTAATGAACTTCTTGACTGACCGTGTTCTTTCATGCCTTCTTAGTCGTCTTCTTAACTGATAATGTTAATTTTAATTACTTAGTTCTATTTATAACATAACTTTAAAGTTATCGTTTAATAATAGTTTCTTGTCTTTCTTTTAGACTGATTGATTTAATGACAGTTTCTTGTTTCTTTTATAAGCTGACTGATTTAATGACAGTTTCTGTGTTCTCTTTCTAATTAATTATTTTAACGAGATTTTTAGTTCACTTCTTAATGTGGGCACAGTAGATGCAAATGTGCGACTCCCATCAACAGGGCTGGAAGTTGGCAGCGACCCACAGCTGATGGCTTGCGCCAGGATCGGTGAATCAGTATTATCCAGATCCTGCTCCACCTCTCCGTGGTGCCTCCATTAACAGACTAACATGTCTAGTCTGGCCAAGCGAGTAGCGATCGAAGAGGAAGACAACCCGGTGCTCAAAAATGTCATGCTGAAGTCGGATGCGTTGGGCAGAAAGGCACAAATATCACAGTTATAATGCAAACCACAACACAATTCAGACTCGCCCACTTAACGCCCTTTTAAGGGCGGATGATGAAGAGGTGCAACCCTTTAGCCATCGAGCGAACGCAGTCAAGCAATGTGTGCACAGCATGTCGCAGTGTCAAATGACTGAACTGCACAAAACAAAGGAAATAAATGCAGCGGTCGTGAAATAACACATTTTTTGGAGCTGAGCTCCTGATATTGTTTCATTGGCCTTGGACAGGTCTATCTAATCATGGTAGGATCTCACGAACATGATTCTTTGACGGTATAAATAAAATAAGAAATTCCCAAAGGGTAACCTAGTGACCCACATCGCAGTTTGGGACAGCCCGCTATTTATATTAGTTCCTCATTACCGCGGCATGACTACCGGGCCGCATTTGTGAGAATGTTATATGAATTATGTGTTTATCATATCTCTCTCTGTGTCCTGTAGGACGATATCAACTATATTTCTTCTTATTATATGTTGTGTTTTAGAGCCGTGATAGCTCAGTGAACTGCACCACTAAAAACAAGAGGTCTGGTTCGATCCCTACTCCATGGCTTCCAGGTTCATCATCATCATCATCATAAGGTGCCATACCGGCTGGTGTAGGCGATCGTGTCCTTCCACAATCTTCTATCTACATTGCATTTTATCAGTTCTGTTGTTGACTGTTTGCCATGCCATGGCACCAAGCTATCTATATATATTATTTTCTTCCTTTGTCGTCCGCGATCTCTCTTTCTTTTTATTTTGCCAGTTGTAACCAAGTATTCCAACTTTCCTCTTTCATATTGTGCTCGTAAAATTTTTCTTTCTGATGTTTTTTTAGGAGCTCCCTTTTTGTATTAGCCTCTTTGAGAATTTCCTCATTGGTCTTTTTAGCTGTCCAGGGAACTTTCAACATTCTTCTGAAAAATTCCATCTCTGTGGCCTCTAATCGTCTTTTCATTTGTTTGTCTACTGTCCATGATTTGATTTCATATGTCAGAATTGATCTACATAGCACCGATGAACTCTCTTTCTCATTTCTATTGACATAGATTTGTTGCATAAGATATTTTTCATTTTCTGAAATGCTATTTTGGCCTAAGCTATTCTGCTTTTTATTCCAGGTTCACCCAACCTAAAAATGGGTTCTGGATTTTTCTGGAAATTTAGAGCGGCACAGGCGTAATCCTGACCACATTACCCAAAAAATCATGTGCCGAAAGTCTTTGTCTATTATTGCCACTAACACAATATTCCCTTAACGTCACCTGGCTTGTCTCTTTACCTTTTATTACTTATATGTCATGTTTACCAACAAAAATTGTTCTATTTTTCTATTTAACAAACAATCCTAAAAATAAACAAAGAGAATCACAAAGCAAATGTTGGTTGTGCTCATACAATGACTAAAACATGCAATTAGGATATAAACCTTTCAGGGTCATCTTTACCAGAAATATTTCAATTACGTCTTGTGGAACACAAATATGACTTCAACATTTTGATGTGTCCTCTAGATATATGGACAGATTGTTATCACAACTGACATGCACATTTCGATTGTCATTGTAAGATTGTATGTACTGTTTTCCTGTCCTTAAATGGTGAAAAATCCCATGCATGACAAACATTAACTAGGTATTTTTTTCAGTCATGATATTGCTGTAAACTTAACGGCAAGTAATGAATCATTACGGAACTAAATGTAAGCATGTAAGAACTGTAATACAAGTCACGAATATATGAGTCTGTTGTGTGTTTTACACGGCTCTTTATTGTCATCTTAAAGTGGCATTTTAGATCGAATCTTGGAAATTGTGCATCCTATGTGGATGAAGATAGATCAGAGTTCAGTAAATGCCTCTCATTCTTACAACTGATATTTTATGGAGGGGGTTCAATTTGTGTCAGCAGGCACAAAACGTCACATTTTTAGCTCAAGTCAGAATTTACAGATCACACTTTACTACTTGAAGCTTGTAAATCAATATTTACTTATCACACTTTACTACTTGATGCTTATACATCAATATTTACTTATCACACTTTACTACTTGATGCTTGTACATCAATATTTACTTATCACACTTTACTATTTGATGCTTGTACATCAATATTTACTTATCACACTTTACTACTTGATGCTTATACATCAATATTTACTTATCACACTTTACTACTTGATGCTTATACATCAATATTTACTTATCACACTTTACTACTTGATGCTTATACATCAATATTTACTTATCACACTTTACTACTTGATGCTTATACATCAATATTTACTTATCACACTTTACTACTTGATGCTTATACATCAATATTTACTTATCACACTTTACTACTTGATGCTTGTACATCAATATTTACTTATCACACTTTACTACTTGATGCTTGTACATCAATATTTACTTATCACACTTTACTACTTGATGCTTGTACATCAATATTTACTTATCACACTTTAATACTTGATGCTTATACATCAATATTTACTTATCACACTTTACTACTTGATGCTTGTACATCAATATTTACTTATCACACTTTACTACTTGATGCTTGTACATCAATATTTACTTATCACACTTTACTACTTGATGCTTATACATCAATATTTACTTATCACACTTTACTACTTGATGCTTGTACATCAATATTTACTTATCACACTTTACTACTTGATGCTTGTACATCAATATTTACTTATCACACTTTACTACTTGATGCTTGTACATCAATATTTACTTATCACACTTTACTACTTGATGCTTGTACATCAATATTTACTTATCACACTTTACTACTTGATGCTTATACATCAATATTTACTTATCACACTTTACTACTTGATGCTTATACATCAATATTTACTTATCACACTTTACTACTTGATGCTTATACATCAATATTTACTTATCACACTTTACTACTTGATGCTTATACATCAATATTTACTTATCACACTTTACTACTTGATGCTTATACATCAATATTTACTTATCACACTTTACTACTTGATGCTTATACATCAATATTTACTTATCACACTTTACTACTTGATGCTTATACATCAATATTTACTTATCACACTTTACTACTTGATGCTTATACATCAATATTTACTTATCACACTTTACTACTTGATGCTTATACATCAATATTTACTTATCACACTTTACTACTTGATGCCGGTATCAAAAAGACCAAAGATGACAAACTCTGATTGTTTCGACGGTGCGATATTAACATTTTTTTGCCACAAAAACTTGTAAAAGATTTCAACATACAGTTTCCCCTAACCACTTTAAATGTATAATAGAAGAAGTATTTGTATGTTATCTTTATGGAAAGACTTAAATGAACAAATCGATAACTATGCCCAAGATATGTGTATATGTCACAAAAACTGTTGTGTCTGAAACAATTGTCAGGGCTCTTTAATTCATCAAACCTCCAACTCTAATGATTCCTGCGTCGAGAGCACTCTTCAGTGTTTGAGTTCACGTTTTACGGTTTCATTCCATCTCAGTCCTCATCTTGACGTCTGCTGTTTCAATACTCCATCCCCATTAGCTTTAATGACAAGAGGTCGGGTTTGTTCCTGATCGGCGAAATCATGTGCCGAAGGTCTGTAAATATGATGGTCACTATCACAGTATTACCTATACGCCACGTGACGTGGCTCTTTAATTTAGCTCTGTCCTTGTCAGGTCATTCTGAATGTTTATGTTCTTTCTGAGATGATCTCAGTTGGCGATCCTCTTCCATTTCCAAATCAGTTGACCTGTTCTTGCGTTGATCAAGCTTTGATGAACTACACTTCTTGTCCTTATCATCCTATAATGAATCTTATCTCTCAGAGCTCCTTCAATAATATATATTGATATAACAAACAATGTCCAAAATTAGACAGAAACAATCATTATTTTAGCCATGCAATGAGAAGGGAACAGCGGGAATACATTGTGACAACCGGGACAACTGGGACAACTGGGACAATTGAGGGATGAAGAGATTGAGAGGAGCAAAGAGGAAAGATATCAGACGGAATAAGAGAATGGCTTGGCAGGAGGTCAACAAAGGAAATTATAATTAATGTTGAGATCGAAAGTTGTGGAAAGACATGATCACCTACGCCAGCAGGCATGCTACTTGATGATGGTGATGATAATAACAAACATTTATAGCTACTTACTACATGTGTATATTTTTTAAATATATATTTTAATATTTTATTTGGTGGGGTTTTTTTCACAAGCACTGTCTTGTTGTTCAACCTTTCCCTGCTTATCTGTAAGAATTTACTGCCTTTTATTTATTTCCATTTGATTAATGAGATATATTACCATCATCATGTGCCATACCGGTTGACGTAGACGATCATGTTCTTCCATAATCTTCTATCCTCAGTGCATCTTATCAATTCTGTTGTTGACTGTTTTCCATGCTATGGCATCAAGCTATATATCTATTATCTTCTCTCTTTGTCGTCACGATCTCTCTTTCCTTGTATTTTGCCAGTACAGTAATATAACAGTATATATGATAGCAGTATATATGGTAACAGATAATATGAACATCATCATCGAGTGCCTTCTCCGAAACGAAGGTTGGCTACCATGGAGCGCCATTTTGCTCAGTCTCTTGCTTTGATGGTGCAGGTTGTCATAGGCTGATTTGTCCATCTTTTGATATTACTCGTCCATGTTAGTCTTGGTCTGCCTCTGCCTCTTTTACCTTGTATTTTCCCCTCCAGGGTTACTTTTAGTATGCTGTTGTGTCTTTTAACATGGCTCAAAAATCGCATTTGATTTGTTTGAAATGTGTTTAGTAGTTCTCTTTTCATTTTTAGTTGTTTTAAGACTTCATCGTTTGTTTTCTTTTCCTTCCATCCAATTTTATCTTTTCTTCTATATATTCACATTTCAAAGGCTTCGATTCACTGTTCTGTTTTCTTGTCTAATGTCCATGTTTTTGCACCATATAGGAATATTGAGAAGATGTAACATTTTGCTTTTCTTAGTTTTAGCCTTGGTGTTATTTGTTTTGATATTAGTATGTTCTTCATGACATTAAAATTCATGACATTAAAATTACTTTTTGCCGTTACTATTCGTTTGTTTATTTCAGTTGTACATTTTCCATCACTGGTTATAGTATGTCCAAGGTAGTTATAGTTCTGCACTGTCTCCAGGTCTATTCCTTCAATTTTGATATCCACTTGCGGGTTTTGAGTATCTTCTTTGTTTATGATCATAGTTTTAGTCTTTTGATATTCATATCTAGTCCATATTTTTTGCTTGTCATGTTTATTTCATTAAGTAATTGTTGTAGATCTTTAGGATTCTCTGCTAGTAGTACAGTATCGTCAGCATATCTTAGGTTATTGATTATCTTTCCATTAATTTGTGGGTCTGGCATCTCTATGATGTTTTTAAAAATTTGCTTAGTGTATAGATTGAACAAGCTTGGTGATAGGATGCATCCCTGTCTTACTCCTCTTTTTATGTCCATGGGTGTAGAGTTCTCTTTGTTATATTTTATTATTGTTGTTTGCTCCCAGTATAGATTACATATTAGTCGTAAGTCCATGTCATCTAGATGTATCTCTTTTAGGCATTCTATAAGTTGTTTGTGGTGTAAAAAAAAGTAAAGTACCCCTTCACGCCAAGTGGCGTATAGAGAAATATGGTGTTAGTGACCCTATATTTTACAGACCTTCAGCACATGATTTGTGGGGTAATGTGGTCAGTATTACGCCCGTGCTGCTTTACTTTCCCAGAAAAAATCCGGTACCCATTTAAGGCTGGGTGAACCCGGAAGCCGTCGGTTGGGTTCGAACCCTACCCCTTGTCCGTGGTAGTCCAGTTCACTAACCACTGAGCTAACGCGGCTCCCTGTTTGTGGTGTACTCTATCAAAATCTTTGGTGTAGCCTATGACGCAGGCATATATTGGTTTGTTTACTTCTGTGTATTTTTCGATTAATGTTCTCATGCAGAATATGGTTTCTTTTGTTCCGCTATTTTTCGTAAATCCAAATTGCTGCTCATCTAATTCAGTATTGATTTTATTCTGAATCCTTCCTTGTTTAGCTTTTAGCAAGATTTTTGTAATATGGCTCATTAGGCTTATTGTTCTAAAGTCACTGCATTCAACTACACCATTCTTTTTAGGAAATGCAATGAAAGTTGATGTTTTTAGTTCAATATGTTATGTATCCTGTGTGGTATATGTCGTTGCATATGTCTGTAATCACTTTAAAGCCAAAATCTTCTAGTGCCTGTATCATCTCTATCTGTATGCTTTCAGGTCCTGCTGCTTTTCCATTTTCATTGTTTTTATAGCTTTTTCCACCTCAGATTTAAGATTTTATAGCCTGATGTACATTTTATAACTGATTTCTTGTCCCTTTGATCCTGAAATAGTTCTGTTATATATTCCTGCCATCTATCTATAATATCCTTATTGTCTGTTAGCATTTTTCCTTTTTTTGTCTGCAATGCATCCACTTTCTGTGGCTTTTTAAAAAAATTTATTAGTCATTCTCTTTATTTCTGTGTGCATTCCTCTTAAGTCGTGTTTGCTTTCCATAGTTTCTATTTCTATACATTTTGGCTGAGCCAGTCTTCTTTCGCCTTTTTGCACATTTTGCGTATTTTATTATATTGGACAGTGTTCTTCGCTTGTCTCCTTTCTTCCATTTTTTTCTAAGATGGTGTTAGTTATCCATTGTTTATATGATAGCAGTATATATGATAATAGTATATATGATAACAGTATATATGATAATAGTATATATGATAACAGTATATATGATAATATTATATGTAAGTAAAGTAAAGTACCCCCCGTCACGCCAAGTGGCGTATAGGGAAATATGGTGTTAGTGACCCTATATTTTACAGACCTTCAGCACATGATTTTTGGTTAATTAGTAAAACCCAGGTGTCCTCGCCAGGATTACGAACCCCGGCTGTTGCCGTGGTAAGCCAACCGCCTATCGATTGCGCTAACCGGACACCCAATATTATATGTGGTAACAGTATATATTTATTTTATCTATATTTGTATTACCTCGATATATACATATATTTCTTTGATTATTGTTTATATTAATTTGAAATCAGTAAATAAGTATCCATTTCTTTATTCTAAGTTAGTTGTGCTCTGTTTGTGTATATGATTCTGTGTTTGTGCGTGTAGGCCTATAATTCTAAAATATGTAGGTAATTCTTTGGCATTTGTTTGTACTTTTGTATGCTTTTACCACTTCCTCAAACTGCTCCTGGACTATATTTAGTTGATTTGGTAGGAGAGTGTTAGCACAATAGTTTAACAGCTACAGAGACAGAAAGTTGTGAAGAGACATGATCACCTACACCAGCAACAGCTTTATTTGATGATGATATTAATCATAAATATTAAATATAAATAAAAAAAATAAATATAAATATAAAAGATAAATTTAAGTAAAAAGTAAAGAACCCCTGTCACGCCAAGTGGCGTATAGGGAATATGGTGTTAGTGACCATTATTTTCACAGACCTTCAGCACATGAATTTTTGGGGTAATGTGGTCGGTATTACGCCCGTGCCGCTTTACTTTCCCAGAAAAAATCCAGTACCCATTTAAGACTGGGTGAACCCGGAAGCTGTCGGTAAGGATCGAACCCTACCTCTTTTCCTTTGTAGTCCAGTTGACTAACCACTGAGCTATTGCGGCTCCATGATAATAATGATCATAACATTTTAAGTTTATACATTACTTGTTTTATATTGCATTGTGTGTGTTTTGTGTTATTTCTTTAGCATTTCAGTAGCTTTTCGCTGTAGGCTAATCTCCACCCTTCGTGTCATCTCATGTTGATAATATTGATTTTAATTAAGAGGTTGACAGGTACTTCCACGTGACATGTCAAAATGTCAAAATCAAGACACTTGTTTGTTTCTTTGTACTAAAATGTTGATTAAAAAAAAATTGTCACGTATACAATTATGGATCAAAAGAAACCCTCAAAAGAAATTGTCAACACATTAAATGCAAATATAAACCGGATATTTCGCACTTTATCGCTTATGAAAATGTGACCCTGTGGCGGTTACAAAAGGAAATTTGATACTATGACGTCACATATGGAAATTTGATCATGTGACATCACATATGGAAATATTTATTCTGTGACGTCACATATGGAAATTTGATCCTATGAGGTCACATATGGAAGTTTGATCATGTGACGTAACACATGGAAATTTGACTCTGTGACGTCACATATGGAAATTTGATCCTATGAGGTCACATATGGAAGTTTGATCATGTGACGTAACATGTGGAAATTTGATCCTGTGACGTCCTGTTTGGAACATTCAAATATCGAACTATTTAAAGAATCATTGGAACATAAAACATCGACTATAAATGACGTTATAAGATTATGGCTATTACCATATGTAGGCTAGTTCAAGACTAACTACGAGGAACAAGGTTATGGTTATGGTTATGGAAGGCCCCGGTATCACTGCAAACGAATTAAAATCCATAATTGCTCAACCGCCCGTGCCAGTGGAATCATCCGAATTACTAACTCATCTCCCAAACAAAGAAAGGTAGCTGTAGTCCCCATCATAGCAGTCTCAGCACACGCCAAAAGATATAAGGCGAAGCCGCACTGAAGTTAACACAGCCAACTGTTCCCTGTCATACGATATCAGCATTCATCGTAAGCAATTGGAATATCGGAACATGATCAAAACGGATGAAATACACAGCTCACAGTGTGCACAGAGCACCTAACTCATTAGCTCCTGCAACAAGCCGGACTTGGAATATGAGGAAACTGCAACAAGGAACACTTTTCAGACATAGCCTTCACTGGTTCCTGCCGCCTATCCACCACATTGCCCGGAAGATCACGTCCTCCTGAAAATGATGATCGTCATAGTATTTAAATGTATGGCGCTTGATGATGTTAGGACATCGTGTTTGACTCCAACTACGAACATACAAAACACAGTTCGTCGTCAGATTATCCCCGTTGCACACAAAACAACTGATCGCAAGATTAGCGCATGGTCGGTCTTGGGACACACGATGAAACAATATGATGACGTAGCACGCACAATATGGCTGCACCCATGCATTCATGATTACTCTAGTGAATGCAGTCTACAACGAACGAAACACGGTGCAAACTTCCCAAAGAGATAAAACTTTGGCTGATTTGACGGAGCCCACTACATTAATGCGTTGGAAATTGTAAATAACTTGCGGCAAGCATCTCCATCAACCGGTCATTGAACAGCACTCAGTGTGACGTAAAAAGCAGATCAACATTAGATGGTGTAAGGCGCATTCACAACACTGGTATAACAAGGTATAATTAGTTAAATAAATATATGTAATGACGTAATGAAATAAGTGAATCACAAAGCAAGTCATCTGATGACAAACAATGTGAAACAATGTGAGTCTTCACCCATATTGCTCGGCCACCTATAAAAATGGCTGCCCGGCAAAATTGTCAAGAAAATCTGCACACACCGAAGAGTGATATGTGGGGCTGAAAGGAGCAGGGGAAGAAGGTAACGCCGTGACGAAACCACGGGTTCGAAGTGAAATATTCCCACAGCCTGTGACGGTATTCGAACTCAGGTCCGTCTTATCCGCAGCTGACAGTTTACCTCTACACCACCTTTCACCCGAAATGCACCAAAAGCAACATTAATCAAAAAGGCAAAGACATCAACACCCTTACTGAAATTGAGAAGCTCGTTCTTGACTGGGACTTGTGACAAGATAAACTGCCAGTGCTATGTGACGGTTAACGGTACTGGGAGGTTGATGATGCTTAAGGATGTCATTGAAACTGCACAAAATTAATGAACAAAACTCCACAAGCAATGACGTAATTGGAAAAGAAATTATTCAATGAACACGTACAAGGAATACAGAGTGGAGTCTTGTTATGCAAAGACCGTAGGAAACAATTCAGTCAAGATCAATGAAGAAGTATACGTATGGTCTTTTGTTGTCTGGACAGACGGTTGGCAGCAAGCAATCAGGATAAGTCAGTAGTTTGGTAAAATGTTAGTGTCTTATACTGGATGTTGCTTTGCTGAACAACTTCTCTTGAAGTTAAATCTGCCAATATTGGATATACAGATCCATCTGCAAAATGAACATGATGTACTCGTGGTGCCTGGCTTCGTCTTCTTTCTCCTTCCGCCTTTTGTCGTCCGCATTTGATATCAGAACTGCCTAGAAAGCTGCCGTGCCATTTTTTATTTTTGTTCTCCATATGCAGCCAGATTTTTTCCAGTTTCTTTCACTGATAGAGAATTCCCTCAAGGAAGCCCTGAAGATATCCTTATACATCAGCACTGGTCTGCCCTTTATTCTATTCACATCTCTAAGTTCCCCAATAAATATTTGTTTGAGAATACGATTGTGTGCCACTCTTCTTACATGACCCAGGCAACTTAGTCTACGACTCCTAAGTGTTGCCATGATGGATGGGAGTTTGGCTCGTTGTAAGACATTAGAGTTGGTTACTTTGTCCTGCCATGACGGATGGGAGTTTGGCTCGTTGTAAGACATTAGAGTTAGTTACTTTGTCCTGCAATGATGGATGGGAGTTTGGCTCGTTGTAAGACATTAGAGTTAGTTACTTTGTCCTGCAATGATGGATGGGAGTTTGGCTCGTTGTAAGACATTAGAGTTAGTTACTTTGTCCTGCATTGATGGATGGGAGTTTGGCTCGTTGTAAGACATTAGAGTTGATTACTTTGTCCTGTCATAATGGATGGGATTTTGGCTCGTTGTAAGACATTAGAGTTAGTTACTTTGTCCTGTCATGATGGAATGGAGTTTGGCTCGTTGTAAGACATTAGAGTTGGTTACTTTATCCTGCCATGATGAATGGGAGTTTGGCTCGTTGTATAACATTAGAGTTAGATACTTTGTCCTGCCATGATGGATGGAGTTTGGCTATTTGTAAGACATTAGAGTTGATTACTTTATCCTGCCATGAGGAATGGGAGTTTGGCTCGTTGTAAGACATTAGAGTTAGTTACTTTGTCCTGCCATGATGGATGGGAGTTTGGCTCGTTGTAAGACATTAGAGTTAGTTACTTTGTCCTGCCATGATGGATGGGAGTTTAGCTCGTTGTAAGACATTAGAGTTGATTACTTTGTCCTGCCATGATGGATTGGGAGTTTGGCTCGTTGTAAGACATTAGAGTTGGTTACTTTGTCCTGCCATGAGGATGGGAGTGTGACTCGTTGTAAGACATTAGAGTTAGTTACTTTATTGCCATGATGGATGGGAGTTTGGCTCAATGTAAGACATTAGAGTTAGATACTTTGTTCTGCCATGATGGATGGGAGTTTGGCTATTTGTAAGACATTAGAGTTAGTTGCTTTGTCCTGCAATGATGGATTGGAGTTTGGCTCGTTGTAAGACATTAGATTTAGTTACTTTGTCCTGCCATGATGGATGGGAGTTTGGCTCGTTGTAAGACATTAGAGTTAGTTACTTTGTCCTGCCATGATAGATGGGAGTTAAGCTCGTTGTAAGACATTAGAGTTAGTTACTTTGTCCTGCCATGATGGATGGGAGTTTGGCTCGTTGTAAGACATTAGATTTAGTTACTTTGTCCTGCCATGATGGATGGGAGTTTGGCTCGTTGTAAGACATTAGAGTTAGTTACCTTGTCCTGCCATGATGGATGGGAGTTTGGCTCATTTAGATGGAGTTTGGGAGTTAGTTGGCTTGTCCTGCCATGATGGATTGGAGTTTGGCTTTGTAAGACATTAGAGTTAGATACTTTGTCCTGCCATAATGGATGGGAGTTTGGCTATTTGTAAGACATTAGAGTTAGTTACTTTGTCCTGCCGTGATGGATGGGAGTTTGGCTCGTTGTAAGACATTAGATTTAGTTACTTTGTCCTGCCATGATGGATGAGAGTTTGGCTCGTTGTAAGACATTAGAGTTGGTTACTTTATCCTGCATTGATGGATGGGAGTTTGGCTCGTTGTAAGACATTAGAGTTGGTTACTTTGTCCTGCCATGATGGATGGGAGTTTGGCTCAATGTAAGACATTAGAGTTGATTACTTTGTCCTGTCATGATGGATGGGAGTTTGGCTCGTTGTAAGACATTAGAGTTGGTTACTTTGTCCTGCCATGATGGATGGGAGTTTGGCTCGTTGTAAGACATTAGAGTTGGTTGCTTTGTCCTGCCATGATGGATGAGAGTTTGGCTTGTTGTAAGACATTAGAATTGGTTACTTTGTCCTGCCATGATGGATGAGAGTTTGGCTCGTTGTAAGACATTAGAGTTGGTTACTTTATCCTGCATTGATGGATGGGAGTTTGGCTCGTTGTAAGACATTAGAGTTGGTTACTTTGTCCTGCCATGATGGATGGGAGTTTGGCTCGTTGTAAGACATTAGCCTTAGTTACTTTGTCCTGCCATGATGGATGGGTGTTTGGCTCGTTGTAAGACATTAGAGTTGGTTACTTTGTCCTGACATGATGGATGGGTGTTTGGCTCGTTGTAAGACATTAGAGTTAGTTACTTTGTCCTGCCATGATGGATGGGTGTTTGGCTCGTTGTAAGACATTAGAGTTGGTTACTTTGTCCTGACATGATGGATGGGTGTTTGGCTCGTTGTAAGACATTAGAGTTAGTTACTTTGTCCTGCCATGATGGATGGGTGTTTGGCTCGTTGTAAGACATTAGAGTTGGTTACTTTGTCCTGACATGATAGATGGGTGTTTGGCTCGTTGTAAGACATTAGAGTTGGTTACTTTGTCCTGCCATGATGGATGGGTGTTTGGCTAGTTGTAAGACATTAGAGTTGGTTACTTTGTTCTGCCGTTTTAATGTTCAGTATCTTGCGAAGGCAACACACATGAATGCTGTTGAACTTTTTCTCCTGCCCTGCATAGGTAGCTCTAGTTTCTGATCTGTATAGAAGTGTACTAAACACACAACGTTGTAAATTTGAATCTTAGTTCTGAGTGTTAGTTTTGTGTTGGCCCAAGATCTTTAAGTTCACGATATGTGGAAGTATCATGACAGCTTTAGTGGACTTGAAACAGAGCTCGGTAGAAAATGTTTTTTAGTCTGTTGAACTTGTTTTCCTAGATGAAAGAAGCATGCTTGGAATACCTGCTGCCTTGCAGGAGGAAAGTTAAATAACCAAAGACTTTAGAAGGAGTCCAAAACAAACTTGATATGAAGATAGATCACCGGAAGCTATTGTGCAAAACAAATGTGATATGAAGATAGATCACTGGAAGCTATTGTGCAAAACAAATGTGATATGAAGATAGATCACTGGAAGCTATTGTGCAAAACAAATGTGTTATGAAGATAGATCACTGGAAGCTATTGTGCAAAACAAATGCGATATGAAAATTGATCACTGGAAGCTATTGTGTAAAACAAATGTGATATGAAGATAGATCACTGGAAGCTATTGTGCAAAACCAATTCAAAGCAACTCGCTATGCTAAGGCTAAAGAAAATTTAAAAAATCACTTAATAAAACAAACTCGAAGAAAGATATGTAGCAGCTTTAAGGCTCAATCATTGACTAATAAAGGTCTACCGCTAAGTAAGATGTTTCTATCATTGACAAATAAAGGTCTACCCCTAAGTAATATGTTTCAATCATTGACTATAAAGGTCTACCGCTAAAGTCAGATGTTTAAATCATTGACTAATAAAGGTCTACCTCTAAGTAAGATGCTATAACTGATAAATAACAAAGATCTATCGCTAAATAAGATATTCCAATCATTGCCCATGAAATGTGTCGCTAAATAAGAAATTGCAATCATTGAATATGAAATGTATCGCTAAATAAGATATACCAATCATTGAATATGAAATTTGTCGCTAAATAAGATATTCCAGTCATTGAATATGAAACGTATCGCTAAAAAAGACATCCCCAAGGTTGCAAACTAATTTCAAACATAAAACTACTTATCAACTTTCACATTTGTTTCTTAACAACCAACATTCTCCCCATCTCTATCCATGGTCATGTTTTATCTAACTCATTCTTTACAACCAACATTCTCCCCCTCTCTATCCATGTTCATGTTTTATCTAACTCATTCTTTACAACCAACATTCTCCCCCTCTCTATCCATGTTCATGTTTTATCTAACTCATTCTTTACAACCAACATTCTCCCCCTCTCTATCCATGGTCATGTTTTATCTAACTCATTCTTTACATCCTTATATTTCTATCTCCCTCCCTGTCTCTGCACGATTACTTCCCTCCATTCCACGTTACTGTTGCAACTCTATCTCTGCACGATTACTTCCCTCCATTTCACGTTACTGTTGCAACTCTATCTCTGCACGATTACTTCCCTCCATTTCACGTTACTGTTGCAACTCTATCTCTGCACGATTACTTCCCTCCATTTCACGTTACTGTTGCAACTCTATCTCTGCACGATTACTTCCCTCCATTTCACGTTACTGTTGCAACTCTATCTCTGCACGATTACTTCCCTCCATTTCACGTTACTGTTGCAACTCTATCTCTGCACGATTACTTCCCTCCATTTCACGTTACTGTTGCAACTCTATCTCTGCACGATTACTTCCCTCCATTCCACGTTACTGTTGCAACTCTATCTCTGCACGATTACCTCCCTCCATTTCACGTTACTGTTGCAACTCTATCTCTGCACGATTACTTCCCTCCATTCCACGTTACTGTTGCAACTCTATCTCTGCACGATTACCTCCCTCCATTTCACGTTACTGTTGCAACTCTATCTCTGCACGATTACCTCCCTCCATTTCACGTTATTGTTGCAACTCTATCTCTGCACGATTACCTCCCTCCATTTCACGTTATTGTTGCAACTCTATCTCTGCACGATTACCTCCCTCCATTTCACGTTATTGTTGCAACTCTATCTCTGCACGATTACCTCCCTCCATTTCACGTTATTGTTGCAACTCTATCTCTGCACGATTACCTCCCTCCATTTCACGTTACTGTTACAACTTCGTCTCTGCACGCATGTGTGTCTATGAGTGTGTATGTGTATGTGAAAGAGAGAAAGAAATATGGCGGGAAATAGAGAATGCGAAGAATCGAGTGTTGTGTATGTGTGATTATGAAAGAAGAAATGTTGTGAGAAAACATATAACAGACAGTAAAAAAGGAGAGGAACAGTGGACAGCAAAAATGAAACGTGTCAACTAATACAAAGCTTAGCGCAAGCCGAGAGAAATCCCCGACAATCGCTCAGATCTGATTGGATCTCGTGATAGTTGTAAAGTGTAGGCCCCACCTTGCTGCTGTGATTTATTACTTTTCATGGCCTTTGGGGTACAGATTATTCAAGTTAAAGTTGGGTGCCAGTAAGAATTTGTCAAGTATATTGTTAACCTTCACACATAACTCTTTTATTTTATCACCTCTCTATATGGCGGACAGGAATTGAAAGCTGACATGACTAAAGATAAGAGTTCAGATAACCTTGTATGTAGTTTCTGACCTGACAAATGTCATAGAGTACAATGTATGGCCTGGACCTTGGGCCGAGTCGATGCCCACAAAGTGTCCGACAGTAGCGTTCTTTTTGTCAATACATTTTGCTTAGAGGTGACATCATCATCAAGTACCGAGCCTGCTGGCGTAGGCGATTATGTCTCTCCTCAACTTTCGACCTCGATAGTTATTTATCATTTCTGTTGTTGACCTTCTGCCAAGACATTCTCTCAAGCTATCTGGTATCTTTTCTCTTTGCTTCCCTCTACCTCTTCGTCCCTCAATTTTCACAGTTGTTACAATATATTCCAACTGTTATCTTCTCATTACATCCCCAAAAAATGATGATTCTTTCTTCCTAATATTAGAAATTAGCTCTCTCTTTGCGTTGGCCTCTTTCAGAACGTTTTCATCACTCTTCTTAGCTGTCCATGGTATTCTCAACATTGTTCTGTAAAACTAGATTTCTAGACTCCAGTGATTTTCTTGTCGGTTGTCCTATTGTCCATAATTCACATCCATATGATAAGACTGGCTCTACATAACTTTTAAGAACTATTTTTTCTTGTTTCTATTGTTAAAATGGATTGCATAGTATCTTCCTCATTTTTTTAAAGCTGCTAATGCCTGAGCCAAGCTTAGAAATGACAGCGCCTGTTATCAGTGACTCCCACGATAGTTCTAAATGTTGCTCAAATGAAACACAATTATACATCTATTTTCACGATAGTTCTAAATGTTGCTCAAATGAAACACAATTATGCATCTATTTTCACGATAGTTCTAAATGTTGCCCAAATGAAACACAATTATACATCTATTTTCACGATAGTTCTAAATGTTGCCCAAGTGAAACACAATTATACATCTATTTTCACGATAGCTCTAAATGTTGCCCAAATAAAACACAGTTATACATCTATTTTCACAGGACATACATTTGCAGGTCTGGTCAAGGCCATCAGATTCATGATCTGACTTATTCACAATATTATAACATTTTGAATTTTCGACTACTTTTCCTCCTCTTTCCTTCCTCACTTGCTTTTCACCGTCAAGGGGAGATATAATTTGCTGTCTTCTGCTCACATGTTCACCTCCTGCTGGTGATATGGTTACTAGTGTTTCAAATTTTCTGTTAATCCATCATTTTCGTGATCGGCCCTTGGGTCTCGTGTTCTTCCAAGGTTTATTGAAGGCTTGTTGTGTTTATCTTCCTGGCTTGCCGCATGGCGAAACTATATAATCTGCTGCTTCATTATATTCGATGACTACAAATTGATTTACAGAAAATCACAAAAGAAATTCAAATGATATATATCTGACTTCACTAGTTTATCGGACTCACTGGGTTAGTTGTTGTGGAGAATGGACGAGTAAACCAGATGGTTAGCTGTTGTGGAGAATGGACGAGTAGACCAGATGGTTAGCTGTTGTGGAGAATGGACGAGTAGACCAGATGGTTAGCTGTTGTGGAGAATGGACGAGTAGACCAGATGGTTAGCTGTTGTGGAGAATGGACGAGTAGACCAGATGGTTAGCTGTTGTGGAGAATGGACGAGTAAACCAGATGGTTAGCTGTTGTGGAGAATGGACGAGTAGACCAGATGGTTAGCTGTTGTGGAAAATGGACGAGTAGACCATATGGTTAGCTGTAGTGGAGAATGGACGAGTAGACCATATGGTTAGCTGTTGTGGAGAATGGACGAGTAGACCAGATGGGCAGCTGTTGTGGAGAATGGACGAGTAGACCAGATGGTTATCTGTTGTGGAGAATGGATGAGTAGACCAGATGGTTAGCTGTTGTGGAGAATGGATGAGTAGACCAGATGGTTAGCTGTTGTGGAGAATGGACGTGTAGACCAGATGGTTAGCTGTTGTGGAGAATGGACGAGTAGACCAGATGGGCAGCTGTTGTGGAGAATGGACGAGTAGACCAGATGGTTAGCTGTTGTGGAAAATGGATGAGTAGACCAGATGGTTATCTGTTGTGGAGAATGGATGAGTAGACCAGATGGTTAGCTGTTGTGGAGAATGGACGAGTAGACCAGATGGTTAGCTGTTGTGGAGAATGGATGAGTAGGCCAGATGGTTAGCTGTTGTGGAGAATGGACGAGTAGACCAGATGGTTAGCTGTTGTGGAAAATGGATGAGTAGACCAGATGGTTAGCTGTTGTGGAGAATGGATGAGTAGACCAGATGGTTAGCTGTTGTGGAGAATGGATGAGTAGACCAGATGGTTAGCTGTTGTGGAGAATGGACGAGTAGACCAGATGGTTAGCTGTTGTGGAGAATGGACGAGTAGACCAGATGGTTAGCTGTTGTGGAGTATGGACGAGTAGACCGGATAGCTGGGATTAGCTGTTGTGGAGAATGGACGAGTAGACCGGATAGCTGGGTTAGCTGTTGTAGAGAATGGACGAGTAGACCGGATAGCTGGGTTAGCTGTTGTGGAGAATGGACGAGTAGACCAGATAGCTGGGTTAGCTGTTGTAGAGAATGGACGAGTAGACCAGATAGCTGGGTTAGCTGTTGTAGAGAATGGACGAGTAGACCAGATAGCTGGGTTAGCTGTTGTAGAGAATGGACGAGTAGACCAGATAGCTGGGTTAGCTGTTGTAGAGAATGGACGAGTAGACCGGATAGCTGGGTTAGCTGTTGTGGAGAATGGACGAGTAGACCGAATAGCTGGGTTAGCTGTTGTGGAGAATGGACGAGTAGACCAGATAGCTGGGTTAGCTGTTGTAGAGAATGGACGAGTAGACCGAAAAGCTGGGTTAGCTCTTGTGGAGAATGGACGAGTAGACAAGATAGCTGGGTTAGCTGTTGTGGAGTATGGACGAGTAGACCAGATAGCTGGGTTAGCTGTTGTACAGAATGGACGAGTAGACCAGATAGCTGGGTTAACTGTTGTGGAGAATGGACGAGTAGACCAGATAGCTGGGTTTGCTGTTGTGGAGTATGGACGAGTAGACCAGATAGATGGGTTAACTGTTGTGGAGTATGGACGAGTAGACCGAATAGCTGGATTAACTGTTGTGGAGAATGGACAAGTAGACCGGATAGCTGGGTTAGCTGTTGTGGAGTATGGACGAGTAGACCGAATAGCTGGGTTAGCTGTTGTAGAGAATGGACGAGTAGACCAGATAGCTGGGTTAGCTGTTGTGGAGTATGGACGAGTAGACCGGATAGCTGGGTTAACTGTAGTGGAGAATGGACAAGTAGACCGGATAGCTGGTTAACTGTTGTGGAGAATGGACAAGTAGACCAGATAGCTGGGTTAACTGTTGTGGAGAATGGACGAGTAGACCTGATAGCTGGGTTAGCTGTTGTGGAGTATGGACGAGTAGACCGAATAGCTGGGTTAGCTGTTGTAGAGAATGGACGAGTAGACCAGATAGCTGGGTTAGCTGTTGTGGAGAATGGACGAGTAGACCGGATAGCTGGGTTAGCTGTTGTAGAGAATGGACGAGTAGACCGGATAGCTGGGTTAGCTGTTGTGGAGAATGGACGAGTAGACCAGATAGCTGGGTTAGCTGTTGTAGAGAATTGACGAGTAGACCAGATAGCTGGGTTAGCTGTTGTAGAGAATGGACGAGTAGACCAGATAGCTGGGTTAGCTGTTGTAGAGAATGGACGAGTAGACCAGATAGCTGGGTTAGCTGTTGTGGAGAATCGACGAGTAGACCGGATAGCTGGGTTAGCTGTTGTGGAGAATGGACGAGTAGACCGAATAGCTGGGTTAACTGTTGTGGAGAATGGACAAGTAGACCAGATAGCTGGGTTAACTGTTGTGGAGAATGGACGAGTAGACCTGATAGCTGGGTTAGCTGTTGTGGAGTATGGACGAGTAGACCGAATAGCTGGGTTAGCTGTTGTAGAGAATGGACGAGTAGACCAGATAGCTGGGTTAGCTGTTGTGGAGAATGGACGAGTAGACCGGATAGCTGGGTTAGCTGTTGTAGAGAATGGACGAGTAGACCGGATAGCTGGGTTAGCTGTTGTGGAGAATGGACGAGTAGACCAGATAGCTGGGTTAGCTGTTGTAGAGAATTGACGAGTAGACCGAAAAGCTGGGTTAGCTGTTGTAGAGAATGGACGAGTAGACCAGATAGCTGGGTTAGCTGTTGTAGAGAATGGACGAGTAGACCAGATAGCTGGGTTAGCTGTTGTGGAGAATCGACGAGTAGACCGGATAGCTGGGTTAGCTGTTGTGGAGAATGGACGAGTAGACCGAATAGCTGGGTTAGCTGTTGTGGAGAATGTACGAGTAGACCAGATAGCTGGGTTAGCTGTTGTAGAGAATGGACGAGTAGACCGAAAAGCTGGGTTAGCTCTTGTGGAGAATGGACGAGTAGACAAGATAGCTGGGTTAGCTGTTGTAGAGAATGGACGAGTAGACCGGATAGCTGGGTTAACTGTTGTGGAGAATGGACGAGTAGACCAGATAACCGGGTTTGCTGTTGTGGAGTATGGACGAGAAGACCAGATAGCTTGGTTAGCTGTTGTGGAGTATGGACGAGTAGACCAGATAGCTGGGTTAGCTGTTGTACAGAATGGACGAGTAGACCAGATAGCTGGGTTAACTGTTGTGGAGAATGGACGAGTAGACCAGATAGCTGGGTTTGCTGTTGTGGAGTATGGACGAGTAGACCAGATAGATGGGTTAACTGTTGTGGAGTATGGACGAGTAGACCGAATAGCTGGATTAACTGTTGTGGAGAATGGACAAGTAGACCGGATAGCTGGGTTAGCTGTTGTGGAGTATGGACGAGTAGACCGAATAGCTGGGTTAGCTGTTGTAGAGAATGGACGAGTAGACCAGATAGCTGGGTTAGCTGTTGTGGAGTATGGACGAGTAGACCGGATAGCTGGGTTAACTGTAGTGGAGAATGGACAAGTAGACCGGATAGCTGGGTTAACTGTTGTGGAGAATGGACAAGTAGACCAGATAGCTGGGTTAACTGTTGTGGAGAATGGACGAGTAGACCAGATAGCTGGATTAGCTGTTGTAGAGAATGTACGAGTAGACCGGATAGCTGGGTTAACTGTTGTAGAGAATGGACGAGTAGACCAGATAGCTGGGTTAGCTGTTGTGGAGAATGGACTAGTAGACCGGATAGCTGGGTTAACTGTTGTGGAGAATTGACAAGTAGACCGGATAGCTGGGTTAACTGTTGTGGAGAATGGACGAGTAAACCTGATAGCTGGGTTAGCTGTTGTGGAGAATGGACTAGTAGACCAGATAGCTGGGTTAACTGTTGTGGAGAATGAACGAGTAGACCAGATAGCTGGGTTAGCTGTTGTGGAGTATGGACGAGTAGACCGGATAGCTGGGTTAGCTGTTGTGGAGAATGGACCAGTAGACCGGATAGCTGGGTTAGCTGTTGTGGAGAATGGACCAGTAGACCGGATAGCTGAGTTAGCTGTTGTGGAGTATGGACGAGTAGACCAGATAGCTGGGTTAACTGTTGTGGAGAATTGACAAGTAGACCGTATAGCTGGGTTAACTGTTGTGGAGAATGGACGAGTAAACCTGATAGCTGGGTTAGCTGTTGTGGAGTATGGACGAGTAGACCAGATAGATGGGTTAACTGTTGTGGAGAATGAACGAGTAGACCAGATAGCTGGGTTAGCTGTTGTGGAGAATGGACGAGTAGACCAGATAGATGGGTTAGCTGTTGTGGAGAATGGACGAGTAGACCAGATAGATGGGTTAGCTGTTGTGGAGAATGGACGAGTAGACCGGATAGCTGCACCATCTATTGTCCTTTCTAGTCAAAGATGGCCTATGGGGTAACAATTCTAAACTCTCTCCGTCCAATGATTTGTGTTATCGTGTCATACCTTGCACAGGACCCGCATTATATCCCCACGTCCCTGCTCAGGGTGAACCTCTCAACCTCAGCATTGGGGGCTCATATCTATTGTTGTTGCTTCCCGTCTCTGTGCTCTTTTTATCATTTTTCTATGTCGACCTCTTTTTTTCTTTTACCTTCTGGTTTCCATTTTAGTGTTTGATTTGAGATTCTCTTGTTCTCACTTTCCAATACATCGATTTAATACAATTAAAAAGAGCTGGAAAATAAACACCATTCTACAGAGGAAATTAAAATAATATGGCACATCAAAAGATGCAGCGGGATGGAAAGAACAATAATGGAAGGCATGGTGCAAGGGCGTCGCATCAGTGCCGGACCAAGATAAAGGTCGTTTCAAGACATCAAATAGATCTTGAACATGACAACAGAAGTAAGAGTTCTGACTAGAGACAGAGATTCTTTCAGGCGGACTGTGGTGAATGCAACGTTCTGTGGGAGATATGGCTAGAGACAGAGATTCTTTCAGACGGACTGTGGTGAATGCAACGTTCTGTGGGAGATATGGCTAGAGACAGAGATTCTTTTAGGCGGACTGTGGTGAATGCAACGTTCTGTGGGAGATATGGCTAGAGACAGAGATTCTTTTAGGCGGACTGTGGTGAATGCAACGTTCTGTGGGAGATCTGGCTAGAGACAGAGATTCTTTCAGGCGGACTGTGGTGAATGCAACGTTCTGTGGGAGATATGGCTAGAGACAGAGATTCTTTTAGGCGGACTGTGGTGAATGCAACGTTCTGTGGGAGATATGGCTAGAGACAGAGCTTGTTTCAGGCGGGCTGTGGTGAGTGCAACGTTCTGTGGGAGATATGGCTAGAGACAGAGCTTGTTTCAGGCGGACTGTGGTGAGTGCAACGTTCTGTGGGAGATATGGCTAGAGACAGAGCTTGTTTCAGGCGGACTGTGGTGAGTGCAACGTTCTGTGGAACATCTGACTAGAGACAGAGATTCTTTCAGGCGGACTGTGGTGAATGCAACGTTCTGTGGGAGATATGGCTAGAGACAGAGCTTGTTTCAGGCGGACTGTGGTGAATGCAACGTTCTGTGGAACATCTGACTAGAGACAGAGCTTGTTTCAGGCGGGCTGTAGTGAATGCAACGTTCTGTGGAACATCTGACTAGAGACAGAGATTCTTTCAGGCGGACTGTGGTGAATGCAACGTTCTGTGGAACATCTGACTAGAGACAGAGATTCTTTCAGGCGGACTATGGTGAATGCAACGTTCTGTGGAACATCTGACTAGAGACAGAGATTCTTTTAGGCGGACTATGGTGAATGCAACGTTCTGTGGAACATCTGACTAGAGACAGAGATTCTTTCAGGTGGACTGTGGTGAATGCAACGTTCTGTGGAACATGTGACTAGAGACAGAGATTCTTTTAGGCGGACTGTGGTGAATGCAACGTTCTGTGGAACATGTGACTAGAGACAGAGATTCTTTCAGGCGGACTGTGGTGAATGCAACGTTCTGTGGGAGATATGGCTAGAGACAGAGCTTGTTTCAGGCGGGCTGTGGTGAGTGCAACGTTCTGTGGGAGATATGGCTAGAGACAGAGATTCTTTCAGGTGGACTGTGGTGAATGCAACGTTCTGTGGGACATCTGACTAGAGACAGAGATTCTTTCAGGCGGGCTGTGGTGAGTGCAACGTCCAACTGGGAGATATGGCTAGAGACAGAGATTCTTTCAGGCGGACTGTGGTGAATGCAACGTTCTGTGGGAGATATGGCTAGAGACAGAGCTTGTTTCAGGCGGGCTGTGGTGAGTGCAACGTTCTGTGGAACATCTGACTAGAGACAGAGATTCTTTCAGGCGGACTGTGATGAATGCAACGTTCTGTGGGACATCTTACTAGAGACAGAGATTCTTTCAGGCGGACTGTGATGAATGCATCGTTCTCCAAAGGACATGAGACCTGATGATGTTGATTTCAAATTTGAAGTATATGTGGAAGGTACGTAATTGAGTTGCTTATTAAATAAAGATAACAGAAAAATAATATCGAGGTCTTGACAGAATATCTAGATCTAAACTGCTGGAATAGACTTAAATTGCCATATTTGTATGTTTGTAATATACTTCTGTCTACCTGAAGTGTCATTCAGTGTCATGTCATGATACTGAATGATACCACCAAATAAGGCGAGGTCATGCTAGATTTCAGACTCCTGACGTCCTTTAACCAAATGAATCAACAAACTTTTCTCAGACAGCCGGCCTTCATCTTAAGTGCAAATCTCTCTCAGTTTAACTGTATCTCAAGCAGGGTGAAGGTCAAGGAAACCACTAATGCATTGTCGCATCAAGGACATGTGACTGTTCACTTAGCAGACATTTCGCGCGACAGACAATTGTCTGCATGTGTAACTAATTATGCTGTGCGTGTTTGGGTGTAGTCCTTGCACACATCTTACGTTAATTGTCTTGATAAAGTACATGCAAACTTTTCACCTGCACCGAGTTTACTTCTTGTGCCGTGAGGTATTGCAACAAGGAGATGTATAGCTTTATGGGCATTGCTAGTTGTGTCAACTTGAATTTATTTAGCGCTTCTCTGAGTCAATTGACACACCATCACTTGCATTGTCATCTCCCATTGTCCCTTATAGCATGCGGTGAAAGTTCAGTTCAAAGTATTCACAACATATGCATATTTAATATAATTATAACTGTCTATAACCATCACTATACCAATAACTATAACTGTCTATAACCATCACTATAACAATAGATATAACTGTCTATAACCATCACCATAACAACAATTGCAGCTGTCTATAACCATCACTATAACGATAATTATAACTGTCTATAACCATCACTATAACAACAATTGCAGCGGTCTATAATCATCACTATAACAATAACTATAACCGTTTATAACCATCACTAAAACGATAATTATACTGTCTATAACCATCACTATAACAACAATTGCAGCTGTCTATAACCATCACTATACCGATAATTATAACTGTCTATAACCATCACTATAACAACAATTGCAGCGGTCTATAACCATCACTATAACGATAATTATAACTGTCTATAACCATCACTATAACAACAATTGCAGCTGTCTATAACCATCACTATAACAACAGTTGCAGCTGTCTATAACCATCACTATAACGATAATTATAACTGTCTTTAACCATCACTATAACAACAATTGCAGCTGTCTATAACCATCACTATAACAACAATTGTAGCTGTCTATAACCATCGCTATAACAACAATTGCAGCTGTCTATAACCATCACTATAACAACAGTTGCAGCTGTCTATAACCATCACTATAACGATAATTATAACTGTCTTTAACCATCACTATAACAACAATTGCAGCTGTCTATAACCATCGCTATAACAACAATTGCAGCTGTCTATAATCATCACTATTAGTGAATTGGACTACAAAGGACAAGAGGTCGGGATCGATCCTGATCGACGGCTTCCAGGTTCATCCAGCCTTAAATGGGTACCGGATTTTTTCTGGCAAAGTAAAGCGGTACGGACGTAATACCGACCACATTACCCCAATAATCATGTGCTGAATGTCTGTAAAATGTATGGTCACTAACACTATATTCCCTCTATACGCCACTTATGTGACGGGGTACTTTACTTTTACTTACTTACAACCATCATTATAACAATAACTTTACCTATCTATAACGACTACTATAACAATAAATAACAAAAACTGTGTCATTTTTAATAGTTTAATAAAAGGACCATTTGAACATGCCAAATACTTCATATTATTGATACGTTATTTTTGTCGGATTTATCATCCAGTAGTATCACCCATATATCAGGAATGGGACGAATTATATCAGGAATGGGACGAATCTTTCAAAGACTCTACTCCAGGTGTAAAAATATTTCCAGCTTGCACGTGACGATGAATGAAAGCTATCAAGCTTTTAAAAAATGGTAAAGCCACAGGACCAAATGATTCTCCTTCAGAAGCCATCAAAGCAGATATTAACACCTCTACCAAGATGTTACATAATCTATTAGATAAAACTTGGGGAAGAGAGGAGATACCTAAAGACTGGAAAGAAGGTTATATGATCAAACTACCAAAGAAAGGAAGTTTACAGGAGTGCACAAATTATAGGGGAATTATGCTACTATCAGTGCCAGGAAAAATATTAAGCAGAATCATTCTGGAGAGACTAAAAGAGGTCATATAGAAACATTTGAGAGATCAACAAGCAGGGTTTAGGAAGAACAGATCATGTGCTGGTCAAATAACTATCTATATATCTATCTATTGTCCTTTCGAGCCGAAGACAGCACATAGGGCAGAACTACAATCTCAAAATCAGAAACCTTGCGTGCCAAAGTGGCACATATTGCAGAGATCACTGCTCTAAAATATATGGTTCTGTTTCCATAACAATACTTTTTACAATTACAGCTTGTCAAGCCATCGATCAACCTCCTTAGTCGCCTCTTACGACATGCCTGGAAGGTCACAGTGTCACTATTCTTTACTTCCCACATAATGAGGCCTCGGTAACACACGGGTAGACCAAATAACTACTTTACGTATAATAGTTGAACAAAGTTTAGAACTATATTCCCCACTAATTATTGGATTCATAGATTACGAAATGGCATTTGATAGTTTAGACAGAGGAATGCTTTGGAAGTTGCTGAGTCATTACGGAATCCCCATAAAGTTTATTAACCTGATAAAAACAATGTATGAAGGAATGAAATGTAGTGTGTGCATGAAGGACAGCTTACAGAATCATTTGAAATAAGAACAGGAGTTAGACAGGGATGCCTTCTATCTCTATTTCTCTTTCTACTGGCCATAGATTGGATTATGAAAATAACTCAAAACAACAGAAATGGAATCCAGTGGTCACTGACCAAGCAACTTGATGATTTAGACTGTGCTGATGATATAGCTTTCCTATCACACAACCATCAACAGATGCAGGATAAAATGAGCATACTTGATGAGAGCTCACAACAGATGGGACTAAAAATACATAAAGATAAGACCAAAATTATGAGAATTAATCCATTTGGCAATAACCAAAAAAAAAAAAAATAGGAGAAGTACCTCTACTAGACGTGCAATCTTACATATATCTGGGCTGTAATATAAACAAAGAGGGAGGAACAGAAAATTATGCCAAAATAAGGATATGAAAAGCAAGAAGAGCATTTTTTGCACTGGGAAACATATGGGGGTCCAAATAAATTAGGTTACATTCTAAAATAAAAATTTTCAACTCCAATGTTAGTTCAATCTTATTATATGGCTGTGAATCATGGAGAACAACTAAAATGACAATCATGAAGAAACAGATTTTTATTAATGAATGCTTACGCAGAATAAAAGGATGGAAATGGCAGGACAAAATCACTAACATAGAATTATGGAAATGTACCAGTCAAATACCAGTGGATAAAGGGATACAGCGAAGACGATGGCGCTGGATAGGACACACACTGCGGAAGCAAACTGAGTGTATTACACAACATGCCCTCCCTTTTTGAAATCCTGAGGGAAAAAGACAAAGAGGAAGACCAAGGAATTCTTGAAGAAGACAAATAGAAGCAGAGATGAAGATGATGGGGGAGACACGGAATGATCTTTAAAGAATGACAAGAAACAGAACGTCTAGGGAAGTGTTTGTTGAAGACCCTTGCTCCACAGGGAGCTGAAAAGTAGGAGAAGACGTGACGAAGAGTTTACTGAACGAAGGTTAATTTACATTCTTATCCAATGTCTGTACCAGTCAATGTCTGTACCAGTCAATGTCTGTACCAGTCTATGTCTGTACCAGTCTATGTCTGTACCAGTCTATGTCTGTACCAGTCTATGTCTATACCAGTCTATGTCTGTACCAGTCTATGTCTGTACCAGTCTATGTCTATACCAGTCTATGTCTGTACCAGTCTATGGCTGTACCAGTCTATGTCTATACCAGTCTATGTCTGTACCAGTCTATGTCTATACCAGTCTATGTCTATACCAGTCTATGTCTGTACCTGTCTATGTCTATTTTTCAGTCGTGTTCGTGTGTTCCTAGTGCTTAATAAAGTATCATCAATTATTATACACTCGCTGGAGAAACTACGGGGCTAGACCAACATTAACAATCATCATCATGTGTCAGACCGGTTGGATTAAACGATCATGTCTTTCCACAATTATCTATCCACAGTGCATCATATTAATTCTGTTGTTGACTGTTTTCCACGCCATGACATCAAGCTATAACTTCTCTCTCTGTAGTCTGCGATCTCTCTTTCCCTGTATTTTGTCAGTTGTTACTAAAGTATTCCAACTTTCCACTGCTCATGATGTACCCGAAAAATGTCGATTGTACCTTTCCGATTTTTTTTAGGAGCTCCCTTTTTTGAGTTGGCCTCTTTGAAAATTTTCTCGTTGGTCTTTTTAGATGTCTAAGGAATTCTCAACATTCTTCTTCTAAATCCCATCTCTATGGCCTCTAATCGTCTTTTCATTGTGTTTGTCTACTGTCCATGATTGAAGTTCATAGGTCAGAATTTGATCTCTATATCATCGATGAACTTTTCTTCTTACGTACATTCACATATACTCGTAAAGCCAAGTCATCTTCTTCTCCTTCTTCTACTTCCTCTTCTATCCTTCCTCTATTGCCGCTGGCGTCGAGGGGAGATACAATCTGCGATTCTTTGCTCTTCTGTTGACCTCTTCTGGTGTTTTCCCTCCTAGTGACTCTAGTATTTCCTTTATCCATCTCTTCTCCGGTCTTCCTCTTAATCTGGCTTTTTCGTAGCGTTTGTTTTTGGCTCTTTGAGTCATTCTTAGTTCTTTTTGTCTTGTTATGTGGCCGAACCAATTTATCTGTTATTTCTTTATGTATTCGATGGCTGCTTCAATTTCGAGTTTCTTCCTCAGGTCAGTGTTTCTTACTCTGTCCCTTAAGCTGTTTCCTGTCATTCTTCTGACACATTTCATTTCGGTGGTCGTTATCTTTCTTATTGTTCTAGAGCCCAGCGTCTAATTCTAGCAATTTACGTTATGTCTGTGTGATCGCGATTGTTTCTCCATTATTTTGGCTCTGAGCACTGTTGTGTGTATGTTACATTGTCCTCTGAGCACTGTTGTGTGTATGTTACATTGTCCTCTGAGCACTGTTGTGTGTATGTTACATTGTCCTCTGCCGCTGTGCTAGTTCTGTCACAGAGTAAGGGCTGTTGTTTATGTTACCAGTGCTTGCCCGTGCACTGCGATCACTGTTGTCCGTGACCCGTTTTCTAATCGTGTTGTTTCTCTACATTTATATTGTTCTCACACATACACTGTTATTATACACTCTTAAAAAACAAAATTCATCAAGTCATCAAGTAGATATATTCAAAATAGTAGCAAGAAAATTGTACACACCAATCGAAAGAGACGATCTAAGGTATGAAGTCATTTAGTCATGGGAAATGACTGATTTAGGGCCCAATGCTGTGCTAAATCGAAGTGTGATGACTTACTCTTGTACTCATTGCACCCTGAGAGTGTTCATTATTATTCAACCCCAGTCTCTTGACTGGACCCTCAGGCGATCTCAGAACTTTGCATTAACCAACTAGCACTGGCAAGGGGCCGTAATGTTAGCCAACCTCTGCAGCTCGTTTCTGTATGAAAGTGACATTTTAGTTAAACCTTAGAATTATAATAGTGAATGTACGAGAATCTGTATTCATTATATTAGTTCTCTATCTATATCCACCTCTCTATCTCTCTCTCTCTATCTACCTCTCTCTCTCTCTCTCTATCTATCTCTTTCTCTCTACCTCTCTCTCTAACTCTCTCTCTACCTCTCTCTCTACCTCTCTGTCTTCCTCTCTCTCTACCCCTCTCTCTTCCTCTCTCTCTTCCTCTCTCTCTACCTCTCTGTCTTCCTCTCTCTCTACCCCTCTCTCTTCCTCTCTCTCTTCCTCTCTCTCTACCTCTCTCTACCTCTCTCTACCTCTCTGTCTTCCTCCTCTCTCTACCTCTCTCTCTATACCTCTCTCACTTCCTCTATTTGTCTACAATTCTTCGTATACCCCATAGGATATCGAGAGATACAAAACTCCATGTCTTGCCCGCCTATCAGTCTCAGTCATTGTAAGTTGATGTTCTTGTATCGATTCTCGGATGTTCTCAATCAATCTTACTCTGGGTCTACCACGGTCACTTCTTCCATCTTCTCTATGAGACACGATTTTTATAGTGCATTACATATTAGCATTCTTCCCAGATGAACATACCATATCATTTGTTGTCTCTGTATGTACTTTATAACTGTTTCAATAACCAATCTCTCTCCCTTACGACATCATTTCTGATTCTCTCTTTTCTGGCCACTCCAAGCGCTTTTGGTTTTCTACATTCAACACAGTTAAATGGGAGCTGCTTCATTTTGTGACATGCCAGCTTGAATATTTAATTGAAACATGTTTTAGTGAGGTTTTAGTTGATGAATGTTGAGATGAGAAAGTATCCATGACAGCAAGACAACGATGCAAACGATCAACACAACAATGTGACTGATCAACACAACATAGTGACTGATCAACACAACAATATGACTGATCAACACAACAATGTGACTGAACAGCACAGGAGAGCAATTAGAACATTAGTGATAGGTTGCACAATTATTGACTCATTACTAGGGCTCCTGAATCATTGACTCATTACTAGGGCTCCTCAATCATTAACTCATTATTAGGGCTCCTGAATGCTTGAATACCTTAAAAAGAGGCAAATCATGGGTGGGCCGCGCAGAAGATGTCATCAAACAGGTCTGTGGGCTTACCAATATCAACGTTGACGAGGAGTGGATACCGGTGTCTACGTCATTCAAGGGGCATTCTCGTGTTTTGTCACACTCGACAGGAAATGTAGGGAACAGAACTCAGTCGTGGTCAATGCGGAGGTCAACGGTCTCATCTGGGATAATACCGATGATAAAGATGAAGTCATCTATACAGACGGATCTGTAATATGACACCAAAAGAGTGCATGGGCATTTACAGCACAATCAGCAGGCAGAAAAGTCAAGGAAGACAGTGGTGCATACGTTATGACCACAAATAGCATGATGATGGAGGTAATGGCAGTGACCAAGGCATTCATCTGGTTAGAGTCACAAAGCTACACCCATGCCCGTATACTGAGTGATTCGATTAGCATGATAAGAAAAGTGAAGGCATGATCTGTACGTAGGCAATGGTTAGAGTCATTGCAGAAGTCAAAGATACGTAAGGTCACCTTTGTCTACGTCCCAGGACTTGCGGGAGTACGGGGAAATGAAAGAGCGGACAGGTTAGCTAGCTGCGCTATTGTTGGGGAGGTCAACCAATGGACCGGGCGGACATCATCAATGCCCTGCGAGAAGTGGGAAGGACAACAATGAGTCCACGTCACTGCTTCGGATGAAAGAGATGGGAGTTAAGATGGGCACAGCCAGAAATGAGAAACTTAATGGGCGTGTAAGAAGACTAATCAACCAACACAGAACTGGAGTCGTCATTCGATGGACACTGCGGGACTTGCTGAAGAGGGGATCTGAGCACATATGGACATGTTCGGAATACAATGATGATGACCCGCTAATAACTTAATACTTTAACATTTTTAAAATATATTTTTTAGCACTTGCTGTCCCTCATGTTTTATTATTATCCATTCTAGACAGGATGTCATTAAGGAAGATGAAGTCAGTTATGTCTTAATTTAGTCGTTCGTAGCTGATAACTCTTGTATTAGGAACATAACAACATGGACTATAAAACAACAACGTGACAACAGATTTATACACACAAATTAGTCGTGTACAGAAACACTCCTACAGTGAATTTTGAAGCGAATTGCCTTGAACATTTTTTTATTACTGGCTCATGGTAGTGGGGAAACCCCAGAATGATGTTTAATAGAATAGTCTTCCCGAATTTGGCTTTACTGGAGGCGAAGGAGAGCCTGTCCCAGTTGAAACGTGAGAAGGAAGATAATTAGAATCGGTCGTCACAGGTGCTGGGAATAAAAGGGAAATAATCACATGTCCACTTTATGGCATGTGACAGGGGTTGTCGGTGTGTGGGTGCAAGGGGAGGTAATGTAATCAAACTAAGACCAGATGCTAAAAGTGAAAACAAATTTCGACAGTCGCCCACCCCCGTTTGTATGTCAATAGGAAAGACAAATAATCTGGATGATGTGACAGAAACCAGACTGACACACAAAAACAGGAGAGTTTGTTTAATGAGAATGGCCTACGTACACAAATTAAGCATGAGAAGGAAATATGCTGACTGATTTGACTGTAATATTCGACAACTTATTTAGAAAAAAAAAATTAAAAATCTTCATTTGTTTGTTTAAGTGACATCACACACTCCTGCCCAAGCACAAGTAGTTACTGAAGGAATGCATATCATCATAGAAATAAAAATTCGTGACACAATTGCAGAGGTTCCTACAGGACCATTTTACACAGATTAATTGTAACCAACAATTGCATAGAGAGCTCAGTAAAGGCAAAGCACGGGTCTATGAGCGGAGGTAACGTTACAAAAAATTCTTTGAAGTAAACTTTGAGAAGCGTCACACATCGATGTCGCTTTCTGGGAAACCCTTTCTTAGAACCCACAACTATGGCAAAGTAGCGCCCTACCGACGCCCATTTCGCAGAGAAGCGCTGAATCGATGAGACACTGAGAAAACCTGAAAAAAAGTATAGAGCAGTCAATATCCACAAGCCAAATGTTGATTATGCATGTCTGATGTCTACCTGTAACAGGAGATTGCATGAGTCAGTAAACTTGTTACTGAAAGTAGGGTATAGGTTCTCATTATGTCTCTTGCTAGACGTTTGGAGATTATGTTGTTAGTGACCATATTTTTCTATGATCACGGCACATTACTTTTAGGGAGCCGCGATAGCTCAGTGTTTAGTGAATTGGACTACAAAGGGCAAGAGGTAGGGTTTCATCCCAACCAACGGCTTCCGGGTTCACCCAGCCTTAAATGGGTACTAGATTTTTTCTGGGAAAGTAAAGCGGCACGGGCGTAATACCGACCACATTACCCCAAAAATCATGTGCTGAAGGTCTGTAAAATCTATGGTCACTAACAACATATTTCCTATACGAAACTAGGCGTGAGGGGGCACTTTACTTTTACTTTTTTTTTTTTTACGGCACATTTTTGGGTGACATGGTCGGTATCACGCCAGGCAACTTTACGTTCTAGAAAAATATCTGGTACCAATTTTTATAGGTTGGGTCAGGAAGCGAACACTAACCACTCAGCCACCGAGGCTTGTATTGAACGTCTATTTGTATCAAAATATAAGTTAATGGCGTCTTCAAAAACCTGAATGAAGTGGTTGTGAATATTTTAGAAGTACTTTTAAACAATTTCTCTATAAGCTCTTCTACCAATCTAAATACCAAAGTAGCGTCACTTCTCTAAAAGCTCTTCTACCAATCTAAATACCAAGGTCGCGTTACTTCTCTATAAGCTCTTCTACCAATCTAAATACCAAGGTCGCGTTACTTCTCTATAAGCTCTTCTACCAATCTAAATACCAAAGTAGCGTCCCTTCTCTATAAGCTCTTCTACCAATCTAAATACCAAAGTAGCGTCACTTCTCTAAAAGCTCTTCTACCAATCTAAATACCAAAGTAGCGTCACTTCTCTAAAAGCTCTTCTACCAATCTAAATACCAAAGTAGCGTCACTTCTCTAAAAGCTCTTCTACCAATCTAAATACCAAAGTAGCGTCACTTCTCTAAAAGCTCTTCTACCAATCTAAATACCAAAGTAGCGTCACTTCTCTAAAAGCTCTTCTACCAATCTAAATACCAAAGTAGCGTCACTTCTCTAAAAGCTCTTCTACCAATCTAAATACCAAGGTCGCATCACTTCTCTAAAAGCTCTTCTACCAATCTAAATACCAAAGTAGCGTCACTTCTCTAAAAGCTCTTCTACCAATCTAAATACCAAAGTAGCGTTACTTCTCTAAAAGCTCTTCTACCAATCTAAATACCAAAGTAGCGTTACTTCTCTATAAGCTCTTCTACCAATCTAAATACCAAAGTAGCGTTACTTCTCTATAAGCTCTTCTACCAATCTAAATACCAAAGTAGCGTCACTTCTCTAAAAGCTCTTCTACCAATCTAAATACCAAGGTCGCGTTACTTCTCTATAAGCTCTTCTACCAATCTAAATACCAAAGTAGCGTTACTTCTCTATAAGCTCTTCTACCAATCTAAATACCAAAGTAGCGTTACTTCTCTAAAAGCTCTTCTACCAATCTAAGATTGCTAATGATATCTGCTCCATCCATAGGCTGCCCATCAGATGTGATTGATGAACCGGCACGTCAGTCTACGCTTTCATAATTAATTTAACTAATTGTGTCTCTCAAGCTGTTTAATATCATGGCATTTACATAGTTCATGTTGACGGTATTAATTGTATTGATCATTTAGGCTCTATCACCCAGCAAGCTGGACACTGATAGCACAATGTTTGGACAAAGATTATTTCACAGAGTGTTTATTTTGATTTAACACAAGTAATTACATATTTTATAACCAGACATGAATAAGTGACATGTTTGCATAAAATTCATTTGCATTCAATTAAAAAAAATTGTTCCAACTGATTAAAAAATCAAAGGAAAGACAAAAAAATTGTTCCAACTGATTAAAAAATCAGAGGAAAGACAAATGAGCAAGTAAGATTAAGATTAAATCATAACATAAATATGTTTGTGAACATGCAACAGTTGCACTTTCATAAATGTATATTTAAGGGAGAACAGGAAACTTTCAATTGAAAAAACACACAAAATAAAGTTTGTACAAAATCACAATTTTCGTTTTAGCCAACGTTAAGTTATGGAAAAACATGTTTCATTTACAAAAATGGTTACCAAGAGTATGCTTATATGTTCATTGTACTCAATGATGTAAGTTTAAACATAAAAAGTACATCCAATGACATGATGCTAACCACATAAACCATATACATGTAACATGGTCATGATATACCATATTGCCCGCATGTCATATGGTCATGATAAACCATATTGCCCTCATATAAATTTCATGAGAGGGACCTTAACTGGTACTGTGCTTTTACATTAAATTAGATGTATGCACTATTGGCACCTTGCTACCAACTTTATTGGGGGTGAGAGAGTAGTGTTCTGTGATATAAAAACTGCAACATGTACACTACTTTGTTAATGTAGTGCGCTCAACCTGTACACTATTTGGTGAATGTACTAGGGTTAACCTGTATACTACTTGGTGAATGTACTAGGCTCAACCTGTACACTACTTGGTGAATGTAGCAGGCTCAACCTGTACACTACTTGGTGAATGTACTTTGCTCAACCTGTACACTACTTAGTGAATGTACTTTGCTCAACCTGTATACTACTTGGTGAATGTACTAGGCTCAACCTGTATACTACTTGGTGAAAGTACTAGGCTCAACCTGTCCAATACTTGGTGATAGCACTAGACTCAACCTGTATACTACTTGGTCAATGTACTAGACTCAACCTGTACACTACTTGGTGAATGTACTAGACTCAACCAGTATACTACTTGGTCAATGTACTAGACTCAACCTGATTACTACTTGGTCAATGTACTAGACTCATTGAGACCTGTACACTACTTGGTGAATGTACCAGGCTCAACCTGTACATTACTTGGTGAATGTACCAGGCTCAACCTGTACATTACTTGGTGAATGTACCAGGCTCAACCTGTACATTAATTGGTGAATGTACTAGACTCAACCTGTACACTACTTGGTGAATGTACTAGGCTCAACCTGTACACTTCTTGGTGAATGTACTAGACTCAACCTGTACACTACTTGGTGAATGTATTAGGCTCAACCTGTACACTAATTGGTGAATGTACTTTGCTCAACCTGTATACCACATGGTGAATGTACTAGACTCAACCTGTATACTACTTGGTGAATGTACTAGACTCAACATATACACTACGTGGTGAATGTAGTAGACTCAACATGTATACTACTTGGTCAATGTACTAGACTATACCTGTACACTACTTGGTCAATGTACTAGACTCAACCTGTATACTACATGGTGAATGTACTAGACTCAACATGGTGTACTACTTGGTGAATTTACTAGAATCAACCTGTACACTATTTGGTGAATGTACTAGACTCAACATGTATACTACTTGGTGAATGTACTAGAATCAACCTGTACACTACTTGGTGAATGTACTAGGCTCAGCATGTACACTACTTGGTAAATGTACTAGACTCAACCTGTATACTAGTTGGTAAATGTACTAGAATCAACCTGTATACTACTTGGTGAATGTTCTAGCTCAGCCTGTACAGTACTTGGTGAATGTACTAGAATGAACCTGTACACTACTTGATGAATATACTAGGCTCAGCCTGTACACTACTTGGTAAATGTACTAGACTCAACCTGTATACTACTTGGTAAATGTACTAGAATCAACCTGTATATTACTTGGTGAATGTACTAGACTCAGCCTGTACACTACTTGGTGAATGCACTTTCCTCAACCTGTATACTACTTTGTGAATGTACTTTGCTGAACCTGTATACTACTAGGTGAATGTACTAGACTCAGCCTGTATACTACTTGGTGAATGTACTTTGCTCAACCTGTATACTACTTGGTGAATGTACTTTGCTCAACCTATATACTACTTGGTGAATGTACTAGGCTCAACCTGTACACTACTTGGTCAATGTACTAGGCTCAACCTGTACACTACTTTGTGAATGTACTAGAGTCAACCTGTATACTACTTGGTCAATGTAAAAGACTCAACCTGTTTACTACTTGGTGAATGTACTAGACTCAACCTGTACACTATTTGGTGAATTTAGTAGGTTAACCTGTATACTACTTGGTGAATGTACTAGACTCATTGAGATCTGTACACTACTTTGTGAATGTACCAGGCTCAACCTGTACATTACTTGGTGAATGTACTAGAATCAACCTGAACACTACTTGGTGAATGTACTAGGCTCAACCTGTACACTACTTGGTGAATTTACTATGCTCAACCTGTATACTACTTGGTGAATATACTAGGCTCAACCTGTACACTACTTGGTGAATGCACTAGGCTCAACTTGTACACTACTTGGTGAATTTACTAAGCTCAACCTGTATACTACTTGGTGAATGTACTAGGCTCATTTAATACACTACTTGGTGAATGTACTAGGCTCAAACTGTATACTACTTGGTGAATGTACTGGACTCAACCTGTACGTTACTTGGTGAATGTACTAGGCTCATTTAATACACTATTTTGTGGATGCACTAGGAATAACATGTACACTACTTGGCGAATGTACTAGACTCAACATGTATACTACTTGGTAAATTTACCAGGCTCAACCTGTACACTACTTGGTGAATTTAATAAGCTCAACCTGTATACTACTTGGTGAATATACTAGACTCAACCTGTACACTACTTGGTGATTATACTAGGCTCAACCTGTACACTACTTGGTGAATTTACTAAGCTCAACCTGTATACTACTTGGCGAATGTACTGGACTCAACCTGTACACTACTTGGTGAATGTACTAGGCTCATTTAATACACTATTTTGTGGATGCACTAGGAATAACTGTACACTACTTGGCGAATGTACTAGACTCAACATGTATACTACTTGGTGAATGTACCAGGCTCAACCTGTACACTACTTGGTGAATTTACTAAGCTCAACCTGTATACTACTTGGTGAATATACTAGACTCAACCTGTACACTACTTGGTGATTATACTAGGCTCAACCTGTACACTACTTGGTGAATTTACTAAGCTCAACCTGTATACTACTTGGTGAATGTATTGGACTCAACCTGTATACTCACTTGGTGAATGTACTAGGCTCATTTAATACACTACTTGGTGAATTTACTACGCTCAACCTGTATACTACTTGGTGAATGTACTAGACTCAACATGTATACTTCTTGGTGAATGTACCGGGCTCAACCTGTACACTACTTGGTGAATGTACTAGGCTCAACCTGTACACTACTTGGCGAATGCACTGAATATATAGCCTTTACTCCCAACCTCTCAATAAACCACCATTACATACTCCTGAGATTGAATATTAATGTAATAGAAAAGTTCTGGGGATCGAATCGATACTCATCTGATTAAGAACTGATAGACCCAATCCACTTGACTATCTGCTTGTAGTGTGTTTATAGTCTGTGAATAGCTTCACTTACTGCGGTTATAAATGTTGCTAAATTTGTCCATTTCTTGAGACTTTATTCCATTTCTTTATAGAAATATCACATTTAAATTTTGATACAATCCATTTTACATTTACTGTTCTTCAGTCAGTTTTACACCAAGTGAGCTCAGAAATAATTTAACAACAGTAAATCCAATTTTTACATTAAAACATCTAAAAGGCCCATTATTTACCGACATAATCTGCAGCATTTTTTTTTCATAAGTAATGATGTAACATTTTGCCCTGACAAGTCCTGAAGCATTATGCCATGTCAAGTCCTAAAACATTATACCCTGTCAAGTCCTGAAACATTATGCCCTGTCAAGTCCTAAAACATTATGCCATGTCAAGTCCTAAAACATTATGCCCTGTCAAGTCCTGAAACATTATGCCCTGTCAAGTCCTGAAACATTATGCCCTGTCGTGTCCTGAAACATACCCTGTCAAGTCCTGAAACATTATGCCCTGTCAAGTCCTGAAACATTCTGCCCTGTCAAGTCCTGACACATTATGCCCTGTCAAGTCCTGAAACATTATGCCCTGTCAAGTCCTGAAACATTATACCCTGTCAAGTCCTGAAATATTATTCCCTGTCAAGTCCTGAAACATTATACCCTGTCAAGTCCTGAAACATTATACCCTGTCAAGTCCTGAAACATTATACCCTGTCAAGTCCTGAAACATTATACCCTGTCAAGTCCTGAAACATTATGGCCTGACAAGCCTTGAAACATTATGTCTGTCTAATCATTAACAATAATTAACAATCTAAGAAATGCAGATTGTACCCTAATACTGTCGGATAGTCCAGGAAAGTTATAATAGATTAAAAACAGAAATTAACAACAAAAGCAAAGATTATTGACTAGAAATAAATATTTGGAAGCTTAGAACTAAAACATTAATCATAAATAGAACATCCAAAACTTGCAAAATAACATCACATTAGACAAAATCCTGAAAGATATCTAAGAATACTTGGGATATAAGATATGTAGAGACAGTAAGGATGAGGCAAAAATAAATACAAGAAAAGTAATACAAAGAAAAACATATTTCTCATCTTGAGACATTTTATTATGTCTAAACAAGTATCAGCTGAGAATAATAATGTATTATGGTCATTCAAAACTTTAACAGAGAAAAAAATATTAAAAGTAAATAAGTCAGAAATTAAAATTTATTGAAAGGAATGTCGATTTTTAAAGGAATAAGAAAAATTAGATGAGCAAAGAAACAAGAAATGAAGATGTGAAGCAGATGAAAGTTACAGAAATATTAACACAAGTCCAGCAAGACAAATAAAATATTTTAGACAAATTTAAATACACATATCATCCTAAAAGTTATATTAACAAGGAAAATACAGGATAGAAGAGGTAGAGATATGCAGCAGCGGTTTGATAACATCAAGAAATGGAATGAGGAATCAGTTACATAATGTACCATCAAGGGAAGGAGAGAGTTAAATGGATAAGTTTAATGGAAAGTCAGGATAAT
Source organism: Megaustenia siamemsis (assembly GCA_032433765.1). Classification (NCBI taxonomy): domain Eukaryota; kingdom Metazoa; phylum Mollusca; class Gastropoda; order Stylommatophora; family Ariophantidae; genus Megaustenia; species Megaustenia siamemsis. The sequence continues at coordinate 75,000,968 of JAVIAB010000024.1, read as the reverse complement.
CAACTGTTAATGCAGAGATGGTAAGATATCGTAATGCTCCTGAAGGTTCATGTCCAAATAAATCTTAAAACATTATGCTCTGACATAGCCTGAAGTTAGACGAATGACATGACACAGTCTGAGAGACAAGATCAGAAATGAAAAACTGAGAAAAAAACCAGGAATAACCCCCGCCATAGAATATATAAAGAAACAATAGATAAAATGGTTTGGCCACGTGACAAGGCAGAGTAATCAAAACACAATGAGCCCTCACCAAATGTTGAGAGAACACCAGACCCAAGGGTCGACCACAAAAAAGATGGATCAACAGAATATTAAAAGCACTAAGAAACATAACAGCAGCATAGGCTAACAGTAGAGCAAAAGACCGCAAATTATATCTCCTCTCAACGCTGAAAGACAAATGAGGAAGGAAAGAAGATGAAGTATAACCTGGCAGATCCTGAAATATCATGCACTTGATAAATACTGAAATAATAATAGGAAACTCTTTATACAAAGCTTCACAGCAGGAGGTCATCTAATTATCAGATGGGAACCCTTTAAGCAAAGTGCTTGGTCCTTTAATTTGTAGACACTCTAGGGGTGATGGGTCCCCTGCTGCATTGAACTCACAAGCTTACAATATATTCAGCATAAAATAACTATACTTACTCTGCACAACACTTGTGATCGAATCTAGTGTCTATACCTGGTCACATAGGCCCACATTAGCTTTAATCTGGCACAATGTTGTCCTCTTTATGGTGGCAGGAGTCTAAAATGGCTAGTATTTCTGCAAAGTCCTTTATATACACTCACAAACACGCTGCTTGTCATGGAGTAAGTAGGCATAGTGGGGAGGGTCGGTAACTGTTAATAGGTGATAACTCCTCAAGGGGCTTGGTAGCCAAGTTGGGATAACCAGCCAACCAGGCATCCAGCCAACCAGGCAACTGACATTCAGGCAACCCATTGTTCAATTCCTGCTGGAAGCAATTATACTTGTGGTTTAAAAAAAAAAAAACCCGCGATCGACACAAATGCTGGCAGAAATGGGTAAAAAAAAAAGTAAAGAGCCCCATCACGTCAAGGGGCATATAGGAAATATGGTGTTAGTGACCATACTTTTTATAGACCTTTGGGCACATGATTATTGGGGAATGTGGTCGGTATTATGCCCATAGCATTTTACTTTCCCAGAAAAATCTGGTACCGATTTAAGGTTTGGTGAACCCGTCAATACAAGATAAAAGAGGCAGAGGCAGACCAAAACTAACATGGACGAGTAACATCAAAAGATGGACAAATCAGCCTATGACAACCTGCACCATCAAAGCAAGTGACAGAGCAGAACGGCGCTCCATGGTAGCCAACCTTCGTTGCGGAGTCGGCACTCGATGATGATGATGATGATGAACCTGGAAAGAACTCTTGTCCTTTGTAGTCCCGTTCACTAACCACTGAGCTATCACAGCTCCCTGGCAGAAATGGGTACCAGGGTATTACTCTAGGAAGATGAAAATGCTGCCTCGCATCGTGAGTTTCGATGCTTGAAGTGAGACTGCCCAGAAGAACACTTCTGGATAGGCGGGCGACACATATGGGTGAAAATTTGTGTGCTAAGACACCGATTCAAGTCTCCTACTTTACCTTTATCTAGGTGATAACGATGTGTCAGGCTGAGAACTCTACTCCTTTGAACTGTCGGTACTGCGTACATATAGTGTAGCTCATGCACAGTCTATGTTATAACTTCTTATCGCTTTATTGTCTGTGTCTCAGATATTAAAGGATTAAACTGTTAATGATTTACACGTCACGAGCAGTTGATGTGTAAAATGGATTAATCGACTACTTGTCTCCGTCTCGGATTATTCTGGGATTGTTGATATGTCTCGGCGTCGCCAGAGCCACCATGATGCTCTTTCAGCTGACTCAGCAATATTCTTCATTGGTCTTATTCGCATTACCCTCTTAATCCTAGCATCTTTAAGGTATTATGAAAACACTATATCCTAACAAATCCTGAAACTTTATGACCTGACAAATCCTTAAATAGTATCATCATCATCATCAAGTATCGTGCCTACTGGCGTAGGTGATCATGTCTCTCCACAATTTTCGATCTCGGCAACTATTTATCGTTTCTGTTGTTGACCTTCTGCCAAGCCATTCTCTTAAGCTGTCTGTTATTTTTTCTCTTTGCTTCCCTCTATCTCTTCGTCCCTCAATTTTTCCAGTTGTTACAATATATTCCAGTTGTTCTTTTTTCTTTACATGGCCAAAAAATGATGATTGTCTCTCCCTAATATTGGAAATTAGTTCCATTTTTGCTTTGACCTCTTTCAGAACCTTTTCATTACTCTACTTAGCTGTCCATGGTACTCTCAACATTCTTCTGTAAAACCACATTTCTACAGACTCCAGTGATTTTCTTGTCTGTTGTCCTATTGTGCGTGATTCACATCCATATGTTAAGACTGGCTCTACGTAACATTTAAGAACTCTTTTTCTTGTTTCTATTGTCAAAAATGGATTGCATAGTATCTTTCTCATTTTTTGGAAAGCTGCTTTTGCCTGAGCCATTCTGCATCTCACCTCTTTTGTACATCTTCCGTCTGAGGTTAACAAAGTTCCCAAATATTTAAATTCATTTACCTGTTTTAATATTGTTCCACTTGCCTTTATTTTTCCCTGAGGTGGTGTCTTTTTCTTTGCTGTTACCATTACCTCTGTCTTTTTGCTATTAAGGCTGAGTCCTTTATTTTTGCTTTCCTTCAATATAATGTCCAACATTTCTTGTAACTCATTTTCACTCTTAGCGATTAAGACTGTCAGCAGCATACATTAGATTATTTATATTATGACCTCCAATTGTTATTCCAGGCATGTCCCTTATGGATCTTAAAATAATCTCACTATAAATATTAAACAAATCTGGTGACATCACACAACCCTGTCTAACACTCTGTTTTAAATAGTATACCCTGACAAATACTGAATCATGCTCTGAAATATCATGAAACATTGTGCACTTGCAAATCATGAAAAATTATACCCTGACAAATTCTTAAACATTATGCAGCTGATAAATACTGAAACATTGAATCCTGACATATCATGAAAACACTTTGTCCTAACAAAACCTGAAACATTATGCCATGAAACTTCTTGAAATGTACATTTGACAAACAAAACAATTTTCCTTGACTAATCCTGCAACATTATGCTCTTACTAATCCTGCAACATTATTAAAAGACAAATCCTGAAATACTATGCACTGAAATAATCCTGAATCCTGAAACATTACTCCCTGACTAACTCCAACAATTTTATGCACTGATTTACTGTTGTTACTAATATGAAGTAAAGATGAGTTGGTCCTCCCATTTAATCAAAGACAATCTGCTACCACCATATGGCTACAGTAGGTCATGATCCAACTTCAAGACTCATGATGTATCAGAAGATAGTCAACCTCACAGAGATCTTGTAGCAGCAAGAGCAATAGCTTGTTCATATTTCAGCTAACATAAGTAATTCCTGTGTTATTCCTCAAACAAATAAAATTAACAAAAGCAACAGAAAATCAAAAGAGCTATTTTATTTTTACAGCAAAAGAAAATTAAAGTAGTTTACTTTGAACCCCCCTCCCCCCACACACACACATACACACACCTCCCCCTCTTTTCCACCACCCACTAAAATTGAATAAACATAAGATGATAAACATAAGATGATAAACATAAGATGATATTCTGACATATGGAGACAAAGATAGATGAGAGTCCAAAAAAGAAGTGAATGAAATTAAGGAAGGTAGACATGAGTTAATAATAATGTTAAATGTTATTTTGTTTAATGTTATTAATAACTGAATAACAAAGCAAGCCCTCACGTGGGAAACAACAGGTAAGAGGAAAATAGGCTGACCCAGAGAGACACTGAGAAGAACATTGATCAGAGAGGCAAAAGCAGTGGGAATCGGCTCCCTCAATGAGATAGTAATACTAGCACAGAACAGAGACAATTGGCAAGATTTGATAAAATATCTTTAAAAGGATTTAAAACTGCTAAAATAAAAATTTAGATATGAGAAAGAGTATCTGGGTTCATGCCCTCTGGGCCGGCTACGGCTCAAAAGATAGATAGATAGAAACATGAGTTATCAAAGAATTTTATTATTGTAAAATGTTATTGATTCAGCATCTATGGGCTTTTGTCCTTTCGTCTACTATACTGAGGTTTAATGGTATTTTATGTAGGAGATATAAGTAAACATTTGAATAGAATCAACAAAAGATAAAACAATATTTCAACAACAAAAAATTATGTAAAAGCACAATGAACAAACAGCAAATCTTGAGTAATCAAAACTAGAAAAAGGTTAGTGTAGTTTAATGTAAGCAAGCAGAGAAGGGGACAATTTGAATTGATGGGGCAACAAGACATGATTATAGTGAAACCTGGGAGTGTCTAAACTACTGGAATGCTGAACAGACAAATAATTGTGGAGATAAGTACTTATCAGCATCATTCAGAATAACAAGTGGTAATGATTTTGATCATCTAATTTGATATTAAAAGCATGTAATTATTAGCAACCAGAAAAAAATGGTCCAATCTATGACATTATTTCAAAATGGTTTGATATATGACATTATTTCAAAATGAATAATACTTTATACATCAAGATAAATTATCCCTTATCATCTTGAAAAGGGTAGTCACCATACTCTAGTAATCTAGTAGCTTAACTAAAATGACAATATTGAAGATACAGACTTTTATTAATGGATGCTGATATTAAAAGGATGGCAATGGCAGGACAAATTCACTAACATAGAATTATGGAAATGTACCAGTCAAATACCAGTGGATAAAGAGATACAGCAAAGACAATGGCGCTGGATAGGACACACACTGCGGAAGCCAACAGAGAGTATTACACAACAGGCCCTTTTTTGGAATCCCCAGAGGAAAAGACAAAGAGGAAGACCAAAGAATTCTTGGAGAAGACAGATAGAAACCGAGATGAAGATGATGGGGAAGACATGGAATGATCTTAAAAGAATGGCACGAAACAGAACGACTTGGAAAGTGTTTGTTGAAGACCTATGTTCCACTGGGAGTTGAAAGGTAGAAGAAGTAGAAGAATAGCTAAAACTAATAAATCTAATAATAAAATCTTGATAAAGCTTATCGAAATAAATGTTCAGACTTATATGCACTGCTTCAGAGTAAAACAGGATGATTTGATGCCATTGTGTAGATATCATGTGAGGATTTTAATTTTAAAAAGTCACCATGAGAGATCATTAAGTCAATTAAAATTAGATTGTACACAGTTCAAACTCTGCAAGTATAAACAAACAAATGATAAAACCACAGATCTCTATAAAAGATTAAAATAAGATCAGTCTTTTTTGGTACATTTGCTTCTTATCAAAATTTAAAAATAAGTACAGCACTCTTAAACAAGACAAGACACCTAAAGTATTGCTTGCAAATTGTACATAAGTGTTTGAGAAATTGAGTTACAATGTATAAGTCTTTTTTTTGCCTGCCGATGATAAAATGTAAAATATTGGGCTAGTCGACTGAGCATGTTATTCTTTGTTATTTTAGCAAATTTGGGACATGAAAAAAAACAACAGAGGCAGAAACACAAACATTAAATTGGAGTAAAATGTAAATGAGTAGTTAAGATTACCCAGCATTATATAAACAGTAACTGCTTTGATAGTGGCAACTCCAGGAAGGCAGGAAAAGTTCATGAAAGCACATGTAGACAGCAGTCATGAATTTAGATTAGAAACACCGGATTTTCTAGCCTGGTAACCTCCCAGGCCGGCAGCAGTATCAAGAACAATTGTTCAGGAAATAATTCACTGATTGTAAACAACACTTTACATCCATTAAAACAATATTTTAGTTCAGAAGTAATGGTATATACACAATGTTTGTAAAAAATATATTTACTTTAAATATAGATTGAAGCTTTAAGCTTAATATTTGACAACATCAGAAATAGCAAGACACTATCTCATATAATGAGATCATCAATAAAATTATTCTTGAGAGTTTGCAAACAAAACATAAAATACCTACATCCACTTAATCGGTGGATTTTGTAGAAAAATAAGTACAGCGGAAACAAAAATATATAAGTAGCTTAAAAAGGGGTAAGTGGTTGGACAGTTAAAAATGTCACATTCATTCCAAAATATTTTAATATCAAAATACGTCATGAAAAAAAAATGGGTAACAAAATAGAAAACTATAAAGTAGAATTTGTATACAGTCAGCTAGATAAACATGTAGCCCATAGTTAAAAATAACATCACTGAACAACTCTGTCTTACTTGTGAGAAATCGCTTGCATTGAATAAGAGTTGTTTTGCATGTCAAAGGTGGCCTAGTAGTTTCCCTTTCTTGTTTTTTGGCTTACATTTGTTTCACAGTGTTTATGGAACATCTTTTAGACTATGGTTTTGTTAGCCAGATTTTGAGAAAAATGAAAAATGTTGATCACATAAGATAACATGCTGGCCTAGAGAAGATCATGATGGAGGGAATGGTACCATTTATAAAAGAAGACCAAGAAGAACATGGATGCAAGATATCAGAGAATGGCTGGGATTGGCTGCTGCAGGTGCTGGACACCCTACATTGAACACAAATTTGTTAGAATAACCACCATATGAGGTAAGCTCCAACAGAGACAAGCAGCTAGATGATGATGACATTTGTTTATTACCTTTGTGTTTGGTTCTACCTAGAAAGGTACCCCTCTAGGCCTGTTTGGCAAAACAGCGAACTGGCAACTAAAACAAAGGCCGCAGTTTACAACACCTGCATCATCAGTATCCTTTTGTATGGCAACGAATCATGGATAACTTATGCAAAGCAAGAGAGAAGACTAAATGCATTCCATATCAAAGTCAGCGCCATATTGGCATCACCTGGAAGGATAAGGTGACAACCATGGAGATCCTCACTTGCACAGGCCTCCCAAACATCAACACATTGCTTAAACAATGTAGGTTATGTTTGGCCACTTACGCTGTATGAAAAATGGCTGCATACCAAAAGATATACTTCATGGACAACTAGCAGATGGCAAGAGAATTAGGGGGCACCCAAAACTTTGATTTATAGATGTGTGTAAACATGACATGAAGACTCGGAATATAAACACTGCAGCCTGGGAAGAAATAGCAGCATTCTTTGGAAACACTCTTATGCTCCAACTCAAGCAAGAAGCAGACAAATTATTAGAAAAAGAGCATACATTCCAAAAGATAAGGAAAAAAAATAACAAATCCTAGGGCTGCTACAAAATCCATAGTCCACTGACGGAGGCTACTACTATGGCTGTTACTACTACTAACTAACAATTCTACCTAAAAAATTCACACAGAGAAACTTAAAATTGCCATTTAATATGAAGATGAGACAGGGAAATATAATGTTCACACCAAAGACCATTGGGCATCTCATATATTAAAAGTCATAATTTCTGAGATCTATTACAAAAAAATGAAGAAACTAAATTAAGTTTATCTCATGGAAGTAATTGAGCATGAACTAAACACTTAAGTAGACAGCTGCTGAGATATAATTTCTTGACATGTTTGAGATATATTGACAATTACCAAAGAGACATACACAGTACAAGACTAGAACTTATACCATGTTAAAATAGTACATATACCATTAACAACACGTAATTTGTGAAACATGACTCTTTATTGCAGACATGCTGTCCTAGACTTCTACGTAAATGCCATGTAGATGTGATATGATAGAGATCTGACCTATAACACTGCAGAATTTGAAGGTAATTGACACAGAGCTAACCAATTCTCTTTCACTCTGTCTACCTTCTGTAACTCGTCATGCCAGGTACCCATTTTCACAGATGGGTGAACAACAATGTACATACTGTAAATACAGTGCTCAAACTCCATATATTCAGACCAAGAAGCCAGAAAACAAAGTTGCTTTCACACTTCAACCAGTAAATAAAGAGCCAAACATTCTGGCTCCCCAGCAGCAGTTACTAAAACACTGTTATGTGTTTGCTGACTTGACCATATTTTTCTGCTGTCTGTTATAAATTAAAATACATAAAACAAAGTGTGCAAAGTGCAAACAAAAGCAAAATAAAAATGTCACTATTTTACAAATTAATACTTTTAGGTTAAGAATGAACAGCTCCACAATATGAAAGTTATTGAAATTATTAGAATTATTAAATATTAGAATTATTATACTCCTAGCATATGTAAACTCATGCATGGAAATATAAGAAAAAACACTTGTAAATATTAAGTCTTGTCCTATTATGCTATGTTAAGCCTTATGAACTCTAGCATGTTTATTTATGAAACATTTATAACATAGACTTGGTCAATTTCTTTGTCCTTACTTTCCTTCTTTCAAATTGCAATTCTCTGCTCTCATCACAAACTCATATCTGTAACCTTTCTTGCTACACTTCTGTACCTTCACGAGTCTTTTCTGATCTGCTACGATATCGCTGAAAATTAAAATTACAATTGAATACCATTGACTGTAACAGATGTTTATTTTCTTTTAAATTAATAACAAAAATTGTAATTTGTCACATAAATTAGAATTGATGAAAATGTAGAATATTCATAAATTATAAGGTGATTAATCTCTGCATTCATCACAGAGTATTGGTTTTTTATTGGCAACCCTTTTTTCTAATCTTGTTCCGCATCATTTCATATGCAAATCATTTCTGGGGAAGAGGTATGTTTACAACACTCAGAAAAAATTTACAAATAATCAACAACTGAAAAAAAACTAAGAACAATAATATGGTCTGAAGCATGATCGAATCCGTACTCCTTGGCAAAATGCCTTGCCACAAGAAATCAAAGACTAGAGGACACGTCCAACTCAATTATCTAAAAAAATAGCTATCATTAGCGATGTCTTTTAAACAGATCTACTCATGACTTTAGCATAGAGTAACAATCACAAGTTAGGAATAAATTATGTATCTGTATTTTCCTATTAAGACAAATATCTCCTGGATAGGGTAGGGCTGAATACTTTGCATTGCAGACAAACAGTTATAGGACGAAACAGCACGAACAGTCGTTTCCAGCAATTTAGGCTGGAGACAAATAATAATAAATTGATATGATTACAGAGGGAAACTTCCAAGGTGATAGATTAGTGAATCATTTCAGAGCAAGAGGTATGTTAAAAAAACAAAGAACAATAGATGGTTCGAAGCAGGTTGAAACCAGTACTCATTTCATATGACTTGATTGGCTAAAGGACATCAGCTCACTGACCACTGGCCCCATAACAACAACAACAACAACAACATATAACTTGTTTAAATATCACCAAATTGTCTTCTTCTTTCCTTCCTCATTTGCCATTCAGCATCAAGAGGAGCCATCAAATTGTAACTGAACAAAATGAGCAACCAAGAGTTGCACAACATGTGTAGTCAATCACACACATAAAGATGATTAAATGTGCCTGCATTTGCTGTTTGCACATATGAAAATCAGATATCATCAAAGTTATTGAAACAAACTCCAAAAGGAAAACTGAAGAGGAAAAGTACAAGGACAGCTTTATATACTTCATGCAGCACAATATCCAGACTTCCCATTTTTTTTTCTTGAAGAAAACACTGCTGATCTGATATGCTATGTTTAGGGTGTATTTGTGGCTCTTTGTAAAGGTGACCCTCAATAAAGCAAAGTAGAGGGATTTGTTACTATCCTGGAAGATGTTAGTCATCTTTGTAAAGGTGACCCTGAATGAAGCAAAGTAGAGTGATTTGTTACTATCCTGGAGGATGTTAGTCATCTTTGGAAAGGTGACCCTGAATGAAGCAAAGTATAGCGATTTGTTACTATCCTGGAGGATATTAGTCATCGTTGTAAAGGTAACCCTGAATGAAGCAACGTAGTGGGATTTGAAACTATCCTGGAGGATGTTAGTCATCTTTGTAAAGGTGACCCTGAATGATGCAAAGTATAGCGATTTGAAACTATCCTGGAGTATGTTAAAGTCGTCTTTGGGAAGTGTCAACCCCTGTTGATGACAAGAACATGGTGGAAACCTGCATAAAGTAAAGGTCTTAGATTATAGCAGCAAGTATGCTCTGTCCTGTAACACCAATGAGTTTATTTTAAATTGTGCAAACAGAGGCAAGGCACCTGGAAACAACAGAGCTGGAACAGCTCTCATCAACTCATAGATGATGGCTTGAACAAACATCGGTGAACCAGAACTATCCAGATCCTACTCCACCTCTTTGCAGTGACTCTAGAAACAGACTGACAGTCTGGACTTGCCAAACATGAAGGGATGAGAGAGAGAAGTCTAACCAGTTCCCAAACATAAAGGGATGAAAGAGGGAAGTCTAACCAGCTCCCAAACATGAAGGGATGAAAGAGGGAAGTCTAACCAGTTCCCAAACATGAAGGGATGAAACAGGGAAGTCTAACCAGTTCCCAAACATGAAGGGATGAAAGAGAAAAATCTAACCAGTTCCCAAAGATGAAGGGATGAAAGAGGGAAGTCTAACCAGTTCCCAAACATGAAAGGATGAAAAAGGAAAGTCTAACCAGCTCCCAAAAATGAAGAGATGAAAGAGGGAAGTCTAACCAGTTTCCAAACATGAAGGGATGAAAGGGGAAAGTCTAACCAGTTCCCAAACATGAAGGGATGAAAGAGGGAAGTCTAACCAGTTCCCAAACATGAATGGATGAAAGAGGAAAGTCTAACCAGTTTCCAAGCATGAAGGAATGAAAGAGGAAAGTCTAACCAATTCCCAAACATGAAGGGATGAAAGAGGGAAGTCTAGCCAGTTTCCAAAAATGCAATGCACTAGTCAGCTGAGTTGAGCAAATATCACAGCTCTACTGTAAACTTCAACACAATATTTCTGCACCCACTTAATGTCCTTTTAAGGACGGATAATGAAAAGAACAATCAATCCCTTTAGTACTCATCAGGTGAACACCAGAAAGAAATTTTTACAAACACCAACTTTGAACTGTGCTAGGAGCTATTCTTCTTAACTGTGGTAGGAGCTGTTCTTCTTAACTGTGGTAGGAGCTGTTCTTCTTAACTGTGCTAGGAGCTGTTCTTCTTAACTGTGCTAGGAGCTGTTCTTCTTAACTGTGGTAGGAGCTGTTCTTAACTGTGCTAGGAGCTATTCTTCTTAACTGTGGTAGGAGCTGTTCTTCTTAACTGTGCTCAAGTTAAAGCAAAATAAAAAAAGCTAAATAGCTGATTTGTTCATGAAATTCTTGAATCGACATTGGTTGTTTTGGACGAAATGATCATTAATAATTTGTTTGCTTTTAATAACTTTAATTATTTGTTTGCTTTTAATAACTTTAATAATTTGTTTGCTTTTAATAACTTTAATTATTTGTTTGCTTTTAATAACTTTAATTATTTGTTTGCTTTTAATAACTTTAATTATTTGTTTGCTTTTAATAACTTTAAATATTTATTGAGTTATTGAGTTATTGAGTTATTTGCGGGTCATCATCATTGCACTCCGAACATGTCCATAGGTGCTCAGATCCCCTCCTCAGCAATTCCCTCAGTGTCCAGCGACTGACGACTCCAGTTCTATGTTGGTTGATAAGTCTTCTTACACGGCCACCAAGTTTCTCATTTCTGGCTGTGCCCATCTTAACTCCCATTTCCATCATCCGAAGAAGCGACGTTGATCTGTGTTTGTCGAAGTCCTGTGCTCTTCCCACATCTCGGAGTGCATTGATGACGTCCGCCCGATCCATCGGTTGCCCGTCCTCAACGACAGCGCAGCTAGCCAACCTGTCCGCTCTCTCATTTCCCCGTACTCCCGCATGTCCAGGGACATAGACAAAGGTGACCTTACGTATTTTGGATTTCTGCAACGACTCTACCCATTGCATGCGTACAAAGCCCGCCTCCACTTTTTTTATCATGCTCATCGAATCACTCAGTATACATGCGTGGATGTAGTCTTGTGACTCTAACCATTTGAATGCCTTGGTCACTGCCATCACCTCCATTGTCATGCTACTCGTGGTCATGGCGTATGCACCACTGTCTTCCTTGGCTATTCTGCCTGCCGAACGTGCTGTAAATGCCCATGCACTTTTTTCGTGTCGTCTTACAGATCCGTCTGTATAGATGACTGCATCTTTCTCATCGGTGTTATCGCAGATGAGACCGTTGACCTCAGCATTAACCACGACTGGGTTCTGTTCCCTACTTTTCCTGTCGAGTGTGACAATACATGAGAAAGTCCCCTTGAATGACGTAGGCACCGGTATCCACTCCTCACCAACGCTGATATTGGTAAGCCCACAGACCTGTTTGATGACATCTTCTGCTCGGCCCACCCATGATTTGCCTCTTTTTAGCCTGGTACCTTTCTCTGTGTTGAGCACGTGGTGCAATGGATGCTCTGTATCTGTACTAATCTTCAGGTATGCTCGTGCTCTCCAGATCTTGATTCTGTCATCCATGGTTGGAAAGTCAAGAAGATACCTCATTGATACACAGGGAGTGTCCCTCGTACATCCCAGGATAATGCGCATGGCTTCATTTTGTATTTTCTCCAGCCTATCAATTTGAGTCGTACTGACAGTAAGAATGGCCAGGGCATACTCGATTGGTGCGAGGACTAATCCCTGGAACAGAAGAGTAAGTAGCCTCTGCTCGATGTTGGCAGCTGCCATGACCTTCAAGGCGGCTAATCCTTTGCGGGATTTTGTTATCACATGGTCAACGTGGTCCCGAAAACACAGGCTGCGATCAAACTTAACTCCGAGGTATGTCATCAACTTGTCCCTGGTCACCTCATCAGCTCCCATTCGTACTACCGGTGTGGTCGTATTAACGATATGATTGTTAAGGGAGAACCATGAAACTGATGCTTTATTAGGATTAACCAAGGCACCTGAAACCCCACACCAGGAAGAAATGCGATCGAGTTCGTCTTGCATTGTGGAGGCGATTCCCCGTCTGTCTCTTCCCTGTCGATATACCAGAATATCATCAGCAAAAGTCATAGTTCTTCCCCTCCCATCCAGCTGTTGGGCCGTGATCGTTATTGTGTACACATTAAATAGAACTGGTGACAATGGTGAGCCTTGTGGCAGCCCAGGACAAATGGATGTTGGCTCGGAAGACCAACTTCCACATCTGAGTATCACCTTCCTCTGAAACAGTGCCGCGGCAATCCATCTTATGAGGAAGGGGTTCACCGCCAGTTTGAGAAGCATATGCATGAGATATTCAAATGGTACCCTGTTGTATGCATCCTCCAGATCTATAGCAGCAGCACATGTCTCCTCTCGTCTGTGGAAGCCTTCGAAGACGTCATAGGCAAATACTGCCGCATTGAGCCATGTCGCTTTGTTATATCTATAACCTCCGAGTGTGGATGGGAATACGCGTTTCTGTTCAAGGCGACACGTGAGGACACGGGCAACTATTTTCTCCAGCAGCTTGCCAGCAGTATTCTGCATTGTGATGATTCTGTAGGCACTGATCTGATATGATGACATAGGCGATTTAGCTGATGACGACTTGACAACACTGGCCAATGAGTTTAATGCCAGTATTCGGAGTGGCCAGATTAAGGAGTGGCTACACAGCTACTTACTACCGCTACCGAAGCCAAACAAGGACCATTCTCAACTTTAAATATTTGTTTGCTTTTAATAACTTTAATTATTTGTTTGCTTTTAATAACTTAAATTATTTGTTTGCTTTTAAAAACTTTAATTATTTGTTTGCTTTTAATAACTTTAATTATTTGTTTGATTTGAATAACTTTAATTATTTGTTTGCTTTTAATAACTTAAATTATTTGTTTGCTTTTAAAAACTTTAATTATTTGTTTGCTTTTAATAACTTTAATTATTTGTTTGCTTTTAATAACTTTAAAAATTTGTTTGCTTCGAATAACTTTAATTATTTGTTTGATTTTAATAACTTTAATAAAGTTATTAAAAGCAAGAAAAAAATTATTAATGGTCACTTTATCCAAAACACTGAACAGCTTAGCTTTCTACAAAGATAAGATTGTGTGTCTAAACCTGGATGAGCTCAAGAAAGATGTTTATTTCAAGCAAAAATAAGAAAATATAAATAAATTGCATCCAACCTGCTTCAGTAGATCTGTATTTCTGAAATCTACACTTGGAAGATTAAAGGAAATGTTGGAGAAGTCTCTGTAGAATGTTAGCACAAATGTGATCATTAAAATGGCAGCCATCCATTCAGATGTGATGGACACAAGGTAAATATCTCGCAATGTGTCCTAAAAGAAATTGCACACACAAAGAAAAAAAAAATGATAATTATAAATCCTTAATTTTTAAAGAGCAGCAGTTATTTAATGGGTTTTCCAGAAATTTTCTGTCTTAGTAATTGTCTGTCTTAGTAATTGTCTGTCTTAGTAATTGTATGTCTTAGTAATTGTCTGTCTTAGTAATTGTCTGTCTTAGTAATTGTCTGTCTTAGTAATTGTCTGTCTTAGTAATTGTCTGTCTTAGTAATTGTCTGTCTCAGCTGCCTCACAATAGACTGACTAGTGAGGTGAGAATGACTGTAACTTTTACAGTTGTGAAAACTGCTGATCCAGAAGATCTGTTAGTACTTTTTTTTCTTTTTTTGTTTACGCCAGCTTTATATCTCTAGCCAAGTGCTGAGAGACACAGTTTTACATTAAATATCACTTTTATTATTTTGTACACCAGTAGCTGTGTGCTCAGGTGTACCTTGTCGTACAGGCATTTATTTTCCGACTTCAATATGGTATGTATCCTGTGTGGTATATGTTGTTGCATATGTCTGTAATCACTTCAATGCCAAAATCTTCTAGTGCCTGTATCATCTCTATCTGTATGCTTTCAGGTCCTGCTGCTTTTCCTTTTCATTCTTTTTATAGCTTTTCCCACCTCTGATTTTAAGATTTTATAGCCTGATGTACATTTTATAACTGGTTTCTTATCCCTTTGATCCTGAAATAGTTCTGTTATATATTCCTGCCATTTATCTATAATATCTTTATTGTCTGTTAGCATTTTACCTTTTTTGTCTGCAATGTATGTGGCTTTTTTACTTTTACTATTCTTTAACTTTATTTCTGTGTGCATTCCTTTTAAGTATTGTTTGCTTTCCATAGTTTCTATTTCTATACATTTTTGGCTGAGCCAGTCTTCTTTTGCCTTTTTGCACATTTTGCATATCTCATTATCTATTTTATTGTATTGGGCAGTGTTCTTCGCTTGTCTCCTTTCTTCCATTTTTTCTAAGATGGTGTTAGTTATCCATTTTTGTTTATTGTTCTTTTCTCTTTTGGATAACGTGTCGCAGGTTTCTTGTCTGCTTTTCTTTATGCATTGCCATTTGGTTGTTACTTTTTCATCAGGATTTTCTCTTCTGTATTGTTCAATTCCTTCTTCTAGCAGCTTCTGTTATGTGTTCTTTACTTGTATTGTATAGGTATCTTTAATATCTTTTTGATTTAAAGCTGTTATATCTAGTTGATTTGTTGATGAATTAGACTTTTGCTTGTTTCTCTTTAGTTTGATTTTCATTTTAATCATTACAGGATTGTGATCTGAATTAATATCTGCTCCTGGGTAGGTTTTGGCTTTCTTTACGCTGTACGGAACCTTTCTTTTATCAGTATGTAATCTATTTGATTCCTCTTCTTGTCTCCAGGACTTTTCCATGTGATCCCTTTTCTCTTGCTCAATGTAGGTGTTACATATTATCAGCCTGTTTTCTTCATAGAATTGTATTAAACTTTCTCCTCTGTCATTTCTTTTTCCTAAACCATGATTTCCTATAATGGTCTTATATCTACCTTTTCCTACTTTAGCGTTCATGTCACCCATTACAATCAAGATGTCTGAAGATTTCATTTGCTTCATAACTTTATTTAGGTCTTCATCTTCATAGTATGTCTCTATTTGTTCATCTGTGTAGTCTTGAGTAGGTGCATATGTCTGTATTATTGCTATGCCGAATGGTTTTGCTTTCAACTTGAGTAGTATAATCCTATCACTGTATGTCCAGTGGTTACTTATATATGTTTGTAGCTCTCTTTTTATCAGTAAGAAAACTTACATCTTTGCTTCCATGACCCATGAGATTCTTGATCCTGTACACTCCCTTGCTGATAATAACTGATTCAAGTTAAAGAAGTGATTTTATTTTTGTAGCATCCCTACAAATTGGTGTAGACAACAAGAGTTTCAGGCATTCCCCTCTCCCCAACATAAGAAATACAAGTTTTCAGGTATGGCATGTAGCGCCTAAAGAAGAACATGATTATGAACCAAACAGTAAATTTTAAAATGTAAATTATAACTCTTGGGAAGAAATAAAATAAGGACATTAGTAAGTAAATATGTTCAGATCTCTTAACTGATGCATATTCAAATTAATTTGATCCAGAATCATATCTCTTGACATGATGTACATCCAGATATCTTGAGTGATGTCCATTCAAATTTCTAGACTGATCCACATTCACATCTCATGATTGATGTACATTCAAATATCTAGACTGATCACATTCACATCTCATGACTGATCCACATTCACATCTCATGACTGATCCACATTCACATCTCATGACTGATGTACATTCAAATTTCTAGACTGATCCACATTCACATCTCATAACTGATCCACATTCACATCTCATGACTGATGTACATTCAAATTTCTAGACTGATCCACATTCACATCTCATGACTGATGTACATTCAAATTTCTAGACTGATCCACATTCACATCTCATGACTGATGTACATTCAAATTTCTAGACTGATCCACATTCACATCTCATGACTGATCCACATTCACATCTCATGACTGATCCACATTCACATCTCATGACTGATCCACATTCACATCTCATGACTGATGTACATTCAAATTTCTAGACTGATCCACATTCACATCTCATGACTGATGTACATTAAAATTTCTAGACTGATCCACATTCACATCTCATGACTGATCCACATTCAAATTTCTAGACTGATCCACATTCACATCTCATGACTGATCCACATTCAAATTTCTAGACTGATCCACATTCACATCTTATGACTGATGTACTTCCAGATATCTTGATTTTTGTTTATTGATATCTTATTTTTACAAGGTAAAAGAGGCAGAGGCAGACCAAGATTAACATGGACGAGTAACATCAAAAGATGGACAAATCAACCGATGACAACCTGCACCATCAAAGCAAGAGATAGAGCAAAATGGCGCTCCATGGTAGCCAACCTTCGTTGCGGAGACGGCACTCAATGATGATGATGATGATATCTTATTAAATCCCAAATGTCCAGTGTATCTAATTTTAAATAAATATTAACGATGGTCTGTCCGATGTTCGCCAAGCCTTGGTGAGATTTTTATTTATTTATTTGTTTGCGCAAAGGGGGAGAGGGGTGTCATGAGAAATCACATAATATAAACATTAATATGTAAGATGTTAATAAATTATATTTTATAAAATTTATAATTTAAAGAAAAAGCTAAATTATGTTCGATACGAAGCCATTTTGGAGACTCGGTGTACGGTATTGTTTAGAAAGTAGTTAATCTCATAAATTAAAATGTTCTGTTCTACATAATGTGGTTTATTTTCACAGAAAATGAGTACTTTTTAGTACAAAATTGTGATAAATGATCTGAACATGGCAATTTTTACATAAACCATAGACCCTTACTAATGTAGTATTGTGTACTGTTTTCTTTAATGTTGTTCTATAACATTTGGTAAACTTAAGCATAGAGCAAGGGCCAGCACGAAATAAGCTCAGGACAATTGTTCTAATTTACCAAATCTACATGCTTAGCACACTTCTGTATGGATCAGAAACTTGGACTAACTATGCAGGGCAGGAGAGCAGGTTAAGCTTAGACGGAGATGCTTTTACGTGTGCTGCCTTCACGAGATAGTGAACATCAAATGGCAGGATGCGAACTGGTTGGTCTCGAGGCAAGACGCCGGCCTCGAGATAAAGAGGTTGTGGGTTAAAATCTCGGCTAGCTGGAATCTTTATTTATGATTTATCTCTGCTGCAACCACCCCCTGGTCTCAGCAGTGAGGCCCAGCTTGAAATGTCAATTACTCATTGACGAAAAAAAATATTAGTACCTCCAAAGATGGAGTTATCTGTGCGAAGAGGGATCTCTGTGCACACGGCTGCCAGGGAAAAATGGATTAACACGCAAATGCAATTCCTAGTCTCTAGGGACTTCGTCAGAGGTAAAAGCTGGCAAACGCAAAAATAAATA
The DNA here is from genome assembly GCA_032433765.1 of Megaustenia siamemsis. Classification (NCBI taxonomy): domain Eukaryota; kingdom Metazoa; phylum Mollusca; class Gastropoda; order Stylommatophora; family Ariophantidae; genus Megaustenia; species Megaustenia siamemsis. The sequence goes on along the minus strand of JAVIAB010000024.1, from coordinate 74,982,631 downwards.
AAATATATATATATAAAAATTGCAGGACAGAGTAACCACTCTAATGTTAGAATCAGTCAAACTCCCATCTGTCCAGGCGAGACTTAAGAGTTGGAGATTAAGGTAGTTATGTCATGTGAAAATAGTAGGGACAGAAATAGGCCAAGGAACAGATTCAAATCCCACTAGAAACGGTAGTGGTTTGTCAAAATGTGTAAATTAATCCGTGGTTTCATTATGACGTTACCCTCCCCTGATCTCTTGGCTAGTCAGATCTGATTTCTAGTCCTCTCGGATAACGGGCAATAACAGGAAGCCTTGTGTGCACTCGCGCACGTTAATTAAAGAACCATTAAAATAGGAGAGAGTAGACCATAATATGGCCGCTGTTAGCAAAATTGTCAGCAAAAAACCTACTTACACTGTGGATCCCAAACCGTGCTATGGAGTTCGTGCACTTTGGCCAGGATTTCCCTCAAATTTTCTCAAGAGGGATACCGAGGCACCTATGAGTTTGTCCGATGTGCAGTGATGAGATCCTAATATCAAAACAACAATCTATGCTGTGATTAGACACAGCCTATAAAGACATGTTTAAAGAATATATAGATTTTCAGGTAAATAATTTGTGCAAATTTTAAGTCAAAAATATGGAAAACTACATAACACATTGTAACAGTTACAGTGGACACAAACAAGTTTTAACTTCATTATTTTTCATTTTCTTTTTATGTCACAAATGAGAAGAGTTTTAAACAACTTTACTCCTCAGTAAAGAAGTTAAGATAATATCAACAAACATATATATCAAGTGCAATCAAGTAACATTATGTTGTTATTATGTTATAGTAAACGGCAAAGAGGGCTTGTGTTGAGTGTATTTGGGGGTGAGAGTAGTTATGACAGAAATATACTATAGATAGGTGTGATGGTATACGGCCAAGAGGGCGTGTGTTGAGTGTATTTGGGGGTGAGAGTAGTTATGATAGAAATATACTATAGATAGGTGTGATGGTATACGGCCAAGAGGGCGTGTGTTGAGTGTATTTGGGGTGAGAGTAGTTATGATAGAAATATACTATAGATAGGTGTGATGGTATACGGGCAAGAAGGCGTGTATTCAGTGGGGAGTCATGGAAGCGTGAAGGACACCGGGTGAGGGCAGTTATGCTAGAAACAGACCAAGATAGGGTCAAGGTCAAAAGGGTTAAGACAGAAGGGATCTGGAAGGTTCTAGGAGTGACATATGTAGTACGCATGTTTAGACAACGGAGAATGGAAGATCGTAAATGATTGGTTAAGGAGGATTATGGGATTGTGAATAGGAGGGTGGTATAAATAGTTGAGACGAGAGAAATCTCTCTCTCTCTCTCTCTCGCTGGTCAACAACTGCCACAGTCATGTTACCAATTGATGGTTTTTATAAGTGAAAGAAGTGTGAATGGTCTCTATATTTTGTACAGCCATGTCGACAGTTTAATGTAAATAAAGTTGTTACTCTGACGACAACTGGTTGTTGACTCCACTTCCTTAAAAGCCATCGTGCGTTTTGCCTACAACAATTATGTTATTACATTATGTAAATAACTCAATTACATTATGATTTTATTTAAAAAACAACCATATTTTTCATATATAATTTCACAAACATCATGTTGTGTCACAGCTCAAAATTGACTGAATATTGTTAAAAGTCGCTGAAAAAAAATTGTCAAATTTTTATGTTTTGTAAGATTTTAAAAGGATACAAATTGTGGCACAAACTGTCAAAGATATGCTGATCGTGAACTGGGTGCATATTGTCACCTTATGTCTGGTATTTCTTAATGACAAAACAGTCTGTAAACAGCAAAAAACTGTGCCCGAAATAAAGACAGTACAAGCACCAGGGTAGTGAACATAAGGTACATCTTGTGACTGTGGAATATAAGACAACATATTGATTGTGTACCTTAGACAAACTTCTTTGTTTTCTATTAAATGATATACTACCTCAGTCTTTAAGATTATGTTCTCACTGTCTTCTAGGATCTTCACGTATAATCTTGTCTGATTGATAAAACTTCTTTTCTTGAGTTCTTTCTTGTATATGTGAATAGTTATAGATGAATTGTGCCAGATCACATACAATTTCAAATTTTCAATCAGAATTTAATGGATTTCTGTTGTTGATGTAATAGCCAATTAATAGCCAGGATATATAGAAGTAGTAAGTATAAGAACATTTCTACTGCTTCCTCCACTTTTAATCTCAAGAGTTGTCCACCACAGAACCAATCAAACCTTCATGTAATAACTCTGAAAGCTTTTGAGATTTTTTTGTTTTGTTCACCAACTTTGACCTCTGATGAAGTCCCTAGAGATTAGGAACTTAATGTTGCGTGCTAATCCATTTTTCCCTCGCCACACAGGCAGATAATTCCGTCTTCTGAAGTACTCATATTTTTTTTTCCGTTGATTAGTAACTGACGTTTCAAGCCGGGCCTTGCTGCTGAGACCAGGGGTGGTTGCTGCAGAGAGAATTCATAGATAAAAATCCTGACTGGTGCAGCCAGTTTGATTCCAGATTTGAATCCACAACCTCTCTGTCTCAAGGCTTTTGGGGTGATCTGCTGCATAACTTGTTATCATTGTTGTTTTAGTTGTCTGTTTAATTTCTGAAAGTAAACATTTGTTAATCCGTCAGAGGAATATTCAATCTGGTTATATTAAGTTACATCTTAACCTTTAAAACAACATTTGTGATTAAAAATAAAACACCTCATGTCAGGAAGTATTTAAATTATTCATTCTTTGAAATCTTGACTCTGAGAATCCACTAAAATATAATTATTGGTCGTTTCAAAATATTTTGAAGGTGTTTAAAATTCCATATCTCTGCAACCAATTGATTGATAATGCTGAAATTTTGCATATGGTCTTGTGATTTTTTGGTCCCAAGAAGTACATTCATTTCCTCACCAACAAACGTATAGTTTTAAATATTCTTTATTTGAAGTATACAAATTTAAGGCATTTTGGTCAAACCATATATTTGGAGGAATTACCGCTTCATATGAGTGAGCACCCACGGACTTGTCATCTTGAACGTAATGCGCGCCAATTTCCCTGTTTTAAGCACTAAAAAACACATAAAACGCGTCATAGTTATAATTTTATATCCGGTGCATCCCATTTCCTGTCGTTTTGTTGTGATTTATGTGCAACGGCGTATCCTAATTATTGGGTAATTTCGTTAAATTTGTGATCTGTTAGTCAATGGGTATAAAAGTAAAGTTCCTTACATTGCAATCAGTGGCAATAAAGGTGTATAAATATTTTTGCATAGAAGCTAAGCGTGGAAAACTGTATCGAAGCATCTCAAAGCCAGAAAAGAGAACTATTCACGCATTGGGTATAAGCAAACGCTTTTTCAAACAAGTGCTTAAAGCTAACGGAGTGTCCAGTTCAATCAAGACTAGGACGCTAGGAAGAAAGAAAGTAGTAGATAGTTTTGACAAGGAAGTGATTAGAAGAGCAATTTGTAAAATTTTCGATTCCAAAGAAACTGTGACTTTAAGAAAACTGAAAATTCGACTGAGAGCAGAAAATGACATTGTTGTGTCGAAAACAACATTATGGAGAACTGTTAGAAGCATCGGTTTTACGTTTAGAAAGTACGATAGTGGTAGAAATGTCATCTGCGAGAAGCCGCACTTAGTTTCTATGAGGAGTAAATATTTACGTGAAGTACGGGAAATGCGTACCAAGGTTATGATATTGTATTTCTAGATGAATCTTGGATAAATTCTCACCACACAAGTGCAAAGGAATGGCAGTTATCAGATGGAAGTATTAAAGATGTGTACCCACTGGAAAAGGACAGCGTATTATAATGGCACATGCAGGCAGCCGAAAAGAAGGGTTGGTGAAAAATGCAGAACTTATATTCACCTCTAATTATACTGACAACAGGGACTATCACACCGAGATGAATGGCCATATATTTAGAGAGTGGATTGAAAATACTCTTCTTCCAATTCTAGACAGACCATCCTGTCTGGTAATGGACAACGCGTCGTACCACAACGCTGTGGCAGAAGAAGACAAAATTCCTACATCTACCAGTACAAAAGATGTTATAAAGATTTGGCTAAGAAAGGAAGGAATTCCATTTAACGAGGGATTTTTGAAACCTGAATTACTGTCACTTGTTAAGAAATCGCAAAAGACCAAAGTATTCCAAATAGACAAAATCATTCAACAGCATGGTCATACGTGCTTGAGACTGCCCCCTTATCATCCACAATTAAACCCCATTGAACTCGTTTGGGCAAAATTAAAGGGCAGGTGGCAGCTGAGAATACAAGTTTTAAACTATGCGATATAAAAGGACTGACATATGCTGCTCTATCACAGATTGACAAAGATTTTTGGTGCAAATGTGAAGATCATGTCTTAAAAGAAGAAAATGATTATTGGAAAAAAGATGGACTATCGTTCGTTCAGCCCAGATTAGTAATCAATATGTTAGACTCCTCTGATTCAGAATAAATGAAATAATAATGGACGTTTTTATATGTCCGCATGATCAATCTTTAGCTAAAGTTGATAACGTTTTGAAAATGTAAAGATTCTTGATATGTGTACTGCAGGCATGCAAAGAAACTAAATCACTTTCATATGTCTTGTTTACGTAAAATAATGAAAGTCACATGGAAAGACATAAAACGAACAATGTAGCCCTTTACAGTGAAGAGGATCCCGTGCTTACATCGGACTCTTTAGTCACATGCGTACCCATAAACAATAACTTTGCTTGATATGTCATGCTCGTTATCGCTCGCAACGGATAATTAATTTTTTTAAATGTATTCTTTGTTGTATATTGTTTAAATAGTTTTCATTAATGGAACTGTTTATACGCTGATTTGTTTTAGACCGTCTGTAAAGGCTATAACATTGACATTCTCATAGTATTTTAAAGAAAGTAAACAATAGAAAGTAAACAGTTGATAAACGCCTCCAGCTTTCAAGTTGTGTAGAGACGCCTATGTCGAGAAGCTGATTTCCATTAATGTACGGTAAATTATTTTCTCCAGGAGCAAAAAGATCCGTAAATTCACTGAGATCAAAGGAAAGTGCTGCTTCATGATGAAGCATACTTCCTACATCATTAAATTTTGTGAAATCGGTGGGACCTTGGTAAAACAAGGCCAGATGCAAAAAATCAAGTTTGTAAGTGCAGGGAAAGAGGAGATATTTCATGTTAATCGTGAACATTTAGATTTGAAACGACCAATAATATGTAAATTAATTAATGAGGGGACACAATTTATATGGATGTGTGGTAATATAAATTTGAATTGCTCCAATAAAAAATAGCAATTTTATTTTAGATCAAGTGGAATGTAGTCGACTTAGGTCATCTTCACCCTCAAAATGTTGCCAGATTTGTTAAGGTTACAGTTAAAATGCCAAAACTGGAACAAGCAGCCATTTTTTTTCAAACATACTTTTCATAACATGCAGAACACGATTTACAATTGTCTTACTAAATTATGAAGAAGGTTATGACAATCATTATCATCAGGTCAAATGTAATTTGTAAAATGTTTCATCCACCACAGCCTGTCTGAAAGAATCTCTGTCGCTAGCCAGATCTCCCACAGAACGTTGTATCCACCACAGCACGTCTGAAAGAATCTCTGTCTCTAGTCAGATCTCCCAGAGAATGTTGTATCCACCACAGCCCGTCTGAAAGAATTTCTGTCTCTAGCCAGATCTCCCACAGAACGTTGCATCCACCACAGCCCGTATGAAAGAATCTCTGTCTTTAGCCAGATCTCTCACAGAACGTTGCATTCAAAACAGCCTGTTTGAAAGAATCTCTGTCTCTAGCCAGATCTCCCACAGAACGTTACATTCACCACAGCACGTCTGAAAGAATTTCTGTCTCTAGCCAGATCTCCCACAGAACGTTGCATCCACCACAGCCTGTTTGAAAGAATCTCTGTCTCTAGCCAGATCTCCCACAGAACGTTGCATTCACCACAGCCTGTCTGAAAGAATCTCTGTCTCTAGCCAGATCTCCCACAGAACGTTGCATTCACCACAGCCTGTTTGAAAGAATCTCTGTCTCTAGCCAGATCTCCCACAGAACGTTGCATTCACCACAGCACGTCTGAAAGAATCTCTGTCTTTAGCCAGATCTCCCACAGAACGTTGCATTCAAAACAGTCTGTTTGAAAGAATCTCTGTCTCTAGCCAGATCTCCCACAGAACGCTGCATTCACCACAGCATGTTTGAAAGAATCTCTGTCTCTAGCCAGATCTCCCACAGAATGTTGCATTCACCACAGCCTGTTTGAAAGAATCTCTGTCTCTAGCCAGATCTCCCACAGAATATTGCATTCACCACAGCCTGTCTGAAAGAATCTCTGTCTCTAGCCAGATCTCCCACAGAACGTTGCATTCAAAACAGCCTGTTTGAAAGAATCTCTGTCTCTAGCCAGATCTCCCACAGAACGTTACATTCACCACAGCACGTCTGAAAGAATTTCTGTCTCTAGCCAGATCTCCCACAGAACGTTGCATCCACCACAGCCTGTTTGAAAGAATCTCTGTCTCTAGCCAGATCTCCCACAGAACGCTGCATTCACCACAGCCTGTTTGAAAGAATCTCTGTCTCTAGCCAGATCTCCCACAGAACGTTGCATTCACCACAGCCTGTTTGAAAGAATCTCTGTCTCTAGCCAGATCTCCCACAGAACGTTGCATTCACCACAGCCTGTCTGAAAGAATCTCTGTCTCTAGCCAGATCTCCCACAGTACGTTGCATCCACCACAGCCTGTCTGAAAGAATCTCTGTCTCTAGCCATATCTCCCACAGAACGTTGCATCCACCACAGCAAGTCTGAAAGAATCTCTGTCTCTAGCCAGATCTCCCACTTCTTCTGTTGTCATGAACAAGGTCTCTTTGATGTCTTGAAACTGCATTATTCTTGGTCTGTCCCTGATGCATCGCCCAGAAACCATGTCTTCCATTATTCTTCTTTCCAACCTGCTGTATTTTAATTACTCTGTAGAATTGTGTTTATAAGCCAGGTCTTTTTAATGTTTAAATCTATTAATATGTCGTCATTACTCTTTTCCATTATCCAAGGCATGCTAATGATTTTACTGTAGCATTTTGTTACGGATGAATCAATTTTCATTTTTGCTATTTGCGAAATTGTCCATGATTCACAACCATATGTTGCTAATGGAAGATACATGTCCTCAGTAATTTTTTTATTTACTGCCTCTCTGATATTATGCCACATACTCTTCGTGGCGTTTAATGTTTGTGTTGCTATTATTAATCTTCTTTTGATCTCTTTCTGACAGTCTCCATTGTTAGTTATTACAGATATTAATAGTTTGTTCCAATTTCAAGTTCTTCACAGTTGATGATGATTTTGGTTTGGCTTTTTACTTCGTCATTTGACATTATAGAGAGAGATTCAGTCAACATGGGGAAGGTGGTACTCAGATGTGGAAGTTGGTCTTCTGATACGGACACACCGGTAGTACAAATGGGAGCTGATGAGGTGACCAGGGACAAGTTGATGACACCTCGGAGTTAAGTTTGACCGCAGCCTGTGTTTTTGGGACCATGTTGACCATGTGATAACAAAATCCCACAAAGGATTAGCCGCCTTGAAGGTCATGGCAGCTGCCAACATCGAGCAGAGGCTACTTACTCTTCTGTTCCAAGGATTAGTCCTTGCACAAATCGAGTATGCCCTGGCAGTTCTTACTATCAGTATGATTCAAACTGACAGGCTGGAGAAAATAGAGAATGATGCCATGCGCATTACCTTGGGGTGTACGAGGGACACTCCCTGTGTAGCAATGAGGTATCTTCTTGACTTTCCAACCATGTATGGCAATGAAGATCTTGAGGGCACGAGTATACCTGAAGATTAGAGCAGGTAAAGAGCATCCATTGCACCATGAGCTCAACACAGGGAAAGGTGCCAGGCTAAAAGAAGCAAATCATGGATGGGCCGAGATGTCATCAAACAGGTCTGTGGACTTACCAATATCAACGTTGGCAAGGAGTGGACACTTGTGCCTACGTCATTCAAGGGGATATTTTCGTGTATTGTCACACTGGACAGGAAAAATAGGGAGTAGAACTCAGTTGTGGTCAATGCGGAGATCAATGGTCTCATCTGCGATAATACCAATGAGAAAGATGCAGTCATCTATACAGACGGATCTGTAATACGACACCAAAGAAGCGCATGGGCATTTACAGCACGCTCGGCAGGCAGAATAGTCAAAGAAGACAGTGGTGAATACGTCATGACCACGAGTAGCAAGACAATGGAGCTGATGGCAGTGACTAAGGCATTCAACTGGTTAGAGTCACAAGACTACACCCATGCCTGTATATGTTTCGATGAGCATGATAAAAACGTGGAGGCGGGGCTCTGTACTCATGCAATGGTTAGTCATTGCAGAAGTCAAAAATAAATAAGGTCACCTTTTTCTATGTCGCTGGACATGCGGGAGCACGGAGAAATTAAAAAGCGGACAGGTTGGCTAGCTGCACTGTCGTTGAGGACGGTCAACCAATGAATTGGGCGGACATCATCAGTGTCACCCGCAAATAACTCATTAACTCAATCAACCTGGATACATTTTTTTGTCTGTGTAGATAAATAAAGCAAAAATTACCAGTGCAGTGAGTGACTTAACACATAAGTTGTCTGACCTGAAAGTTTGCTACCAATGATAGTCCAAAAGCTGATAAAAAACCAGTCACTTCAGCTGCTCTGTTGATCCTCTTGTCTGTACCAGGTGCGTTGATATTTCTCAGACATTTTTTCATATGCAAGAACTTCAAGTATACATTGGCAGCCACTGGGGAGGTAAAGGGCAGGTACTTATACAGTGTTTTATGAAAGAATTTTCTGTCTTTTATTAAATAATGGGAGACAACAAAATCAAAGTGTTTCCTTTTTTCCCTTTCTTTCTCTTCTTCTTTCTTTACTTCCACTTGTATCAATTTGGCTGTTGATGGAAATACAAAGTTCCTCTTCTCGCCCTTTTGGCATCTTCAATCATTGCCAACTGGTGCTCTTTAAGTATTTCTTTGATCTTGTCTATCCATCTTACTCTAGGTCTGCCTCTGGCTCTTCTCACTTCTCCTCTTTTAATATATTTTTATTATTTAGACTTTCCTTTAAACCATTTGTGTGCGTGTGTGTGTGTGAGCATGTACAATGTGTTCGCTCTGGACTACTAATTTAGGTACACAGGAGAAGATAATCCACAACATATACAGATGTAGAAAAGGTAGTAACATTCCCTTGCTATGCACAGCCTTGAGGTGAGTAGACCAGTACCAGTTCCAAACTTGAATTTTTTTAAATTTCTGACATCAGCGAACATTTATTTTGTTTTTAACTGGCTCATTTGGCAGTGTCGAACAACATCTTGACAGTGTCGAACAACAGCCATGTATAGTTTCTAATAAGGAATGTGGTTGAGATTGATATCCTGGAAACAACAGCCATCTATAGTTTCTAATAAGGAATGTGGCTGCGAATGATATCCTCTGGAAACAACAGCCATCTATAGTTATAATAAGGAATGTGGCTGAGAATGATATCCTCTGGAAACACCTAAAGTTTGTGACATCTACAGCTATATGATGAGCTACTGATGGCTGAAGCCACTTTACCTACAACTGCCCCTACTTAAAAGCTGAAAATATCACAAATATTGGTTGATTTCCTTCAGTCCATGTGCCTTAGTAAACTATAGATGGCTGTGGTCATTTATTTCTTTTTGTACAAAAAAGCAGTTTTATTAAATTTACATTGACTATCAATATGATTTGATATGATGAGGCGGAAAGCAGAGAAGATGCCTCATAAGTGGAAAAAAGGAATCATTGCTAAGATTCCAAAAAAAGAGCAATCTTAGAGACTGTAACAACTGGAGAGGCGTGACACTTTTGTCAGTTGCCTCAAAATTATTCTGCAAAATCATCCTAAATAGAATAAAGGATTCAATAGATACAGTAATGCGCGAAGAGCAGGCTGGGTTTAGAAAAGGGAGAAGCTGCCTTGACCATATTTTCACTCTACGACTTATATTGGAGGAAAACATTGAAAAGCAAAAACCTTTTGTACTTAACTTCATCGACTTCAAAAAAGCATTTGACAGTATTCATCGAGATTCTTTGTGATAAATTCTGAAGCAATATGTCTTACCATAAAAAACCATAAATATTATTAAAGACATGTATGATGGTTACACATGTGCAGTTCAAACAGAGGAAGGACTGAGCGAATGTTTCCCAATAGAAACTGGGGTTAAACAAGGATGTATTTTATTACCCTTGTTATTTGGAGTTGTTATGGACTTCATAATGAAGAAATGCTGCACTGGTAATAAAGGCATCGAATGGATACAAGGAGGCCATTTGGAGGACCTTGACTTTACTGATGACATAGTCCTCATCAACAGTCAGATAAAAACGATGCAGGAAAACACAAATGAACTATCATCAATAGCCAGAAAAATTGGGCTTGAGATCAATCATGAAAAGACTAACGTCATGAAAAGCTTAATTCCAACAGACGACAAAAATACATGGAAAACAAACCAGTGGAAGAGATCGATCACTTTATCTATCTTGGAAGTCACATTGATCGAGAAGGGGATAAAAGCAAAGAAATTAGAATCAGAATAGCATAAGCAGCAATGTCTTTCAGAAGCCTTGAAAAGTTGTGGAAATCAAAACTCATCAGCACAAACACAAAACTTTAGACTATTCAAATCAAATGTACTATCAACCCTTATGTATGCGTGTGAAAGCTGGAAAACAACAAGAGATATAGAAACAAAGTTGAATGCATTCGAAAATAAATGTCTAAGGAAAATACTTGGTATAGCGTGGAACGAATTCAAAACAAACGAGGAAATTAGACAAATCGCCAATCAACCACTAATATCTTCAGTAATAAAGAAAAAACGATGGTCTTATGTTGGACATGTGATGAGAAGAGATAATAACCGAGTAGCAAAGCAAACCCTCATGTGGGAAACAACAGGTAAGAGGAAAAGAGGAAGACCAAGAGAGACACTGAGAAGAACATTGATGAGAGAGGCAAAAGCAGCATGAATCGGCTCCCTCAATGAGATAGAGCTGCTTGCACAGAACCGAGACAAATAGTGAGATTTGATAAAATATCTTTAAAAGAATTGAAAACAGCTAGAACAAAAATTCTGATAAGAGAGGGAGTATCTTGGTCTACGCCCTATGGGCCGGCTAAGGCTCGAAAGGTCAATAGATAGATAGATCAATATGAACTGTATTTTAGAATAATATTAACCAATATAAAAAGAAAACCCAATGTTATAGAAAACTGGTTGCTACGTATGTGTAAAAACAAGAAGAATTAAATATGTTGGTCTATAAACTGACATAATGGTCTGCAGAACATAATTGTGAATGGCAAGATATGAGGCAGATTTAACAGTGAGAAAAGGCGATTGTAAATGGCATGACAACAGGCAGGTGTAACTGAAAAAAGATAATTGTAGATGGCATAGTGCCACACCAACATGTATCAAAGACCAAGAAAGCTTGAAGATTCAAGATATGAATCTTGAAAGACAAGCTGGGATTGACTGCTGCAGATGCTGGTCATCTAGTAAAGGACAGAGAAAACTTCAGAGTAACTGTCATGGAAGACAAGTTACAACAGAGACTAAGATGCTGATAGTAATGAGTGCTTCTGGTGATACTTGCATCTGATCATCACTGTTGTACCAAGTCTTTGGCCGTGAAGAAAGCTGTTGATAAAATTTTAAAAAAAGTAAAGTACCCCCGTCACGCCAAGTGGCGGCGTATAGGGAATATGGTGATAGTAACCATACATTTTTTCAGACCTTCGGCACATGACTATTGGGTAATGTGGTCAGTATGCCTGTGCCGCTTTACTTTCCCAGAAAATATCCAGTACTCATTTAAGGCTGGGTGAACCCGGAAGCCGTCGGTAGGGATCAAACCCTACCCTTGTCCTTTGTAGTCCAATTCACTAACCACAGAGCTATCGCGGCTCCCTGATAAAATAAGCCTGTCACTAAACTCATTGGATAAATCAAATTAATTTTATTAATGTACGATCACAACAATACTTTGTACATGTACATGTTCTGAGATAACAAAGTATGTACAGAATGTATGTTCTACTGCACCATTCAGAAAACAAAAATAGCATTTACAGAGTAGGACTAACTCATACGAGCTGACATATATTAGTTGTACCTTTCTAAATTAAAAACATGTCAGCAAAATTCACATGTATTTTTCTTCTTTGCTTCACTTTCACCCATTCTATGTCTTGTTAAGCTGTTACCACCTCCTGCAGTACTCTCTGTCTATTGCTAAAGTTTTAAGCTGGCAAAACTGAGATCTGTCTATTCCTTGATATCACTCTAGCTCTTCTCTGTGTGTTCCTTATCACTCCAGTTTCACAATTTCAGGCATGATCACAATGACCATTATCAAGCTTGAAGAGTATGTGATATGGTCATTGTACATTAGCTTTTGTTTCCTGATGGTGTTAAGAGGTTCATCATGTTGTTCACTTTTTTCTTTACAAACTTTGTACTGACCTCTTTCAGTAGAAGTAGTCTAAATATGTGATGTCCAGTATCTGTCTATATTTTCATTGGAAGTCTGCCATAAAGATTCTCCTCTTGCTTTTGATATCCTTATTTTGGCAATCATTCTCTGTTACTCCTTCTTTAACACTGCATACAGTAGAAGGTAACATTACCTGAATTGATCCAATTATATAGGTACATAACAACTTTAACAAGATCCTCCAGGTAGTGAATGTATATAAAAGCAAATTGCTGTATTTACTCACACAGTACTGTTCCAATATTAATCATCTGGGAAAAAATACATCTCTCTGGGATTTCAATGGCAATGTGGCTGAAAAAATAAACGATGGAAAATGCAAAAGTTATCGTTTTTAAGTGATCATGTTGTCACTTGAGACAGTCATATATTTTTTAAACTAGAGTTTTAGGAAATATATATTCATTATTGTTGTTGCAGATGTGAAATGAGTACAACTCTGAAACTAAACTATAGAAATTATATATGAAATGAGTACAACTCTGAAACCAAACTATAGAAATTATATATGAAATGAGTACAACTCTGAAACCAAACTATAGAAATTATAGATGAAATAAGTACAACTCTAAAATAGGACTATAGCAATAATAAGTGAAAGGAGTAAATTTTGAAACCAAAATATAGCAGTCAGACATGACATAAGTTTAAACATTATATACAAAGTGTAGTAGGAGAAAAAGCTAATAAACACACATTGTTAATACATTACAATTGTAACTTAAAATGTGGTGTTGCTGTTTGCATTAACTCCATGATTGAACTCCCTAGTGCCCTTAACAGTGTTGGATTAGGACAGATGCATGGCATCAAGGTTTACAACAAACTGAGACATCAGTGTCTTTTGGCCCAGCACATCCAACATCAACAATGCATTATTGGGCACCAGATTGCCTTTCTTCTTCAATCCCTACAAAATTGGCAGGAGGAGGTAATCTAATCCCAGGCGCATCACTGGGAGGTAGAGTAAGACCTTGAACAGTTCTGGTTCATTGTTTCTGGTGCAGTAGTCATAACAGTAGCCATAGCACTAGTCATAACAGTAGTCATACAGTAGCCATAGCACTAGCCATAACAGTAGTCATACAGTAGCCATAGCACTAGCCATAACAGTAGTCAAAACTGTAGTCATAACAGCAGCCATAACACTAGCAATAACAGAAATCATAACACTAGCCATAACAGTAGTCATAACAACCATCATAACAGTAGACATAATATAAGCCATAACAGTCAGCTTAACAGTAGCCATAACAGTAATCATAACAGTAGCGATAACAGCAGTCATGGCGCTAGCTATAACAGTAGTCATAACAACCATCATAACAGTGATCATAAGAGTAGTAATAACATTAGCAATAAAAGATGTTATAACAGTAGTCACAACAGCCGTCATAACAGTAGTCATGACATTAGTTATAACAGTTATTATAACAGTAATCATGACACTAGCCACATGACTAGTTAAGATTACCCGGCATCACATATAAACAGAAACTGGTTTGATATCTCCCAACTCCTGGACGTGCGCGTAGACAGAATGTAGGTTAGAAACACCGGTGCTGAAGTGACTCATTTGTGTGGTTGTAGCATAGAGGCACCCCAATTAACGAGTTGCCACGAACTTGTGTACAGATGTTTGTTTCACGTTAATTTATTTGCCCTAGCCTCTACCAGAAATGAGAATGTATGTCATTATGTAACAGTGCATTAATTTATCTTTAAAAATAATGACATACTGTTTGAAAAAACCAAATTATAACTCAATTTGCTCATTCAATGGTAAAATAAATGAACAGTTTATTCAGTCTCATATTTTATCTTATATTTAATAAGTTAATAAAAATTATTCATGTTTTTATGAAAAGGACTTGTAATCATATAGCAAAGTAAAACAACTTGTGGGTACCGTTGAAATAAATGGACAGCTCTTCCCTAACAAGATAGTGGACTTACTATCAGTAACACTGCTCTCTTATGTCTACTCACAAGTTAGCACTGTCTGTGATGAACAGATCATGATGCACCACACCCCCAGTGGCCCTGTGTTATCTGTAAAATTGACACCAGACGTATCCATCTTCCATATTTGTGGCAGACTTGTAAACAATGTTTTTTTTGGTTGCTTTTTGGAATTTAAAGCAATATTTGAATATTTATCTTCTGAGAAAAAAAACTCAGACCTGAACACTTTGTGGTGACTTTTGCGGAGAGGTTGTGGGTTCAAATCCCGGCTATACCGGTTGGGATTTTTATTTATAATTTCTCTCTGCGGCAACAACCCCTGGTCTCTTTCTTTTACTATTATGTCTATAATTTCTTGTAGTTCATTCTCTGTTTCTGCTATTACGACTGTGTCATCCACATATCGCAAATTATTTATGTTGTGACCGTTGACTTCAATTCCTTTTTTGTCTACCATTGATCTCATAATGTATTCGCTGTAAAGTGAAAACAAATCCGGCGACAGAACACAGCCTTGTCTGACTCCTTGCTTTATATATTGGAATTGTCCTGTTTGGTCGTTAATTCGTATAGCTGCTGTTTGTTGCCAGTACATGTTTTTTATGATTCGCAGATCCTTGCCATCAATGTTTAATTTCTTCAGTATATTGATTATTTCCATATGCTTTACTTTGTCAAATGCTTTCGTGTAGTCTATAAAGCACATATATAGATCTTTCTTTACCTCTATAGATCTTTCAGCAAAGTTGATGCAATACATGTATGATATAGCCAACCAGGGAGAACCTAGATGATGATACGATACAGCCAACAGGCAGGTTGAATGTGAGAGATCTTGACACATCAATGTCCTGCGTCCTCAGAAATAGAGTCAGTAGTATTGACACGCTGACTTGACTGGAGACTTATGCCCGCCCACAGGGAGCAGTGATAGCTCAGTGGTTAGTGAACTGGACTACAAAGGACAAGAGGCAGGGTTCGATCCCAACCGATGGATTCCGGTTTCACCCAGCCTTTAATAGGTACCGGATTTTTTTCTGGGAAAGTGAAGCGGCACGGACATAATACCGACCACATTACCCCAAAAATCATGTGCCGAAGGTCTGTAAAATTTATGGTCACTAACACCATATTCCCTATACGCCACTTGGCGTGACGGAGGTACTTTACTTTTTTTTACACCATATTCCCTATACGCCACTTGCGGTGACGGGGGCTCTTTACTTTACTTTACTATGCCCGACCATACGATTTAGAGCTAACAGAAAACGATCAGCTTGGAGTCAGCTATTTCTTGCTAGACAAAGAACATTCTGTGTTTGCTGCCTTATGTTGATGCTGGTTATCGAGGTCACGGAGATAAGGAATCCTCGTACCAGTGTTCACACGGAAAGATAACCCTTGTTAGAACATATCATCAATAATATTTAGAGTTACGACCCTTAGAACATATCATCAATCATATTTAGAGTTACGACCCTGCATGTAGCCTCATTTCCTAAAGAGACCACGCCTCATGTTAAAACAGCAGTCCACGCAATTTTTTTTTTTAGCGTTGTAACATCAAAGAGTCCGAACAATAACTTTTTAAATTTATACTTTATATCACATATATTCATTTAGATTTGAATCTGATATTGTGATCTGTTTATACTACATTAATTATATATAAAGAAGATATATGTTTTTTAATCATACCCATATGATCACAATGATGAAATTGGCTATAGCAGGTTAGTTGGCGAAAGTGGGGTCAATTTCCAGAAGTGACGGATTTTTTTCGAACCAACAGGACAAGGCTCCGGGGTTCATCCAGCATCTAAAAATGGGTACTAGAGAATTTTTCTTGAAAATAAAGGCGGCCTGGTTTTTTATACTGACCACATCACCCAACAACGTACTGCGGTGATAGACAAATATGGCCGACAAACACCATATTCTCCATAAACCAATCAAGGCAGGGAGGGAACCGTTAGTAACAATTCAGTAATATTTTCTATTACCCCTCTCATCAATGGCCAGCTACATGAGAGTAATGCCAGGCATGCCAGTCTTTGACTCTACAGTTGTTCAATGAATGTCAAATCACACCAAGGTCTCTGACATTTAAACGAGGCTGGAATCTTAACACCAAAATTGAATCCTTGGACAATGAATGTTTCCTTTGACATTTTTCTCTCTAACATTCCTGGATAAAGGAATATCCTTAGAAATGTGTCTTTTTAACTTAATTCCTGGGCAATGACATTATCCTAGGAAATTTTTGACTCTGTTATTCTGGTCAAAAACTAAGAATAGCAAAATGTTACATATTCTCAATATTCCTATATGGTGCAGAAACATGGACATTAGACAAGAAAACAGAACAGAGAATTGAAGCCTTTGTAATGTGGATATATAGAAGAATAGGTAGAATTGTATGGAAGGAAAAGAAAACAAACGATGTAGTCTTAAAACAACTAAAAATGAAAAGAGAACTACCAAGCACAACTAAAACAAGACAAATGCGATTTTTGGGCCATGTTAAAAGACACAACAGCTTACTAAATGTAATCCTGGAGGGAAAAATACAAGGTAAAAGAGGCAGACCAAGACTAACATGGACGAGTAACATCAAAAGATGGACATACCAGCCTATGACAACCTGCACCATCAAAGCAAGAGGCAGAGCAGAATGGCGCTCCATGGTAGCCAACCTTCGTTGCGGAGACGGCACTCGATGATGATGATCCTGGTTAGTGAAAGTATTCTTGAAAATGTGTATTAATAATTTCTGAGCGATCATTTCCACAACTCTTATGACCGGCCTCTTATATCATGATTTCTGAATATCGCCAATGATAATAACAATGTCCACACAAAGCCAATTCAATAAAGCCATAACACTTTAACAACAACAAATCTGTATAGAAAGTAAAGTAACTTTCGCAGGTAAAGTGGAATCTTTTTATAACCTGCTGATAGGCAAAGTTTGTTGTTGTTGTTGTTGTTGTTGTTGTTGTTAGGATTATCGTCACTGCACACTGGATACACCCATGGGTGCTTCGATATCCCCCTCGAGAGAATCCCAGGAGAATCCTGACACAAGTGCACGAACTCCGTAACACGGACTGGTATCTACAGTATGGGCAGGCATCTGCTCGCTGACAACTTTTGCCAACTATATTTTTACGGTTTACTCTTTTCAATTTTAACTGTTAAGTGTTCGTTAACGTGCGCGAGTGTACACGTGATCTCCTGTTTATCCTATAGTACTAGACATCGGATCTCACTACACAAGAGATCAGGGAAGGGTAAATGCATAAAGAAATCACGGATGAATTTTACCTGTTTTTGAATAGTCACCACCAGCTTCTCTTTGAATTTGCTGCCAGCCAAATGTAATTGTCAGATTTCTATTTTGTCAACTGGCAGTTCAGTTTATATGGTGGAATCTGTAATAATCGTGTCAATTGTCAGTCTAATTTCTACTGCTGGATCGGTCATGGTAATGTCTCTTTCTAATTCAGTCACTATTATATAATCTGTCACATTTTTGTCTGTTGCCAGTAACGTTTATTTTTGTCACATTTGCGATTGATATGATATTGATAGATCTGTAACATTTTGTCAATTTCTAATATTATTTGCGTTGATCAACCTACTACAAATTTGTGTTACTTGCTGATCTTTCATATTGTCAGAAATGTCACTTTTTTCGTCAATTTCTAATTCAGTTTATAATGATGAATATGTCACATTCTTGTTGACTTACCTGACGTAGGGGAAATCCCAGTGGACATGGCCCAGACTATCCGCTATAACATAACTGAAACAACAATTAAGGGTGTCACTAATGATGTATACTCTCACACAGGCATGAGAACAGACACCATAATCTCACACACGAGTGCAAACACACACCATACTATCACACAGACGTGCAAACATACACCATACTCTCACAAGCGCGTGCAAACACACACCATACTCTCACACACGCATACAAACACACACACATATATGTGGATATACGTATGTTATGAAGTTTCCTCATATTCCAAGTCCGGCTTGTTGCAGGAGCTACAGAGTTAAATGATCTGTGCACACCGTGAGCTGTGTGTCTCATCCATTTTGATCATGTTTCGATTTTCCAATTGTTTACGATGAATGATGATATCGTATGACAGGGAACAGTTGGCTGTGTTCACTTTCTGAGCGGTTTTGCCTTATGTCTTTTGGCGTGTGCTGAGACTGCTACTATGGGGTCTACAGTTGCCTTTCTTTGTTTGGGAGATGAGTTAGTAATTCGGATGATTCCACTGGCTCGGGCGGTTGAGCGATTATGGATTTTCATTCGTTTGCAGTGATACCGAGGCCTTCCATAACCAATAACCAATGTTATGAAGGGTAATGCAGCAAACAAAAAAGTAAATACAAATGTTACAATAAGTCACTATAATTAATTTTTATTGTCTGTGACAAGTTTCCTGTATGTAACTTCTCTCTGTCCTTCACATGTAATAATTCGTTTATTAATCACAGATTTGGCTCGTTCATTGTCGCAGATTCATTGATTTTTTCATAATCTTAGGTCTATTAGTCTTTTCATCATATATATCTGTTTGTTCACCAGTCATGTGTTGGTCTGTCCATCAATTATAAATGTGCTGGTCTGTCCATCAATCATAAATATATTAATCTGTCCGTGACATCAATGATATATGTGTCTGTCCGTGTCATCAATCTTAAATGTGTTTGCTGTCCGTGACATCAATGATAAATGTGTTGGTCTGTCCGTGACATCAATCATAAATGTGTTGGTCTGTCCGTGACATCAATCATAAATGTGTTGGTCTGTCCGTGACATCAATCATAAATGTGTTGGTCTGTCCATGATATCAATGATAAATGTGTTGGACTGTCCATGACATCAGTCATAAATGTGTTGGTCTGTCCATGATATCAATCATAAATGTGTTGGTCTGTCTGTGACATCAATCATAAATGTGTTGGTCTGTCCATGACATCAATTATAAATGTGTTGGTCTGTCCATGACATCAATCATAAATGTGTTGGTCTGTCCATGACATCAATCACAAATGTGTTGGTCTGTCCGTGACATCAATCACAAATGTGTTGGTCTGTCCGTGACATCAATCATAAATGTGTTGGTCTATCCGTGACATCAATCATAAATGTGTTGGTCTGTCCGTGACATCAATCATAAATGTGTTAGTCTTTCCATGACATCAATCATAAATGTGTTGGTCTGTCTGTGACATCAATCATAAATGTGTTAGTCTTTCTATGACATCAATCATAAATGTGTTGGTCTGTCTGTCACATCAATGATAAATGTGCTGGACTGTCCATGACATCAATGATACATGTGTTGGTTTGTCCGTGACATCAATCATAAATGTGTTGGTCTTTCCATGACATCAATCATAAATGTTTTGGTCTGTCTGTGACATCAATCATAAATGTGTTGGTCTGTCCGTGACATCAATGATAAATTTGTTGGTCTGTCCGTGACATCAATGATAAATGTGTTGGTCTGTCCGTGACATCAATAATAAATGTGTTGGTCTGTCCGTGACATCAATCATAAATGTGTTGGTCTGTCCGTGACATCAATCATAAATGTGTTGGTCTGTCTGTGACATCAATCATAAATGTGTTGGTCTGTCCGTGACATCAATGATAAATGTGTTGGTCTGTCCGTGACATCAGTCATAAATGTGTTGGTCTGTCTGTGACATCAATGATAAATGTGTTGGTCTGTCCATGACATCAATGATAAATGTGTTGGTCTGTCTGTGACATCAATCATAAATGTGTTGGTCTTTCCATGACATCAATCATAAATGTGTTGGTCTTTCCGTGACATCAATTATAAATGTGTTGGTCTGTCCGTGACATCAATGATAAATGTGTTGGTCTGTCTGTGACATCAATCATAAATGTGTTGGTCTTTCCGTGACATCAATGATAAATGTGTTGGTCTTTCCATGAATCATAAATACATTAATCTGTCCGTGACATCAATGATAAATGTGTTGGTCTGTCCATCAATCATAAATACATTAATCTGTCCGTGACATCAATGATAAATGTGTTGATCTGTCCGTGACATCAACGATAAATGTGTTGATCACTAGTGTTGATACTTCTTCGAAAGTTCTATTGTAAGCAGATATAAATTGAGACTTACCAGACGATAAGTGACAAAACAACAACTAAAAATGTGGCAATGGGCAGGAAGCGAAGTCTGGACATTGTTCCTTTGAGCACAGTCTCATGACTTGGAAGCTGAAAGTGAAAGACACGAAGAGTTTTGTGAGAGCTGCAGCTGGCCAGGTGGGTCATGCCATCTGGGAGACATGTTTCTGTATCTACGAGCCTGTTATCTGTTTTCTTATAGGTGTTTTAAGTTAATTAGGAATAGACAGTAAGGAGCAGACTGACTATTAAATTAGCAGAGCCGACCTGGTTGCACTCGTCTCAGTCCCAAATGCATTCAGCCTTTGACTAAGGTGTCCAGACGTCCCGAGTTTTCCGAGACAGTCCGGGGTTTGTGATCCTTTGTCCCTGATTTTTTTGCGATCCAACATGAGATGCTAATTTGTCCCAAAATTGGTCAATTTTTTAAATTGTGTCCATGATTTCTTGTGTCTAAACAGCTAAGTGTTATAAAATGTAGGTTATTTAATTTAAAATTATCTTAAGAAAAATGTTTGACTTTATTTTCAATAATTATGATAACAATATTCAGAAAATACAATTAAAATATGTTCTCTGAGAAATAATCAGAAGGGAAATTAAGAAAGTTTTTAAAATTAAAATCTCTACTTTATTTTCACTGAAGGAAAAAGTAAAATCTAATCCCTCTGTCCCGGATTGGGATTTGGAAAATATGGTCACCTACCTTTATCAAAATTGTCACATTGTTCTTATATATATATATAATTATATATAAGAACAATGTGTAAATCTTCCACAATCTTCTACCCACAGTGCATAGTATTATTTCTGTTGTTGACCGTATTCCATGCCATGACACCGAGCTATCTAGTATCTGCTCGCGTTGTCCTCTGCGATCTCTTTTTCCCTGTAATTTGCCAGTTGTAGCCAAGTATTCCAACTTTCCTCCTCTCATGATTTGACGAGAAAATGTCGATTGTTTCTTTCCGATGTTTCTTATGAGCTCCCTTTTTGTGTTGGCCACTTTGGGAATTTCCTCGTTGGTCTTTTTAGCTTCCCAGGGAACTTTCAACGTTCTTCTGAGAAATCCCATCTCTGTGGATCTAATCGTCTTTTCATGTTCTTTTCTAATCGTCTATCATACATGAATGGGGGCCTTTATAATTAATGGTAAATATACTGACTGCATTTCGAGGTGTACTTGGAATTTTCTGGAAAGATATAATATTACATTAATGAAGTGCTGGAACATCTTAGGGAAGACATGAAAGAAGAGACATAAAGTGAACTATCTGTTTTACCACCTGCTCCCTCTTCTCTATGGCCCTTTATCAAACACAAAAACTTTTGACGTTATCCTGTTAATAAAGGTCTATGCGTTTGGTTCCTGTTGCTGCTGGTAGTTTTAAATAAAAGGAAGATAATAGTGACATTACATTCTATCGACTCAGTATTTATGACATACCGATACGCAAGTCTACCTCCCTGACAGGTGTTGCAGATATACCCACTCAGACAACACTTGATGAGCGTCAGCATTGCAGGCCACTGCACGCCTCCTTCTAACCCTCACACACACACACACACACACCATGCTCCAACATGCCTGTGTGACTACCGGGAACCCCACGGTGAGGGGAGAAAAGAAAAGAGCCATTCTTACCTGCCACGCTTGTCGTAAGAGGCGACTATGGAGGTTTTGAAACGTCATCTGTGCAGTTGAGTATGACGTGCACGGAACGACCTTGTAATCAGAAGCGATGCATTTTGGGAAATTATGTGACAAGTGGTGGAGTGGATATGGGGAATTCTTGATTGCAATTAAACTGGCTCCATAATAGTAAAAGTAAAGAGCACCATCCCGCCAAGTGGCATATAGGGAATATGGTGTTAGTGACCATAAATTGTATAGACCTTCGGCACATGATTTGTGGGGTAATGTGGTAAACTGGTTCCATTGATACTATATATCGTATGTTCCAATAGCAGAAAATTAAATACTTTGAACTGGTCGCTTGATAATGGTAGCGAGCATCAGGTTTCACTGCTGGCGTTCAGACTGTGTGTTGTGTCAGCATGGCCTTGACATTTAGTTTGATTACAAGCGTAGCTTTCACAGACTGAACGAATAAGGTCCAGGATGTTCAACAGCGGGAAATGTGGGAATCAACGAAGAAGTGACAGTAAGTGGGAGCAGATTATGGGAAGTTGTTATACTGGCTTGAGAACCGAGATGTGCTGTATGTGGACTTCTAGCAACAGACAGGAACCAGCAGGTGGGTGTCGGCGTCTGGGTCAGCGACCTATAGCTGACTGTTAGAGCCAGGGTCAGCAGCAATAAGCGGACTGCATGCGTCAGAGTCTGGGACTCATCTCTTTGCGACACTCTCCCATACGAGCAACTCATCATAGTCAAAAGAGCAGGCATCAAAGAGGGAGTGCAAACCCGATCCCTAAAAACACAGTCGCAAAGTTGAGTGCATCGGGATGAAACGCGTGATTATCATCACTCTCTACAAACTGCAATACAACGCAGCAGACGCCATATTCTGGACAAACTAAAACAGAGCACATAAGTCAGTGGTAAATTCAAAAACATCGGATCAAGAAATGCATATTTGTATATATTTTTTAAATAATGCAAGTTCTCCTTCCCACCCCCTTACATGCTGGGCAAGGTTATCCCTGTTTGTTCGTGCCACGCTTCTTCGGAGGGAGCGTAACTAGGTCAGCCTGGAGAAGACTAACACACTTGCTCATAAACGCTGTGAACTAAAATCTTTTTGTTGACGTATTGCCACTGAATGATGGGGGTCAAGGTGCCCTTTTACTCACCACGAGGCATTAATGTATCACACTCTTACACATAGTTTCCCTGTGGCTGTCCCTTCTATATCGCATATTCTCTGTTGCTCATGTTTGAACACATTATATACACAAGCTATGCTATTCACATCCCTCCTCTACTAGTCCACACTGCATCACTTCGTCTCTATATCTATTACCCCACTATACCACACCGCTATCTTTCCTCCTCTCTAGTCAGTCACCTATATCTATTACTCCACTCTACCACACCGCTATCTTTCCTCCTCTCTAGTCTGTCACCTATATCTATTAACCCACTCTACCACACCGCTATCTTTCCTCCTCTCTAGTCTGTCACCTATATCTATTACCCCACTCTACCACACCGCTATCTTTCCTCCTCTCTAGTCTGTCCCCTATATATAGTACCCCACTCTACCACACCGCTATCATTCCTCCTCTCTAGTCTGTCCCCTATATCTAGTACCCCACTCTACCACACCGCTATCTTTCCTCCTCTCTAGTCTGTCCCCTATATCTATTACCCCACTCTACCACACCGCTATCTTTCCTCCTCTCTAGTCTGTCCCCTATATCTAGTACCCCACTCTACCACACCGCTATCTTTCCTCCTCTCTAGTCTGTCACCTATATCTAGTACACCAATCTACCACACCTCTATCTTTCCTCCTCTCTAATCTGTCACCTATATCTAGTACCCCACTCTACCACACCGCTATCTTTCCTCCTCTCTAGTCTGTCCCCTATATCTATTACCCCACTCTACCACACCGCTATCTTTCCTCCTCTCTAGTCTGTCCCCTATATCTATTACCCCACTCTACCACACCGCTATCTTTTCTCCTCTGTAGTCTGTCCCCTATATCTATTACCCCACTCTACCACACCGCTATCTTTCCTCCTCTGTAGTCTGTCACCTATATCTATTACCCCACTCTACCACACCGCTATCTTTCCTCCTCTCTAGTCTGTCACCTATATCTAGTACCCCACTCTACCACACCGCTATCTTTCCTCCTCTCTAGTCTGTCACCTATATCTATTACCCCACTCTACCACACCGCTATCTTTCCTCCTCTCTAGTCTGTCACCTATATCTATTACCCCACTCTACCACACCGCTATCTTTCCTCCTCTCTAGTCTGTCACCTATATCTAGTACCCCAATCTACCAAACCTCTATCTTTCCTCCTCTCTAGTCTGTCCCCTATATCTATTACCCCACTCTACCACACCGCTATCTTTCCTCCTCTCTAGTCTGTCCCCTATATCTATTACCCCACTCTACCACACCGCTATCTTTCCTCCTCTGTAGTCTGTCACCTATATCTAGTACCCCAATCTACCACACCTCTATCTTTCCTCCTCTCTAGTCTGTCCCCTATATCTATTACCCCACTCTACCACACCGCTATCTTTCCTCCTCTCTAGTCTGTCCCCTATATCTATTACCCACTCTACCACACCGCTATCTTTCCTCCTCTCTAGTCTGTCCCCTATATCTATTACCCCACTCTACCACACCGCTATCTTTCCTCCTCTCTAGTCTGTCCCCTATATCTATTACCCCACTCTACCACACCGCTATCTTTCCTCCTCTCTAGTCTGTCCCCTATATCTATTACCCCACTCTACCACACCGCTATCTTTCCTCCTCTCTAGTCTGTCCCCTATATCTATTACCCCACTCTACCACACCGCTATCTTTCCTCCTCTCTAGTCTGTCCCCTATATCTATTACTCCACTCTACCACACCGCTATCTTTCCTCCTCTCTAGTCTGTCCCCTATATCTATTACCCCACTCTACCACACCGCTATCTTTCCTCATCTCTAGTCTGTACCCTACATCTATTACCCCACTCTACCACACCGCTATCTTTCCTCCTCTCTAGTCTGTCCCCTATATATATTACTCCACTCTACCACACCGCTATCTTTCCTCCTCTCTAGTCTGTTTCTTGCGCTTTTTGTATGCACACTGACCTGTTTTTTGGAAACTTCTGTTACTGCATGCTGTGTGTGCTTATTTTCACTTTTGAGCACCCCTGTGTGTACTTCCGTTCTTTTCACATCAGATCTTACAGAGAAGATGTCATTCTTATTTTCCTCTCTTTCTCCTTCTATTTCGATTTTTAAACTATTTTTTAAAATGTTAAATACATATATGTACGTGTCTTGTATGTTTGTTCCTGTTGAAGACCTTTGCACCGAAACGTTCTGATTTGAGGTCTACTTATTACGTGAAGCTTTAACCAAACCGTTTTCTTTCTATATTTTTTGTATATGTATATTTATGTATTTATATATATATATTTATGTATATATATATATATATATATATATATAATTTTTATTCTGCCCTATACTCATTGATATGGCGGGTCGTAATTGCATTCTTGACGTTCCCGGCTTTTACTGGCCATGTTGACGTTCACTTATTCCAGGATGGATAACTTTAGTCCGTTCAGAAATTGTTGCCAAAATTCAAAATCAGTTTTCTCGAAAATTATTATTATTATTTTTTTTTTTTTTGGTGTGTGAATTGTGAAATGTTGCTTGCAGTCTTATACTTCTGGGACCTTAACATAATATTTTTTCATATGAAAAAAGTAACCTGCTGTAGGGTTTTGCTTATACAGATTATATATTTTTAAAAAAATCGTTAGGACAGACAATTAAAGGTTTTACAGTCAATTCCCCCACCCCTTCTCTCTCCCCCCCCCCCCCCCCAGTTCAATAATTGACACACTTTCACATTTTAAGTGAAAAGAAAAAACAATCACGTAGTCTCAAAGTGATAAGACAGAGCTGGCCTTACCAAAATATAAAGTAGAGCCAATCACCGTGACATTGTAATGTATGATCTGTATTACTGTAATATCTAATGTTTCTTGCACACTATTTGTTTTTGTAGACAATTTATTTTTTTTAAAATAGCCATATTTGCAAAATCCACTTTGCCTTTGGACTTAATATTTACAGTCTTAAAGTTCAGGAAAATCTAAGACTGCATCCTAAAAATCACGACATTATGCCAAATAGTTTCTGAGAAAATTGATGTTGAGTTTTGGCAACGATTTGTGAACGGACTATAGTAGTCCAGCTCAGAGGTACTGCAATATTAGGTCTTCTGTATCAGTAAAAGCCACCAACCACTACTTGGAATACAAAGATCATAACTTCTGTTAGCCAGTCTGTTTTGACGCAGACTGTTACGGGTAGGAGACCACGAGGAGGTAGAACTGTTAGGTCTTGGTCATCTGATGGTGCGCTGACCCTGCTATTGCGACCGCAGCGCAGGCACTTATGCTCTAACTTGTAGGCAGTAAACTAAACTAAAACAAACGTAAGACATTTACCGAGGCCGCTACGAGGACTCCCCTCTCTCGCGTCTGGACCCGATCCATAAAAATGTCAGCGATCGATTCTTTGTTCAGTCATTGACCCTGTCGTCGATTTAATCTTCTTTATGGCTAATACATTCTTTCGTAAGCTTAAACACGACGCATTCGACCCAGCTGTAAAATCGTGTACCTGGCTCAGCGTTATGGGGATCAACAGTTAGGGTTGCTGGGTGGCTCAAATGTGAGAAAAGAAAAGTTCCTAGAGGAGCCACTCCACCAACAAAGCTTGCTCTCTTAGTCTCTTTGTTCATATAAAACACACACACACACACACAAACACAATCAGTAATAAATTGTACTAGTTGGAACAGTACTTTATAAACACAATGTTGTAAGTTACTGTAAAGTAGGATACATATAGATAGCTAGATAGATAAACAGACAGACGGACGGACGGACGGGCGGGTGAGTCGGTGGGTGGGTGGATAGAGGATTGGATGGTTTTGATATGTGGGTAGGTAGGTAGGTGGGAGGGTAGGTAGGTAAGTAGGTAGACAGTTAGATGGATGGACGGATGGATAGATGTTGTGTAAGAGTATTATTTTTATTGTCACTATTTTACAGATTGTGTAAGATTATTGTGCAAAGATCTAAGAATAATAAAGAACATGTACTGGCAACAAACAGCGGCCATAAGAACTGGAAACCAATTGGCAATGTTTCAACAAATAAAACAGGGTGTTAGACAAGGTTGTGTGCTGTCACCAGATTTGTTTAATATTTATAGTGAGATTATTTTAAGATCCATAAGGGGCATGCCTGGAATAACAATCGGAGGTCATAATATAAATAATCTAAGGTATGCTGACGATACAGTATTAATCGCTAAGAGTGAAAATGAGTTACAAGAAATGTTGGACATTGTAGTGAAGGAAAGCAAAAATAAAGGACTCAGTCTTAATAGCAAAAAGACAGAGGTAATGGTAACAACAAAGAAAAAGACATCACCTTAGTGCAAAATAAAGACAAGTGGAACAATATTAAAACAGGTAAATGAATTTAAATATTTGGGAACTTTGTTAACCTCAGACGGAAGATGTACAAAAGAGGTGAGATGTAGAATGGCTCAGGCAAAAGCAGCGTTCCAAAAAATGAGGAAAATACTATGCAATCCATTTTTGACAATAGAATCAAGAAAAAGAGTTCTTAAATGTTACGTAGAGCCAGTCTTAACATACGGATGCGAATCATGGACAATAGGACAACAGACAAGAAAATCACTGGAGTCTGTAGAAATGTGGTTTTACAGAAGAATGTTGAGAATACCATGGACAGCTAAGAAGAGTAATGAAGAGGTTCTGAGAAAGGTCAAAGCAAAAAGAGAGCTAATTTCCAATGTTAGGAAGAGACAATCATCATTTTTTGGCCATGTAATGAGAAGAGAACAACTGGAATATATTGTAACAACTGGAAAAATTGAGGGACGAAGAGAAAAAGGGAAGCAAAGAGAAAAAATAACAGACAGCTTAAGAGAATGGCTTGGCAGAAGGTCAACAACAGAAATGATAAATAGCTGCCGAGATCGAATGTTGTGGAGAGACATGATCACCTATGCCACTAGGCCCGGTACTTGATGATGATGAAGATTATTGTTTACATTTGCCAGTATTACTGATTATGTCCGAGTGTTATTTGCATTGTCAATATTGGAGATTGGTGTCATCAACATGTTGCTAGTAGTAGCAATGAAATAATTCTGAAAGTAATAATCTCTTGCTAAGTGTTAAAAGATAGAGAGCTCTGAGCTATACTTTCATATCATGGAGTTTAACAAATAAACAAAGAAAGATTGCTAGATGTCATTTAGATGTTATGTACCTTTTTATGTTACAGAATAATGTCAAGAATCTCATTCACTAGGACAAAGTTGAATTTAAACAAGCCGACTTGCTATGAGATTTTGTTCCACTCATACGATAGAAAATATCACATTGTTTAAGGGAACAACTAGCTGAGAAAGAATAAGACACCATGTGACAACGATTAAGACACCATGTGACAACGATTAAGACACCATGTGACAACGATTAAGACACCATGTGGCAACAAATAAGACACCATGTGACAACGATTAAGACACCATGTGACAACGATTAAGACACCATGTGACAACAAATAAGACACCACGTGACAACAAACAAGACACCATGTGACAACGATTAAGACACCATGTGACAACAAATAATACACCATGTGACAACAAATAAGACACCATGTGACAACAAATAAGACACCATGTGACAACAAATAAGACACCATGTGACAACAAATATGACACCACGTGACAACGAATAAGATGACATGTGATACGCATTAAAAATGACGTAGACAATACTATACAACTGAACATGTCAAGAAATTAAATTCAACCACGATTGACAAACGAATTTAAAAGTATGCAGCTTTGATGAACCGTAATCACCCACGCCAGCCTGAGTGAGCTATGAAGAAGAATAATGTCTGATTCTTCGAATGTACCAGCAAAGAGAAGAAACGAACAAACAAACAAAAGCCAACAGACTTTTAACGGAAAACTGGTCAAGCATAAACACCTCAGGATATGCTACAAGAATGTATAGTCTGTTTAAGACCTCAAATAAATGATTAATCTGCCCTCCCCAGCTGACAAAAAAAAGAACAACATAAAAACAATTAAAACCGATAATTCACAACCTCGGTCTGTGCTTTCTTTCAAGCTTCTAAAAATAAATAACGAAAAGTCAGCTTTTCTCACAATCTAGATCTGATATCTCCTATCGCTTCCATTTTATTATTCTTCTCTCATTCTGGATAGTTTTACACATTTTATCGTATCTAACACTATGATCTCCAAAAGAAGGAAGCCACATTCAAACTGTCACTTTTCTTTGACAAATCTAAATATATCAAGTACACCGTGGGATCTTAAATTCATGTCTTCCCCCACACATTCACACGTACACACACACTGACCTTCACATACAACTGGCCGCCATTAAAAGAGCACACATCACAAACTAAACCGCACACATCGTAAACTAAAACGCTCACATCATAAAATATGTCGTACACATCACAAACTAGCCCGAAAACATCACAAACTAGGCCGCACACATCACAAATTATGCCGCACACATCACGAACTAGACAGCACACATCACAAACTATGCCGCACACATCACGAACTAGACCATCAGAACTATGCCGCACACATCACAAACTAGGCCGCACACATCATAAACTAGGCAGCACACATCATAAACTAGGCCGCACACATTACAAACTAGACCGAACACATTACAAACAAGGCTGCATACATCACAAACTAGACCGCACACATTACAAACAAGGCTGCATACATCACAAACTAGACAGCACACATCACAAACTATGCCGCACACATCACGAACTAGCCCATCACAACTATGCCGCACACATCACAAACTAGGCCGCACACATCATAAACTAGGCAGCATACATCACAAACTAGACCGCACACATTACAAACAAGGCTGCATACATCACAAACTAGACTACACTCCTCAAAAACTGGACCGCACACATCACAAAGTATGACGCACACATCACAAACTAGGCCGCACACATCAAAACCTAGGCCGCACACTTCACTTATCTACAGCGAGGTCATCAGCATTGTTTTTCTTTCCCCCCAATCGCGCATTAATTCACAAGACTAAGACGGTGAATGGGTTAAACATTTATGTCCCATGAGCGCCTTAACTCTAATGTATTTCCTGTCCAGGATCATCATCATCATCGTGTGCCTTCTCCGCAACGAAGGTTGGCTACCATGGATCGCCATTTTACTCTGTTTCTTGCTTTGATGGTGCAGGTTGACATAGATTGACTTGTCCATCTTTTGAAGTTACTCGTCCATGTTAGTCTTGGTCTGCCTCTTTTACCTTGTATTTTTCCTTCCAATATTACTTTTAGTAGGCTGTTGTGTCTTTTAACATGCACCAAAAATTTCATTTGTTAGAATTTCTCTCCATGGCTTTCTTTGGAGTGTTACGTGATGAGGCTCCAATCTCTTTCACGGTGGTCTGCCATATTCGTCTTTCGTGTTCTGAATATGCCTCATGGGTACCACACACTTTGCTGTTTTCGCCTTCTGGGCCGTTGATCATTTTCGATTCATCCGCCCCATCCACCGACACAGACTTTTTATTTTCGGGTTGAACATACCCGCCGCGGCGCCATTTTTTGACGAACCATGTGCTTGACTATTGAACCGCGAACACACGACACAAAGAAGAATAAATAATATTCCACTTAAATATCGGTCCAGGATGGAGTGCACCAAAAATGTATTCTAGCGCCAACAATTTGGGTAATTTTCTTCTCAATGTTACTACTTGTATGTTATGCATTCAGTCCATCAGACGAAGTTATTTGCCTTCACACGAGATCAAACGGAGGATTATTAAATTGAGATCGGATCACAGCAAAGACTTAATTGTAAGAACAGGTTTTTATTAGAGAGAGCACGTCTTTGCTGTGATACCTCATTGGTGGCTTATTGAGATCACTTGCAAGCACTCACTGGTAAACTCTATAACTCATGCAAGGAATTCGGTTAAACCAACAGTGTTTACAAAACTGAAATCAGGCGCCAAGATATTAGCATGGCACCCACTATTATTATTAATGACCGCATTCTCATATATGGCCCTTTTCGTCTTGTCAGACGGTCTAGTGGAGGCTATTGTGTGTTTTTTTGTTAAGATTTTGTTTTTGTCAAACAGCTTCTCTCGTGGCTAATTCTACCAATGTTTTACAAACACACGCGGTCACAGAATGAACAAGTCAGGCCTACTGGTCCACATGGTTTTCCATTCTTTTTATGAGTCTTTTCTCTTCTAAGTTTTGCCTTAGCACATTCTCAAATGATGTTATACCGTTCCTTATTCATACTCTCCATGATGTGCGATTACTTGCCAGATGTCCCCAGTCATAATCACATAAGAAGTCATTCAGAGATGATTTATAGATATCTCTATATCGTAGTTTTGGTCTGCCGATTTGTCTTTTTCCGTGTGT
Source organism: Megaustenia siamemsis (assembly GCA_032433765.1). Classification (NCBI taxonomy): domain Eukaryota; kingdom Metazoa; phylum Mollusca; class Gastropoda; order Stylommatophora; family Ariophantidae; genus Megaustenia; species Megaustenia siamemsis. The sequence continues at coordinate 74,950,531 of JAVIAB010000024.1, read as the reverse complement.
TAGTTCGCCATGTGGTATTTGCCTGGGGATGCGCTTTTCTTCCATTCGCTGGACATGCCCCAGCCTCGACATGATTGTTGGGGTCTTAGAACGTTGCAGGACAGTTAAGTTGGTTATTTTATCTTGCCATTTGATGTACATTCTCATAGTGGCCAGGATTTTACGTATCTTGGTTGCAACATTAATAATAAGCTTTCTCTTGATATCGAAACCAACCGACGCATCTGTAAAGTATCTGTCGCGGTCTCCTGCTTCGTCAACAGGAAAATAACGTCGTTACAAACAACAAAAGCACAAGTCTCCGAGTTTAGCCGGCTAGCGTTCTCAATACTCCACTGTACGGCAGTGAGACATGGACAACATATGCCCATTATGTTCCATCTACGCTACCTAAGTAAAATCATAGGCATCATTTGCCGCGATCGTGCGTCCAAATCGCCATTTTTAAGAAGCAAGTAACATATATGCCCTGACAGGCGAACGTCATTTGGGTGACTGAGACACGTGACCAGTATAGACTGTGGCAGAACTACAAACTACATTCTGTATAGCCAGCGAGCTGCAGACACGCGACCTATCGGCCGATCAGCACTCGAATTTAAAAATACCTGCTTGTGGCATGCAGCAATTCAAGATCAACTTTGAAAATCTGGAAAAATGTACCATAGACAGGGCGTGCAGTGGTAAAGAACGGTAAGAGAATAAGAGACACAAACAGACAGCAACATGGCAAGTAAAGAAAAGACGTAAAAACAAAGACACAGCAAAATTACAAGCTTCAGTCTCTTCATTCAGCCACATATTTTCTGTATGTGGATGAGACTGTCATTCTAGAATAGAACTATCAAAGCATAATTATTCAACTATTGAGTCAAACACTTTTCCTGGCTCTTGGGTGGTCAATGACACATCAATTTCATGAGATAGAAAGTCTGTTATTATTTAATGGGCGTGTTATTTTTATTTATATTAGTTTTCTAAATTTTGTCTTAGTTTATATAGAATGAATTCACTGTAGATTTTAATTTTGTTACTTAAATAAAGCAATTAACTTGAGACAATATAATAAACCAAAAAATAAACTTCTATAAGTGTAACAAACACGAGTGAACAAGAAATAGAAGGTAGCATGCATAGAGAAGAAATAAAATATATTATAGGTATAGGAAAAATAAGATAAAATGGATAGAGGAGAAACAGAAGTAATCATGGATAGAGGAGAAAAAAAGGTGATGACGGATAGAGCAGATATAGAAGCGATCATTCCAATTTTGCTATATGCCCGTAGTCATATTTCCTATTTTTCTCCATGTCTAAAGTCAAGCTTCCTATTTTGTTCTATGCTTATAATCATATTCCTATTTTGTTCTATGCTTATAATCATATTCCTATTTTCTTTCATGCCTAAAGTCATATTTCCTATTTTATTATATGCCTATAGTCATATTTCCTATTTTATTATATGCCTAAAGTCATATTTCCTATTTTATTATATGCCTATAGTCATATTTCCTATTTTATTATATGCCTATAGTCATATTTCCTATTTTATTATATGCCTATAGTCATATTTCCTATTTTATTATATGCCTATAGTCATATTTCCTATTTTATTATATGCCTATAGTCATATTTCCTATTTTATTATATGCCTATAGTCATATTTCCTATTTTATTATATGCCTATAGTCATATTTCCTATTTTATTATATGCCTATAGTCATATTTCCTATTTTTCTCTATGTCTAAACTCACATTTCCTATCTTGTTTCTTTGTTTTATGCCCTGAATTACAACTTGTTGAGTTGTGTAGTAAACAGCAGTCATCGTTTCTGAAGGATCTACGACTATTTTGTAACCTAAAAATAATTGTAAAAGTATGCACTGACCTCTGAGCGAGTTGGTAAGGCTCTTGACGAATAGTCGTGCTCGACATCTGATATGTTACAGAAGCCATTTGTGGTCAAAGTCAACATCTTCTCGGCGTGTTGATCTATCTTTAGGCTTCCGTCTGGGCAGTGGTCAGCCTCTGAGCCCATGGTTGGCATCAATGTGTAAGTTTGAGCTGGACGATCAACATAGAAACAGTACAAGCAAGTTCGTCGATATAAACACACGCGTATTATATTTAATACCATTAATATGAAAACGTGTAGCATTATCAATGTAATAATAATATATATATGTAAGATGTTTATATAGAAACTCGTCGCCTGTGCAGTCCAGTAAGACGTGCACGGATCGGCCTGTTGAACTGAATCTACCTAGACATTTTGGGAAATGTGAAAAGTGGTTGAGCAGATAAGGGGAGTTCATTATATCAGTGAAACTGGTTCCATGGATAGCATAGAACAGAATAGAACAAAATAGAGCAGAATAGAACAGAATAGAGCAGAATAGAACAAAATAGAGCAGAATAGAACAGAATAGAGCAGAATAGAACAGAATAGAGCAGAGTAGAACAGAATAGAGCAGAATAGAACAGAATAGAGCAGAATAGAACAGAATAGAGCAGAATAGAATGTAGATAATATTTGATCTGGGGCACTCATTTCATAAATATGAACAAATATAAAATTTGAATCAATCGTTAAAAAAAAAAAAAAAAAAAAAACACTGGCAAAACACTGCCTAAAATGTTTAGACTTCGGAATCTGCCCTTGTGTTTTCTTAGTGTGCTATGTCAGTGGTTTATTACCACCCTGACACACCCATGGGGCAACCAAAGGTGCGAGCCACACACTCATCCTGGACGTTCGAGACTGAACTAGTCCATATACGTCGGTGTCAGTTCCTTGGGGTTAGGCCATTGTTAGTTCTTGTTCTCCCATGGGGATCCGGTGTGTTGTTTGATATTCCTGCTGAAGGCCTATTGAGCCGAAACGTAGCCATATCACTTTGTCCATTGTTATTCATTTCTCCTTTACAATCAACTTTGCTGCAGTTTCGCATTCATTTTTAAGCATTCCTTCACCATGACACCCCCCCCCCCCCCGTTATATAGTATCAGCGTAGCTCAGACAGGTCTTGGGGTGCACGTATTCTCTAGAAACATGATTAGAAGTGGCACATTTTTTTTTACTGTATTGTCATCATCATTGAGTGCCGTCTCCGCATCGAAGGTTGGTTACCATGGAGCGCCATTCCGCTTTCTCTCTCTTTTGCTTTGAAAGTGCTGGTTGTCATAGGCGGACTTGTCCATCTTTCGATGTTACTCGTCCATGTTAGTCTTGGTCTGCCTCTGTATCTTTTACATTATATTTTCCCTTCATAGATTACTTTTAATAGGCTGATGTGTATTTTCTCATCTTTGGACGAAGTTTAGGATAATAAAATTAATCTAGAACGGCACGATCAAACGACTTTTCTCATCTTTGGACGAAGTTTAGGATAATAAAATTAATCTAGAACGACATGATCAAAAGACTTTTCTCATTTTGGACGAAGTTTAGGATAATAAAGTTATGCTAGAACGACGCGATCAAACGACTTTTCTCATCTTTGGACGAAGTTTAGGATAATAAAATTAATCTAGAACGACACGATCAAACGACTTTTCTGAACTTTGGACCAACTTTAGGAAAATAAAATTAATCTAGAACGACATGATCAAAAGACTTTTTTTTCATCTTTGGACTAAATTTAGGATAATAAAGTGATGCTAGAACGACGCGATCAAACGACTTTTCTCATCTTTGGACTAAGTTTAGGATAATAAAGTTATGCTAGAACGACGCGATCAAACGACATGTGCAGTTCTTTGGAATAAGTTGATAATAAATATTACGCTATTAATTAATGTTTATATCATTTTTTATCTATTGTTTATTTACACTTTTTGATCATTTAAGAGCAACAAATTCAACCATAACTATGAAAATAGTGACAGATAACTTATTATTTTAATTACAACATATTGTTGACAAGTTTATCCTGATCCACAAAATAGCAATTACATCCATATCTGACCTGACACTCAACGCAGTCTAACTCTGACCAACCTGACTTTAGACATAGAGCAAAATAATCCTAACAGTTGCGTCCATGTGCAACGACCAACGCTCAACATGGTAGCTGAGTCATTCTCTGACCGACACGATAGTAGCGCCAATGTTTGATAGCTCATCCACACGACAATGACGTCATATCCGGCTGTCAGGATGTCTCAACAACAAGCTTATCAGCTGGACAACCGTACAGCGACATTAACCTTTTATAATATAACAATATCAACGCTCAATGGTCCTTTACTAAAGCTGTTAACATCCCAGCAAGTATTTATCAATAATTTATCAACTGTTGCAAATATCAACAACCTCGTTATCAACCTCACATTGTCGCAGCTAAAGTATGCTTTTTATTGTTTTAATGTTTCCTTCAAAATTACTTTCCAAAGAGCAGAATCCCCTACTTTTAAGAACATCACCAAATTATTTCAGGTTTTCATGTATTTTGAAGTTTCGGATTTAGAAGTTTCATTCATGACGTATGAAAACGAACTACTGCACATTGAACACAATTCTAAACAGAACCGAACTTGGGGGGGGGGGGGGGGGGGGGGGACATGTGCAAATGTGGAAATATACACAAGACGCTAATAAAAGTCCCTTCTAAGAATGGACAGAGACTAAAATGGACTGATAACATCAAAAGATAGACAGGTGAACATAAGATATCGTACAATATCAAGACGACAGACAGAGTAAAGTGGCGCTCTATGGTAGCCAGCATTCGATGTGGAGACGGCACCCAAAGGATGGATGAATTCATCACGTGATGTGTGGTCTTTACATAAACACCAATACGTCTAACAGTATTTGGACTCTAAGTGCTCAACGACTCATAACTGACTACTTGCTTCACTATTAGGAACAACAGCTGATCAAGACCCTACACTACTATAAGTATCTCATGGAAAGGGGGGGGAAGGAGTGATGGCAAAAGGTTACCCTGAGAATGGGACACACGAGTATAAACAGTCCCCTACACATACTAAGCTGTTTCATCACCAATGTAGGTATGTCAATAGGATATGCAGACAAACGAACGTGTATTGCAGCTTTGTCACATCAGCATCATCAAGTATCATATCTGCTGGCGTAGGTGATCATGCCTCTCCACAACTTTCGATCTCAACAGTTGTTTATAATTTCTGTTATTAACCCTCTGCCAAGCTATTCTCTTAAGCTGCCTGGTATCTTTCTCCTTGCTTCTCTCTATCTCTTCGTCGCTCAATTTTCCCAGTTGTCACAATATATTCCAGCTCTTCCCTTCTGATTACATGGACAGAAAAATGATGATTTTTTCTTCCTAATATTTGATATTTGTTCTCCCTTTGCTTTGGCCTCCTTGAGAACGTTTTCATTACTCTTCTTAGTTGTTCATGGTATTCTCAACATTCTTCTGTAAAACCTCATTTCTACAGACTCCAGTGATTTTCTTGTCTGTTGTCATATTGTCCATGATTCACATCCATATGTTAAGACTGACATAACATTTAAGAACTCTTTTTCTTGTTTCTATAGTCAAAAAGGATAGACATAATAGTAAAAGAAAGCAACAAAAAAGGTCTCAATCTGAATAGTAAGAAAGCAGAAGTAATGGTCATCTCAAAGAAACAATCATCGCCATCATGCAGAATAAAAATGAACAGGACAAATATGGAACAAGTGCAACGCGTCAAATACATGGGCACAATAGATACATCAGATAGATGGTGCACCACAGAAATAAAAAAAGCAAAATAGCTCGGGCTAAAATAGCACTTCAGAAAATGAAAAATATCTGATGTAACAAATCTATATCAATAGAAATGAGAAAAGGAGTTAATCAGTGCTATATAGAACCAATTCTGACCTATGGAAGTGAATCATGTACAGTAGACAAACCAATGAAAAGACGATTAGAGACCACAGAGATGGGATATCTCAGAAGAATGTTGAAAGTTCCCTGGACAGCGAAAAAGGCCACTTAGGAAATTCTCAAAGAGGCCAACACAAAAAGGGAGCTCCTAAAAAAAACACCAGAAAGAAACAATCAACATTATTCGGGCACATCATGAGAAGTGTTAAGTTGGAATACTTGGTTACAACTGGCAAAATAAAAGGAAAGAGAGATCGCGGACGATAAAGAGAGAAAATACTGGATAGCTTGGTGTCATGGCATGGAAAATAGTAAACAACAGAAATGATACGATGCACTGTAGATAGAAGATTGTGAAAGGATATGATCGCCTACGCCAACCGGTATGGCACATTATGATGATTGTTAAAAAATGAAATACACAGTAACTTTCTCATTTTGTCACATATGTCGTCAATAATGGACTGACTATGTGACCACAGAGATCCACGAGATCAGTAAATGCTTTGGTTGCCATGAAAAACTCTCAATTACCGCAACATAAATTTAGAGAACTGGACTTATTGTGCAGACATTGTTAAACACACAGTGAAAGAGAAGAGAATAAAAGGTGATTTTTAAGATGAAAAATGGAGAATGAAAAAGAAGCAGAAGCTGAACAAAACCTTACTCCACCTTATAGAGGAACCAGTCGGGCCAAGCGTGCACTGATTGAGATGGTTCGCCACGCTACAAAATATAACTTAACATTAACCTAGAAATAGAAGCAAAAACCTGGGAAAATGTAGAAATAGAAGCAAAAACCTGGGAAAATGTAGAAATAGAAGCAAAAACCTGAGAAAATGTAGAAATAGAAGCAAAAACCTGGGAAAATGTAGAAATAGAAGCAAAAACCTGGGAAAATGTAAAAATAGAAGCAAAAACCTGGGAAAATGAAGCCTAAGATCTAAATATATTTGTCAAATTTTCAAAAAGAAAATAAACAGAAGTACGCAGAAAATGCACAAGAAAAATATGCAGAAGCATAGCAAGTACTTAGCAGCGGTAGATTTCAGAGAGACCATCTAAAACATTGTCACCATTTCAAACAGAACAAGGTAGACCATCTAAAACATGGTCACCACTTCAAACAGAACGAGGTAGACCATCTAAAACATGGTCACCACTTCAAACAGAACAAGATAGACCATCTAAAGCAGTGTCACCACTTCAAACAGAACAAGATAGACCATCTAAATCATTGTCACCACTTCAAACAGAACAAGATAGACCATCTAAAACATTGTTACCATTTCAAACAGAACATGGTAGACCATCTAAAACATTGTCACCACTTCAAACAGAACAAGATAGACCATCTAAAACATTGTCACCACTTCAAACAGAACAAGATAGACCATCTAAAACATTGTTACCACTTCAAACAGAACAAGATAGACCATCTAAAACATTGTCACCACTTCAAACAGAACAAGATAGACCATCTAAAACATTGTCACCACTTCAAACAGAACAAGATAGACCATCTAAAACATTGTCACCATTTCAAACAGAACAAGATAGACCATCTAAAACATTGTCACCACTTCAAACAGAACAAGGTAGACCATCTAAAACATTGTCACAACTTCAAACAGAACAAGGTAGACCATCTAAAACATTGTCACCACTTCAAACAGAACAAGGTAGACCATCTAAAACACTGTTACCACTTCAAACAGAACAAGATAGACCATCTAAAACATTGTCACCACTTCAAACAGAACAAGGTAGACCATCTAAAACATTGTCACAACTTCAAACAGAACAAGGTAGACCATCTAAAACATCGTTACCACTTCAAACAGAACAAGGTAGGAGGAGAACATTGACATTTACGTGGTACGATCAACACAAATGGCTATCTGGCAATCGGCAGGGGGCCTGGGTAGACTAGTTGGGAAAACCAGCCCACCAACTACCGACGATCGGACAACCCGTGTTCGGTCCACGCTGGAAGCAGTGTGAGTTGTACTCGTGGTTGCAAAAACAAACAGATACCCCTGCAGTTGACACAGCCGCTGTCAGTAAATGGGTACCAGTGTTCATACTCTGGGAACGCGAGGAACGGTCCCTTGCCTCGTGAGTTACGATGCTTGAGACGATGCTAGATAGCAGTCTCCGAACACATCTGGATAGGTGGCCATGTACATATTAGTAAAAACCCGCGTGCTAAGACGACAACTCAAGACTATACCATTAGCAGTACAGCGAAGAAAAGTCTATTTTGTTGGCGTTGCAAAACAACAACAAAACTGACGGACGAATGAATTTGCTGTACAAGTAATAGCCTAATGAAGCCAATGTAAGCATACAAGTAGCCTATGTAATTTTTATACGCTGTAAGCGACCACACATGACGTCCTGGTCTCGTCAAGCTTCGTACCCACCGTCAGCCGCCGGTAGACAGTTTTTTTTTCTTTTTTTTTTTTTCATCTTGAGGTTTTAATTACGCATGCGCGAAAATTGCCCGTGCTAGGTCTGTAATTTAGTGCGTGTTTTATCGTTTAACTGCTTCTTTCATCGGCCAGACCTTTGTCTTTTTTTAAACCATGTAACCAATTTCTTCATCGTGGGCTCTGAGAATCATAGAAGTAGACCTTGCAGCTTCTTGATTCAGTGTGCATTAGAAGAATATGTTCATCTAGTGTGCATTATAAAAATATGTGCACGGAATGTGCACTAGAAGAATATGTGCATGCACTGTGCACTTGAAGAATATGTGCATATAGTGTGCATTAGAAGAATATGTGAATGTTGTGTGCACTAGAAGAATATGTGCATTTCACTGGAAACGTCATGACTGTCAACTTTTAACACAACCTGCCTTGTGAATAGCTTCAAAATAAGTTGGTCAAGTTAAATCTGTAACCAAGAACTGATTATAAGATGTAACCAAGTGGACACTCACACAGTGCAGCAGGTAGTCGATGGAGATGGACAGGTCACGTGATAAGAAGAGACAATATTAAGACCTGTCACGTACTGGACTCCAGAGAGAAGGAGAAAGAGAGGCAGACCGATAACAACATGGCGGTGGACAATGAAAACGATGAATAGCCGTGTGGGCCAGACATAAGGCACTCTGCGAAAAAAATCAAGGCACGCACGATTTAGAGAAACTTTATTGTGGCCAAAAAGACTAAGAGTGTGGGCCACTGATTTACTGGCCTGTAACCTCAGAAGTGTGTGGAGAAGAGACAACAAAGACAATTCAAAACAGGCTCTTCTTTAAGAACATCAGAATACAGAAGGAGATGAAGATCCAGAGAGACACTGACAAGAACAATTATAAAGAGGAGCAAAGTTGAACTCATTGGATGTGATGGAACATTCCGCCCAGAAAGTGACGGATGACAAAAAACACTAGCAGACCTATGTGGCGTCTAGAGTTACTGGAAGGATCAAGACCAGGGTAAAGAACTGAGAAAAGGAGAAACGAGACGCAGCAAAACGGTCCTGAATACGACATGACAATTAACTAGGAACTTATTGAGATCAAAAGAAGCAACTAACAAGCACAAGTGATGTCCACGATAAGATACACAACGAAGGAATGGATAAAGCACAGGGAAATAAATAAACGTAATCTGTGCCATATAGAACCAATTCTTACCTATGGAAGCGAATCATTGACAGTAGACAAACAAATGAGAAGACGATTAGAGACCACAGAGATGGATTTCTCAGAAAAATGTTGAAAGTTCCCTGGACAGCTAAAAAGACCAATGCTCAAAGAGGCTAACACAAAAAGGGAGCTCCTAAATAAACATCAAAAAGAAGCAATCACATTTTTCATAGGATCCCCTACGCCAACCAGTATGCCACATGATGGTGAGGAATTGTATTATAGTTAGACATGATATGTTATAGGATCAAGTGAGAAGAGAGAAATAAAGCACAGAAGTACCGGATTCTTAGAATGGTGGACGGGAGATAGAATCTCAAATTACGATTTCTTGAAAGCAGTGGAAGGGAGATGTCATCTCAATTTACCGGATTTCTGTAAAACAGTGTAAGGGAGATGTCATCTCAAATTACCGGATTTCTTTAAAACAGTGGAAGGGAGATGTAATCTCAAATTACCGGATTTCTGTAAAACAGTGGAAGGGAGATGTAATCTCAAATTACCGGATTTCTGTAAAGCAGTGGAAGGGAGATGGAATCTCGTTACTGGATTGCTGTAAAACAGTGGAAGGGAGACATAATATCGTTACTGGATTACTGTGGCTAGACTTAAAGGTAACTCTTATTAACTAATCAGTGTGTGACATTGGAAATCATAAAGAGATGGCGGGTCTATATACAGGGTGTTTTTAAAGTCGCAGTGCAGTGAATTTCTACTCTCGGAAGAAACACGTCACCAGAAATGCGGTTAACTAATGCGTCACACAAATTGTAAAATAAATGGTATTATTCAAATATACTTGACTGCTATCGGCGAGCTTATAATGGGTAATGTTGGTATTAACACAATAAAGTTGTGCCTAAACCGTATGTTGAAAATGTCCACCACGGGCCTCAAGACATGTCGTGATTCGTCTTTCCATATTTGCGAAAACCTTCAGAATAATGTCTGGTGATATTTGTTTAATCTTGTCTACTATTTCAGTCTTTAGGTCATTAATTGTCTGCGGATTATTTTCATAAACTTTCCCCTTCAATGCCCCCCACAGATAATAATCTGGGGGTGTTAGATCTGGTGAACGAGCAGGCCAGATTCCACGTGAAATAATGCGATTTGCAAATATGCTTTCTAAATAATTGAGTGTTGTTGTGGCTGTATGTTCTGTTGCCCCATCCTGTTGAAACCAGGTTTCCATAATTTCCCGTTCTGTAAGGTGTGCTATGAACGGTTCCAGAATTAAATTACGGTAACGTTCTGCATTTATTGTTTCATTAAAAAATATAGGTCCTATTATCCACATACGACTTATAGCGCACCACACTCCGACTTTTTGATCGTAAAGCGGCACTTGATGAAATTCATGGGGGTTTTCACTGCTCCACAGCCGATTGTTCTGACTGTTCACATAACCGGATAAATGAAACCAGGCCTCATCAGTGAAAAAAGTGACGTCAAGGATGGCAGCGCCATGTTCATAAATAAAATTCTGAAACCACATGCAGTAGTTTAAACGGGATTCATAATCTCTTTCTTGGAGTTGAGACATTTCAGTTAATTTGTATGGATGATAGTGTAGTTCACTTCTTAAAACCTTGTGAACAGAACTCTTAGATATTTGCACCTGTTGAGACAAGTGGTTTAAAGATGCATTTGGACTCATTGTAATTCTGTCTTGGATTTCCATAATTTGGTCTTGTGAAATTGAAGGTCTTCCAGATCGGTGTGCATCTACCACACTACCGGTTTCACGAAACTTTTTGATCAATTTTGTAACAGAATTTCGGTGAGGGACTTGTGAGTCTGGAATTTCCTCACGAATTGTCTAATGACCTCATCCGTATATTTACCGCCATTACGGAAGACATGCTCAACCAGAAATACCCTGTTTTCAATCGTCAACACCATTTCCTTCAAGCAATGAGACAGTGAAAGTAGCGTAGTGCCCGTCCTTTACGTAAATAAAACCTTAAAGGAAGCAGCGGTTTGTTCATAAATGTGGTTTACAGAATTGTGGTACGTAGATAATGATTACGTCATTTACTGAATATTAGAAATATTCACTGCACTGCGACTTTAAAAACACCCTGTATATAATGTTGCATAAAGAAAAAAATCAAGAAAATCATCTTACTTGAAGGTGATTAAAGTATATGAAAGCTGGCTAGTGTATTGCTAAATTAATTTATATATTTTGACCACACCAAATGTCTTCAGATGTCTTAATAACTTTCAACAGTTGAGGATATAGTTTATGAAAACTAGAGAAGGGGACGTCTAGAAAACAATTAAAATAAAAAGGTCAAAGAATCCTTATAGGCTTCAGCTACTGAAGCAAGAACGACAGGCAGACAACGAGGAACTTTGAAGCTGATAGTCAAAACAGCGATGTTCTTCTCTGGACAGACTACTCAATGTTTATAATGATGATGATGAGGATGAAATACAGAACCAATCATTCTCTATGGTTACGAATTGTGGACAATAAACAAACAACATGTTTAGAGGTGTCAAACGTTCAATAATACAATAAATATCCTAACTATTATGGTCAACTGTTACGTAGCATGTTGGCAGCAAGCAACTTTAAGAAAAGGAAAATAAACAAATAATTATATTTTAAATTATATTTTGTATTATTCTCAGTAATTGTAGTAATTGCCCATAACGTTATTAGCTTCTGTTATACTTCTCTTGTGCGTTGTTTTTTTTCTTCTAATAATGGTTGTCAGTGGGTGGAATCATCACTGCTTTGTATTATTCACCATGTAAAGCTATCACAACTGTGACATAGCAAGTTATGTACGACTTGTTCCCAGCTTAAAGAGAAGAAGAAAATGTTCTGATTAAGAGATTAAGACCAGCTTCACGTGTCAAAGCGATAGGAAAGGAAGTAGATATAACCTTGCAATATTAGGGAACTCATGAGTCAGAGGAAGACACAGATGAAATGTTGGAGATAGTGTGATAAAGTAGATGGTAACTAAAACTTCAGAAATGTAAATAAGTTCACACCTTTTATAACGTAATATAGGACATTACACCATTTGATTACCTAACTAGTAAATGGCTGTAAGCTGTACATACTTTGTCCGTGAGATGATCGTTTCGATGTGTGATCTCGTTAATTCAAACCGACACACACACATGCAGTGTTCGTTACCCAACTGAAACAGGTCAACTAAATATAATAGCGGACATAAAATATAACGCCGTTTCTCCCTTTTTTTTCTTAAAGCAAGTAACACAGACCTGGGCTAAATGTTGGAACTGTTGAATAATACTAGATCGGTGAACAAAGCGGGCCGCGGGAGGTTAGTCTAAAAGATAGACTGTATCAAATGATGAAAGGTTCAAAGGGAGGCAGATGTGAGACGGTCTCTAGGCGGCAAGAACATATATTGTAATTCTGTCAGAAGAGATATGTTGATGTCAGTGACACCGTTATAACTACATCTTTCGTCACACATAAAGAGAAACAGAAGGTGAAGCGTTTCGGTTCATCAGAGAGGAACGAACTAACTGGTGGTTCATTAGAGTAGAAGGAACTAACTGGTGGTTCATTAGAGTAGAAGGAACTAACTGGCGGTTCAATGCAGTAGATCGAACTAATTGACGGTTAAATTAGAGTAGAACGAACCAACTGACGGTTGAAAGGAATAGAACGAACTAACTGGTGGTTCACGGGAATAGAACGAAGCAACTGGGGGTTCACAGCAATAGAAGAATTAAACTGGTAAAGAAAGACATAAACACAGAAAGCACTCAGTAATGCTCGACTCCACAAAGTTTACATCCCAGCAACAGAACCAGGTCAAACACATGTGGGACATGGCTTAGATCCACGAACACATCTACAGAAATAGAGTGACTGTCTCACTGAGTGTTCATTTGTTTGTTTGTCAATGATCTTATATGAGAAGTGATACAAGATGATAAAGAACAACTTTATCATATCATCATCTTGTGCCATATCGGTTGGTGTAGGCGATAGTGTCCTTCCACAATTATACAGGCATAACTTTCTATACAATGATGACATCACTTCGGTATCTGTAGAGACGAAACATTTCAATAATTTAGTTTTTATATAAAAAATAGGACAAACTCACAATACTCACATGTGTTGTCTCCAAGTTAAGCAACTGCTCCCCCAGATGTTTCACAAAACAATCAAGTGAGGTAGATGAAGTTTGCAGCTCACGGGTCTGCTCTGGTGTAATCACAAAGTAGCGATGTAATGTGTAGCACTCACTGTGGCGTCAGGCAGAATATTTTAATTTGATTGTTAAATACACCACCTTATAACATCATATATAACTTTGACAGTTGAGAATTGTATCAAACACATATAACAAACAATTAGTTCATGTTGCCAGTAGAGCAGATGTGATCGAGTCTAAACTCCCAGCAGCGGGGACTGCTGTATTAAACGGTCGCGCGTGATCTACCCTCTCTGTACACAGCGCATCCTGCAGCAGAACCAGTTTTTAAAATTAGCTACGGAAAATCCAGCGTTCCAAAAATCATATTAGCAATAATATATTTGTAATAAGAAATGCAGGGATATCACATGTCCAGTTATTTATAGACAGAACCACGTGCATGGTTATAGACAAGATTTGCTCAGTTGTATAAACACAAACATCGCTGGCCGCTACTCAGACAATTTGGCGCTAATCACAAAGGTTGAAGGTTAAGTCAGCACGTACTACAGAGCATGTCACAGATCGATATGGTCGCTTCACCTAGGTGGGTCATGTGATCAGGACTGTGCACGTGACAGTCACACACAACTCACGGGTTGTCATAGACAGCGCAACCAGGAAGAAGTTTTGCACATGCTTGGTGACCTGCTTTCAGAGACACATAGCTGGTCAAAACCGAACTCTAACTTCAAGATAGACTCCATGGTAGCAGTCTACGTGGAAATAGACTGGCTAAGAAGATAAGGACTGCAATGTCGTAAATAAAATAATCTTAAAGTAATTGAGAGGAGATCATCATGTCAAGACGTTACAACATATATCACGTGACATTTATAGTAGAGCAATTGACTAGTTCAATAAATATTTATTCACCAAATCACTTGACGTCGTGATCATCACAATTAATGAGTTCATTTCTTGATTGAAGATTGTTGATGATCATTAATTAATCAAGTGTTCGACTTACTCGCATGAAACTTGTTCCCCTCAGTTCCTCCAATGATTAATAAATATAATATACTCTACTTTGCCGTGTTGGTATGTGAACTAGACTATCATCACGCGGAGATGCCACACCGCTAATAGATCACACAACGCTATTCTATTATTCGCTGTTATCTCTGTACCGATTGTAGACTGACTGTCACAAATAATTCCCATATTAATATTTAATTCTCTGATCTAGATTAATTCTGCAACACTACTCACTATGGATCTCTCTATTATTCCTCTAGACTGCATCTAGCTATTTTTAACTCACTTCTAGATTAATTAGACTCTATCTTATGATACATAAATTTCACTGATTGTTTAATTCACAAACTGTAGAATTATGGCTGTCGATCAATATTTAATCACTTGTCGCCAATCTAATCAGGAGAATCATTTTAAAAATCATAAAAAATCACCGCTCATTCTCTGCGTTCGGCGACTTATAGACCATATTCCATGTCCCAGCCAATTAAAGAAAAGAGGAGTTTGTGAGTTTTTGTTGTAGGTGTGCCTCACATCTGAAGTTGGTGGCAAGTTGTCTGTTTTTCTGGTTGACATGATCATTCCCCGGTCAATTGACTATAGTCCGTTTCATAACTGGTGCCCAACTTTTAAAATCGATATCTTTTAACCGCTTTTTGTAAGTTCTTCAAAATTTGCATGTGAAGTTATAATGATTAGAACCCAACAGGGAATTAATTTCATTAAAAAAAACATTTGGTTATTATTGTTGCTTATTTGATTTATATAAATTTATAACGACCCATTGATGTAGTCAAAACTTAATGTTTACAGTATTTTAAGTCAAAAATAGCGAGTAAAAATTCATACACGGTAACATTGACGTGTTGGCACGCTTTCGCCGTGGTTTTGTGACAAAATTAGACACTTGAGAAATTGTGTGTTCCATTTCCGTTCATTCAGAGGTGTAGACGTGAAATTCGCAAAATGTTGGGTATGAATGAAACTGTTACAATAAGAAAATTAAAAGTATCGCTGAAAAAGAACAACAATATTGAAATATCAAAGTCTACATTATGGAGGAATGTGAGAGCTGCATGCTTTACATTCAGAAAGTATTCCAATGGACGAAACATCATCTGTGAGAAGCCACATATAGTAGTCATGAGAAGCAAGTACTTACGTGAAGCAAAAGAGGTGCGCAAGCAAGGTTATGATATTGTGTACTTGGATGAAACATGGATCAATGCTCACCACACTAACCAAAGGGAATGGCAGTCATCAGATGGAAAGATTAAGAGATTAATACCTAGCAGCAAAGGACAGCGCTTGATAATTGCTCATGCAGGTAGTCGACAGCATGGACTAATACAGAATGCAGAGCTCATTTTTCTTTCAAAATCCATAGACAATAGGGATTATCACTCTGAGATGAATGGTCACATATTTAGACATTGGATTGAAAATTATGTTCTCCCATCACTAGATCGACCATCTTGCCTAATAATGGACAATGCAGCGTACCACAACATTGTTGACGTCGCGACGTCATCCAGTGCAAAAGATGCTATTAAGATATGGCTCACAAAGGAGCACATACAATTTAATAACATGTACTTAAAACCTGAATTACTATCCCTAGTAAAGCAAAAACAAAGGACAACGATTTTTCAAATAGATAAGATTATCCAAGAGCACGGTCATATAAGTTTGAGGCTGCCACCTTACCATGCTCATTTAAATCCAATAGAACTAATCTGGGCAAAATTAAAAGGACAAGTGGCAGATGAAAATACAACATTCAAAATATGCGATGTAAAGACTCTTGCTAATCTCGCTGTATTAAATATAGACAAAGATTATTGGGCTAAATGTGAAGACCACGTCTTAATTAAAACAGGAAGAGGAATATTGGAAAAATGATGGTTTGTGGAATGTTCAATCCCAAACAGTTATTAATCTTTTAGACTCGTCTGATTCAGAATGAAAGTATATAGCCCCCACAATGTTGGCCCCTATATTACCTTAAATTAGTTCAACAAACGGTCCTTTTCAGGACCACACAACTATGAAAATTGGACATTCAGGTATACCTTGATATTATCGTCCGTCCTCGAACTGAGAAGACAATAATTCTCCTGGTGTTTTGTCTTATCCAGTTATTTCCCCATTACGGCCACGCTTTTACCTAGTGAAAATTAATCATAGACCAGCAACCACGGTAATTTCTATTCTTTAGGGGTTCACAATTTACAATTTTGACAAACATCTAATAAATTCGCCGCTTTAAGAAAACTGCAGCTGCAAGATATTTGTTAAATATACATTTAAAGGGTCTTTTGCATTCTAATAACATTTGGAAAATTTCAACAGTTTTTAACAAACGGTTACTGAGTAATAGCGTTTTGAAGTTGGGCACATGATTTGAAACGAGCTATAGATAAAATCTGCTTCATATTTCCTTCTTGTTATTCTAGATATATCACGCGTTCGCCGAGTGGTCTCCCACATTTAAGATGTCAATATCTTGTTGTTGTCTTATTTTGCTAATGACTTTTACCTCTAAGTGAACTCTCAACTTAACCTATCAATATTATTCAGGGATTGAACCTTATTTTATTGCTGACGAGTTTCTTTATCTTCTCATCTCTTCTTTCTATCTATCAACTTATTCTAAGAAAATACTATTACATAGTCACCGCAGTTATGAGACTTGTTGATATAGAAGACCTAGTGTTGCAGCAATGAGACTTGTTGGTATAGAAGACCTAGTGTTGCAGCGATGAGACTTGTTGATATAGAAGACCTAGTGTTGCAGCGATGAGACTTGTTGGTATAGAAGACCTACTATGTTGCAGCGATGAGACTTGTTGATATTGAAGACATAATGTTGCAACGATGAGACTTGTTGATATAGAAGACCTAGTGTTGCAGCGATGAGACTTGTTGATATAGAAGACCTAGTGTTGCAGCGATGAGACTTGTTGATATAGAAGACCTAGTGTTGCAGCGATGAGACTTGTTGATATAGAAGACCTAGTGTTGCAGCGATGAGACTTGTTGATATAGAAGACCTAGTGTTGCAGCGATGAGACTTGTTGGTATAGAAGACCTACTATGTTGCAGCGATGAGACTTGTTGATATTGAAGACATAATGTTGCAGCGATGAGGTCTCTTGATATAGAAGACCTAGTGTTGCAGCGATGAGACTTGTTGATATAGAAGACCTAGTGTTGCAGCGATGAGACTTGTTGATATAGAAGACCTAGTGTTGCAGCGATGAGACTTGTTGATATAAAAGACCTAGTGTTGCAGCAATGAGACTTGTTGATATAAAAGACCTAGTGTTGCAGCAATGAGACTTGTTGATGTAAAAGACCTCGTGTTGCAGCGATGAGACTTGTTGATATCATCATCATCATTGGGTGCCTTCTCCGCATCGAAGGTTGGCTACCATGGAGCGCCATTCCACTCTATCTCTTGCTTTGATGGTGCAGATTGTCATAGGCTGACTTATCCATCTTTTGATGTTACTCGTCCATGTTAGTCTTGGTCTGCCTCTGCCTCTTTTACCTTGTATTTTCTCCTCTAATATTACTTTTATTAGACTGTTGTGTCTTTTAACATGACCAAAAAATTTCATTTGTCTTGCTCTAATTGTGTTTAGTAGTTCTTTTTTCACCCTTAGTCGTCCTAAAACTTCCTCGTTTGTTTTCTTTTCTTTCCATCCAATTCTACCTAATCTTCTGTAAATCCACATTTCAAAGGCCTCAATTTTATGTTCTGTTTTCTGGTCTAATGTCTATGTTTCTGCACCATATAGGAATATTGAGAAGATGTAACATTTTGCTATTCTTAGTTTTAGCCCTGTTATTTGTTTTGATGTTAGTATATTTTTCATGGCATTGAAATTACTTTTTGTCATACCTATTCTTTTATTTATTTCAGTTGTACATTTTCCATCCCTGGTTATAGTATGTCCCAGGTAGTTGTAGTTCTGAACTGTCTCTAGATGTATTCCTTCAACTTTGATATTTAATTGTAGGTCTTGAGAATTTTCTTTGTTTATGATCATAGTTTTAGTCTTTTTGATATTCATATCTAGTCCATATTTCTTGCTTGTCATGTTTATCACATTAAGCAATTGTTGTAGATCTTTAGGATTTTCTGCTAGTAGAACAGTATCATCAGCATATCTTAGTTTATTGATTATCTTCCCATTAATGTTTAGGCCTGGCATCTCAGTGATGTTTTTAAAGATTTGCTCAGTGTATAAATTGAACAAGCTTGGTGATGGATGCATCCTTGTCTTACTCCTCTTTTTATATCCATGGGTGTAGAGTTCTCCTTGTTATATTTTATTATTGCTGTATGCTCCCAGTACAAGATACATATCAGTCGTATGTCTGTGTCATCCAGATTTATATCTTTTAGGCAGTCGATTATGGTGTATTCTATCAAATGCTTTGGTGTAGTCTATGAAGCAGACATATATTGGTTTGTTTACTTCTATATACTTTTCGATCAATGACCTCATGATGATTTTGGTTTTTTATATAGAAGACCTAGTGTTGCAGCGATGAGACTTGTTGGTATAGAAGACCTAGTGTTGAAGCGATGAGACTTGTTGGTATAGAAGACCTAGTGTTGCAGCGATGAGACTTGTTGGTATAGAAGACCTAGTGTTGCAGCGATGAGACTTGTTGATATAGAAGACCTAGTGTTGCAGCGATGAGACTTGTTGGTATAGAAGACCTAGTGTTGCAGCGATGAGACTTGTTGGTATAGAAGTCCTAGTGTTGCAGCGATGAGACTTGTTGGTATAGAAGACCTAGTGTTGCAGCGATGAGACTTGTTGGTATAGAAGACCTAGTGTTGCAGCGATGAGACTTGTTGATATAGAAGACCTAGTGTTGCAGCGATGAGACTTGTTGATATAGAAGACCTAGTGTTGCAGCGATGAGACTTGTTGATATAGAAGACCTAGTGTTGCAGATCGTCATCAAGCTACTGTAAGCAAAATAAAGATAAAACAAACTCTAAAGATAGGTACTTGGAATGTGAGAACACTCATGCAGAAGGGTAAACTAGAAAACATCATACAAGAAATGAAAAGAATGGGTTTACAATTACTGGGACTTTGCGAAATGAGATACACCGGATCAGGGGAGATGTATTATGATAAACATAAAATAATCTATTCTGGAGGCACTGAACACCAAAGAGGAGTAGGTATCATCTTGGATGCAGAAAGTGCAAGAACAGTGAAAGACTTTTACCCAATATCTGACTGAGTCCTTTTAGTGAAATTGAATGGAAAGCCAATAGACATAAATCTTATACAAGGTTATGCACCAACAGCAGACTATCTAGAGGAAACAATTGATAATTTTACAACGAGTTAAATGAGGCACTTCATAAATGCAAACCACATGAAAACACAATAGTTCTAGGGGATTTTAACGCAAAAGTAGGAAAGGAAAGAGTTGAGGAAGAAGTTGGTCATTATGGCTAGGGCGAGAGGAATCAAAGAGGAGAGAAACTTATTGACGGCAAGAACACACAACATGATGATAGGAAACACCTGGTTTAAGCAACATCCAAGGCGTCTGTGGACATGAAAAAGCCCAGGGGACAACGCACGCAATCAAATTGATTATATAATGATAAGCAATAGATTTAGAAACAGTCTGGTGTGTGTGAAAACTAGACCAGGGGCAGATTGCAATAGTGATCATGTACCAGTTGTGGAAAGCTTAGAGTAAAATTAAAAACAACAAAACGAGCCTCAGTTAACATCAAGTTAAATTTAGATTTACTAAAATCAGACAAGAAGCTGCAAGACAAATATAAAATCACAATTCAGAACCGGTACAATGCAATAGAGAAGATACAAAGTATTGATGAACAGTGGGAAATGCTAAAAGAATCAATGCAACAAACATCAAAAGAGTTCATACCACCAGTGAGGACAAATTCAAGGAAGAAATGGATGACAGATGACATTTTGCAGCTAATGGATACAAGAAGAAGAAATAATGAAAATAAAGATGAGTATCAGAGATTAAATAAAGAAATTGTAGTAAAATGCAATGAAGCAAAAGAAGCATGGCTAAAAGAGAGATGCAAAGAGATTGAAATGCAACAAAAATGAGATGCTAAAGCTATATACAAACAAATTGAGGAATTAACAGGAAGAAAAACGCAATCAAAAAATGGATGTCTAAGATCAAAGGAAGGAGAACTGTTGATTGATCAAGAAAACATAAGGGAACGATGGACAGAATACATTAAAGATCATTATAATGATGAACGAACGGAAGTAAATATTAAGGATAATTGAGAAGGACCAGAAATACTCAGAGAAGAAGTGGAAGATGCTTAGCGTAATATGAAAGCAGGCAATGCTCATGGACCAGATAATATAACTGAAGAAGAGATTGAAGCCATGGGTGATTTTAGAATAGAAATAATAACAAAAATATTGAATGATATCTACAACAGTGGATATATACCTGACGACATGCTCAAATCAATATTGATAACCCTACCAAAGAAATCGGGTGCGATTGAATGCGATGATCATCGCACAATAAGCCTTATGAGTCATATGACTAAGATATTACTAAGAATCATCATGCGAAGAGTGCGAAACAAAATCAGTCCAGAAGTTAGCGATGAACAGTGTGGTTTTGTTGGAGGTAAAGGAACAAGCAATGCCATTTATATCATAAGATCTTTAGCAGAAAGAGCCATAAAGGTGAAAACAGATCTATATCTATGTTTCATAGATTACACCAAGGCATTTGACAAAGTAAAGCACCAAGAAATAATCAAAATTTTAGAAAGCATAAACGTAGACAGCAAAGATCTAAGAATAATAAAGAATATGACAGCGGCCACAAGAATTGGAAACCATTTGGGAATGTTTCAACAAATAAAACAGGGTATAAGACAAGGTTGTGTGCTGTCACCAGATTTGTTTAATATGTATAGTGAGATTATTTTAAGATCCATAAGGGACATGCCTGGAATAACAATTGGAGGTCATAATATAAATAATCTAAGGTATGCTGATGATACAGTCTTAATCGCTAAGAGTGAAAATGAGTTACAAGAAATGTTGGACATTATAGTGACAGAAAGCAAAAATAAAGGACTCAGCGTTAATAGCAAAAAGACAGAGGTAATGGTAACAACAAAGAAAAAGACATTACGTCAGTGCAAAATAAAGACAAGTGGAACAATATTAAAACAGGTAAATGAATTTAAATATTTGGGAACGTTGTTTACCTCAGACGGAAGATGTACAAAAGAGGTGAGATGCAGAATAGCTCAGGCAAAAGCAGCTTTCCAAGAAAATGAGGAAGATATGTTGCAATGCATTTTTGACAATAGAAACAAGAAAAAAAAGTTCTTAAATATTATGTAGAACCAGTTTTAACATATGGATGCGAATCATGGACAATAGGACAACAGACAAGAAAATCACTGGAGTTTGTAGTAATGTGGTTTTACAGAAGAATGTTGAGAGTACCATGGACAGCTAAGAAGAGTAATGAAGATGAGAGAGGCCAAAGCAAAAAAGAGAGCTGATTTCCAATATTAGGAAGAAACAATCATCATTTTTTGGCCATGTAATGAGAAGAGAACAACTGGAATATATTGTAACAACTGGAAAAATTGAGGGATGAAGAGAAAGAGGGAAGCAAGAGAAAAAATAACAGACAACTCAAGAGAATGGCTTGGCAGAAGGTCAACAACAGAAATGATAAATAGCTGCCGAGATCGAAAGTTGTGGAGAGACTTGATCACCTATGCCATTAGGCCCGGTAATTGATGAGTGTTGCAACGATCAGGCTTGTTGATATAGAAGGCCTAGTGTTGCAGCGATGAGACTTGTTGATATAGAAGACCTAGTGTTGCAGCGATGAGACTTGTTGATATAGAAGACCTAGTGTTGCAACGATCAGGCTTGTTGATATAGAAGACCTAGTGTTGCAACGATCAGGCTTTTTGATATAGAAGACCTAGTGTTGCAACCAACGATCAGGCTTTTTGATATAGAAGACCTAGTGTTGCAACGATCAGGCTTTTTGATATAGAAGACCTAGTGTTGCAACCAACGATCAGGCTTGTTGATATAGAAGACCTAGTGTTGCAACGATCAGGCTTGTTGATATAGAAGACCTAGTGTTGCAACGATCAGGCTTTTTGATATAGAAGACCTAGTGTTGCAACGATCAGGCTTTTTGATATAGAAGACCTAGAGTGGCTAGTGTTGCAGCGATGAGACTTGTTGATATAGAAGACCTAGTGTTGCAGCGATGAGACTTGTTGATATAGAAGACCTAGTGTTGCAGCGATGAGACTTGTTGATATAAATGACCTAGTGTTGCAGCTCTTCTAAAATATCAGCAGCGCTGGGGTCTTACACGAGCCACTATTACACGAGCCACTTTTTTACATAGCCACTCTTACATATAGCCACTCTTACACGAGCCACTCTTACACGAGCCACTATTACACGAGCCACTTTTTTACATAGCCACTCTTACATATAGCCACTCTTACACGAGCCACTATTACACGAGCCACTATTACACGAGCCACTTTTTTACATAGCCACTCTTACATATAGCCACTCTTACACGAGCCACTCTTACACGAGCCACTTTTACACATAGCCACTCTTACACATAGCCACTCTTACACGAGCCACTTTTTTACATAGCCACTCTTACACATAGCCACTCTTACACGAGCCACTCTTACACGAGCCACTTTTACACATAGCCACTCTTACACATAGCCACTCTTACACATAGCCACTCTTACACGAGCCACTCTTACACGAGCCACTTTTACACATAGCCACTCTTACACATAGCCACTCTTACACGAGCCACTCTTACACATAGCCACTCTTACACGAGCCACTCTTACACGAGCCACTTTTACACATAGCCACTCTTACACATAGCCACTCTTACACGAGCCACTTTTACACATAGCCTCTTTTACACATAGCCACTCTTACACGAGCCACTTTTACACATAGCCACTCTTACACGAGCCACTTTTACACGAGCCACTCTTACACGAGCCACTCTTACACATAGCCACTCTTACACATAGCCACTCTTACACGAGCCACTCTTACACGAGCCACTCTTACACGAGCCACTCTTACACATAGCCACTCTTACACGAGCCACTCTTACACGAGCCACTCTTACACATAGCCACTCTTACACGAGCCACTTTTACACGAGCCACTCTTACACATAGCCACTCTTACACGAGCCACTCTTACACATAGCCACTCTTACACATAGCCACTCTTACACGAGCCACTCTTACACATAGCCACTCTTACACGAGCCACTCTTACACATAGCCACTCTTACACATAGCCACTCTTACACGAGCCACTCTTACACATAGCCACTCTTACACGAGCCACTCTTACACATAGCCACTCTTACACATAGCCACTCTTACACGAGCCACTCTTACACATAGCCACTCTTACACGAGCCACTCTTACACGAGCCACTCTTACACATAGCCACTCTTACACGAGCCACTCTTACACGAGCCACTCTTACACATAGCCACTCTTACACATAGCCACTCTTACACGAGCCACTTTTACACATAGCCACTCTTACACATAGCCACTCTTACACGAGCCACTCTTACACGAGCCACTCTTACACGAGCCACTTTTACACATAGCCACTCTTACACATAGCCACTATTACACAAAACCACTTTTACACGAGCAGTACATGTTTCTTTCTCATGAGACTGACGGCACCCAGGAAACATGATTTATCGTTACGATACAACTTGTATCAATACCTCGCGACTTTCTAGAGCAACCTATGAAGTTGCCCACTCCACCGTGGACTATCCATCTAGGTGGACTGGGGTATTCCTATTGAATAATAGAACAAAGAAGTATGTGTTAGCACTCGGAAAAATTGACAGACAAACAACAATAGAAAAAAACGAAGAACAATATATGGTCCGAAGTGGGATCGAACCCGTACTCAGTGGCACCGCGCCTTGCCACGAAAAGCCGAACGTTTGGTACACTGCCACGCAGCCAACTAAAAAATTGGCTATTGCAGTAGTGTCTTCCACGAAAGGCGATCTCAATGACTATAGCATAGGGTAACGATCACAGACCGGAAATAAATTGTATATTTGTACTTTCCTATTAATGCAAGTATCTCCCAGTAGGGCTGAATACTTGTGTTGTAGACAAACATTTATTGGACGAAACAGCACGAATAGTAGTTCCCCATACTTCTTTGTTCTATTATTCCCTATTATCGCCTCGGAAGTTCCCCATATAATAATATTTATGTATTATTATTTGTACCCAGTATATTCCTATTGAACATGTTCTGTTTTCGATATTTCTAACAATCATTGTTATATAAGAGACACACAACATCTGTAATACACAATTCTGTTTCAGTTGCTGGAGTTTCTCAAATGAATTCCCCAACCTGCGTACCCAGTTGTTTTCCTAAACAAAGAAATATATATTTTCTAAACATGCCTCACCCTCACTTGGGTAAGTAATTTTATTGCCATGAAAAATATAGAAAGGTGAAAGAGGCAGAGACAGACCAAGACTAACATGGACGAATAACATCAAAAGATGGACAAGTCAGCCTAAGACAATCTGCACCATCAAAGCAAGAGATAGAGCGGAATGGCGCTCCTTGGTAGCCAACCTTCGATGCGGAGACCGCACTCAATGATGATGATCACTTGGGTGGGTTGTGCCTCTTTCTCGTCTTCACCTTATCACTTCCACCGTGAGCTTCCTGTGGTCTACCAAACCTCTTCGCAAGACCGTTTTGTCAGCTCGACCATCAGTTCTTGCAACAAGAGAAGGCATCTACACCTTGTGGAAGTCTTCGCTCAGGTGCGGCACAGGACACACCATCTATATTATCATCATGTTGCATACGGGTTGGCCTAGGCGATCGTAACCCTTCAGATTCTCTGTCTTCGGTGCATTGTATTAATTCTGTTGTTGCCTGTTTACCATGTCACATCACTAAGCTATCTAGTATCTTCTCATTTTGTCGATATCTCATCCCCTCTATTTTACCAATTGTAAACAAGTATTCCAAGTTTCCTATTATCATGACGTGCCAGAAAAATGTTGAATATTTCTTTTTAATATTTTTAGAAACTCTCTTCTTGAGTTGGCCTCGTTGAGAATTTCCACGATGGCCTTTTTGGCTGTCCAAATATTTTTTTTTCTTCTGCGAAATCCCATCTCTGTGGTTTTTAATAGTCTTCTAATTTTTTATCTATTGTCCATGATTCACTTTCATATGTCAGTCTTTAAATTCATTTGGTTTTCGGTCCACGTACTGTTAGATCTCGCACCATAATACGGACACAGCGTGCCTGGAGATAGCGGTGATGGGCAACGACACAGAGGTTGGCGCGGCTGACAGACAGGAATAGAACTTGAGCTCGGTGCACTGCCCTTCTGTAGGTGTCCGGCAGAGCGGAAGTGACGTCCATCTTGTCATCAACTTGGGCAGGAAGGAAAGTTCCATTCCAGCTGAAGATTTGACAAATAGAACAAATTGTGTTTTCTTTGACGTCAGGCGGAAGAGCTCTTGAGAATGTAAATGACCGCGGATCAGAAAGATATGATCTCTTATTATTGTCCCTGAAATAAGAGAAACAATAAATCTTTCTATTTTTTCTTCTCTTCCTTTTGTACCCAGTCGATGTCGAGGGAGATACAAAGTTTTGGTATTTATTATGTTTATTATATTTATTATTCACTATTTATTATAAATTTAAAAACTATAAGTAAGCAAAAATAACAGTAACTACATTTTTATAGTTTTTTATATTTTTTATGTATGATTATGGTTATGGTTAGTCGAAGGCCCCGGTATCACTACAAACGAAATTAACATCCATAATTGCTCATCCGCCAGTGCCAGTGAATCATCCGACTTAAAACGCATCTCATTGAAGAATCCAAACAAAGAAAGACAGCTGCAATCCCCATCATAGCAGCTACAGCACACGCCAAAAGGCATAAGGCCAAGCGGCACCGAAAGTGAACGCAGCTGAGTTTTCCTTCGTCATACGATATCATTATTCATCGTAAGCAATCGGAATATGGAAACACAATCCGGATGACAAACACAGCTTCGCGATGTGCACAGAGCTCAATACTCAGTAGTTTTGGCAGCAAGCCGAAACAAAGAATTTCAATGTATGAAAATAGTTACATGAAAATGTCTTTCCTTGAATACAATCAAATATAAGTGACAAAACAAAAATATTGTTCTGCAACCTCCATCATCTCCGTCGCACATTCGTTAGAAAATAAACATCCTGTTCCACGGTTTCCCCACATACATTACACATTTTAAAAGAAAAACAAAAACTATGACCAAATTTCCTAGAAGCCAAAACTTGCGATATCACACGGTACATTTACAACTGACCTGGTTACGTGGGCTGCTCAATCTGACATTATCGTCTGGAAGCACACGCAGACCTGACGGGGTTATCCTCTAGCCTCTAACTGGTTTTCATATAGAACGTCAGTTATCTATAAAGAGAGCTATAGTAGATACTTGGTGGAATTTCCTCTTTGTGGGGAGAACCGTTGGATATGAGCAAGAACGATTCGACCTTGCTTGTCCTACTTTCTAAATATAGTTGTCAAACACGTCATACACATGTTGTCGATGCCTCCTAGAGGAGGAAGCAGGAAGTTTCCAGCTGCACAAAAAAGTAGTCAGTACAACACAAGTACAAGTTTCACAGATCGGGTCTGGGATATCTCATTCATTTTATTTAACGATATATGGTTTTGAAACTAAAGCATTAAAGTGTAGCAAATAACAAGAATTATACACCGAGGAATGGAGAGAAGAAGACTTTTTTTGTATAAAATAACTATAAAACAACAAACGATTAATTGAAAGGAAAAATTTGTAAAAAAAAAAACGATAATGAAAAGGGACATTGGAACAATAAGAAATAGAAATAAGAATGTGACAACAATGTCATCATATACTGAGTCACAAGACTACACCCACGCATGCATACTGAGTGATTCGATGACCATGGTAAAAAAAAGTGGAGGCGGGCTCTGTGGGCATACAATGGGTAGAGTCGTTGCAGAAATCCAAAATACATAAGGTCAACTTTGTCTATGTCCCAGGACATGCGGGAGTACGGGGAAATGAAAGAGCGGACAGGTTGGCTAGCTGCGCTGTCGTTGAGGACGGGCAACCAATGTATCGGGCGGACATCATCAATGCCCTCCGTGATGTGGGAAGAGCACAGGACTTCGACAAACACAGATCCACGTCACTTCTTCGGATGATGGAAATGGGAGTTAAGATGGGCACAGCCAGAAATGAGAAACTTAGTGGCCGTGTAAGAAGACTTATCAACCAACATAGAACTGGAGTCGTCAGTCGCTGGACACTTGAGGGAATTGCTGAGGAGGGGATCTGAGCACCTATGGACATGTTCGGAGTGCAATGATGATGACCCGCAAATAACTCAATAACTGAGGAGGGGATCTGAGCACCTATGGACATGTTCGAAGTGCAATGATGATGACCCGCAAATAACTCAATAACTGTGACATTGTAGACTGAATCTTGTACTGTAATATTGTAAACTGACATCTGGTCATCATCATCAAGTACCGAGCCTGTTGGCGTAGATGATCATGTCTCTCCACAACTTTCGATCTCGTCAGTTATTTATCATTTCTGTTATTGACCTTCTACCAAGTTATTCTCTTAAGCTGTCTGGCATCTTTTCTCTCTGCTTCCCTCTATTTCTTTGTTCCTTAATTTTTCCAGTTGTCACAATATATTCCAGCAGTTCACATCTCATTACATGACCAAAAAAAATATGATTGTTGACATCTAGTACTGTAACATCATAAACTATCATCTAGTACTGTAACATTGTAAACGGCCATCTAGTACTGTAACATTGTAAACTGTCATCTAGTACTGTAACATTGTAAACTGTCATTTAGTACTGTAACATTGTAAATTGGCATATAGTGCTGTAACATTGTAAACTGCCATCAAGTACTGGTACATTGTAAACTGTCATCTAGTATTGTAACATTGTAAACTGACATATAGTACTGTAACAGTGTAAACTGTCATCTAGTACTGTAACATTGTAAAATGCCATTTAGTACTGTAACATTGTAAACTGACATATAGTACTGTAACATTGTAAACTGTCATTTAGTACTGTAACATTGTAAACTGTCATCTAGTACTCTAACATTGTAAACTGACATATAGTACTCTAACATTGTAAACTGACATCGAGTGCTGTAACATTGTAAACTGTCATCTAGTACTGTAACATTGTAAACTGTCATCTAGTACTGTAACATTGTAAACTGTCATCTAGTACTGTAACATTGTAAACGGCCATCTAGTACTGTAACATTGTAAACTGTCATCTAGTACTGTAACATTGTAAACGGCCATCTAGTACTGTAACATTGTAAACTGTCATCTAGTACTGTAACGTTGTAAACTGTCATCTAGTACTGTAACATTGTAAACTGTCATCTAGTACTGTAACATTGTAAACTGACATATAGTTCTGTAACATTGTACACCGACATATAGCACTGTAATATTGTAAACGGTCATCTAGTACTGTAATATTGAAAAGTGGCATGAAGTACTGTAACATTGAAAAGTGGCATCTAGTACTGTAACATTGTAAACTGACATATAGTACTGTAACATTGTAAGCGGTCATCTAGTACTGTAACATTGTAAACGGTCATCTAGTACTGTAACATTGTAAACTGACATATAGTACTGTAACATTGTAAACGGTCATCTAGTACTGTAATATTGAAAAGTGGCATCAAGTACTGTAACATTTTAAACTGACATATAGTACTATAATATTGTAAAGTGACATCTAGTACCGTGACAGTTTAGACTGACATCTCCACAATTATATTATTCATAAAAACCAGATCACTCATAAATTAGATCTAGATATTGCACGCAAAGAAATATCAAGACAGACTTTGTGTTGCCCTTGGTGTAATATAGATCATTATCCTGTTTTATAAAGCCCTCTTATCGACCAGATTCATGACTTCTCGTTCTTCAAGATCAGCTTGTGTCTGCTCTCACTGTTCTGTGTACAGTGGTAGTTATAACGATAATGGAACAACACGAACACTCCTGACCGTGTTGTTTGCTTCACTCTAAATCAGAGATGGCAAAATGACGGCTCGCCAGTCAATTTTTTATTGGCTCTTCAAGCTTCCACGGAATCTACTATATTAAATATAAATAAAAACCAATGTTCCAGTCGATTAAACTAAAAATAATACAAAGGTAAATTTGAAATAATAAATTTTGCTCATCATCAAGTACCGGCCTGTTGGCGTAGGTGATCATGTCTCTCCACAATTTTCGATCTCGACAGTTATTTATCATTTCTGTTGTTGACCTTCTGCCAAGCCTTTCTCTTAAGCTGTCTGGTATTTTTTTCTCTTTGCTTTCCTCTATCTCTTCGTTCCTCAATTTTTCCAGTTGTTACAATATAATCCAGCTGTTCTCTTCTCATTACATGGCCAAAAAATGATGATTGTTTCTTCCTAATATTGGAAATTTGCTCTCTTTTTGATTTGGCCTCTTTCAGAACATTTTCATTACTCTTCTTAGCTGTCTATGGTATTCTCAACATTTTTCTGTAAAAGCACACTTCTACAGATCCGGTGATTTTTCTTGTTACAAATCATAAAATATGTCGTCAAAGTACAAGCATTATTTATTATTAACTAACTGACATAATAAAACAACAGGCCCTTTTTTGGAACCCCCAAGGAAAAAGAGAAAGAGGAAGACCAAGATGTAGAAGAAGATGATGGCAAAGATATGTAATGATCTTAAAAGAATGTCAAGTAACAGAACGACTTGGAAAGTGTTTTTGAAGACCTATGCTCCACAGGGAGCTGAAAAAGAACACACATAATGTAATTTTGTAATTATACTTTTATGTTTAACTGGTATAGAAGTCATCGTTGTCACTATGATTAATGACTCCAGAAAACTTTTCGCTGAAATATTTCTTCCACCGGTTAAATATATCATTACTATCTGTTAAAGTTGTACCCAGTCTGTCACTGACTACCCTATGTTGTTTTGGTATAAGCCTGCTAATTATATATTTCATTTATTTCGCTGAACAGTTCTCGAATTTGTCAATGCTTTTTGATGATCTTATATACCGGTGCAGCAGTCTTGTAGAGTTTATATTTTCATTCTTGTTTTTTTTCTAATGTGCTGTGTTATCTGCCTGGCAAATTCTTGTATACTGTTATATCTCTGTCAGTTACTGTACCATATTTTCGACAGTTACTCTTTAGTTGGGCCACCTGGTCAGAAGAATCCTCACCGATCACCATCAAGTGCGTTCTTCTCGAGGATGCATGGAAAAAGACCAAGAGGAAGACCTAGAAGATGCATAGATGCAGTGATAGAGACATGTAACAACAAAGGAAAATCACTAATTCAGACAGTTCGAGCAGCTCAATAACGACAAATGACATAACTACAACACCTTTTCGGTATCGGTGAGAAAGAGAAAAGAAGAAGACTCGAACATATCGGCGACAGTTACTCTAACATATCGGCGTCAGTTACTCTAACATATCGGCGTCAGTTACTCGAACATATCGGCGTCAGTTACTCTAACATATCTGTGTCAGTTACTCTAACATATCTGTGTCAGTTACTCTAACATATCGGCGTCAGTTACTCGAACATATCGGCGTCAGTTACTCGAACATATCGGCGTCAGTTACTCTAACATATCTGTGTCAGTTACTCTAACATTTCTGTGTCAGTTACTATAACATATCTGTGTCAGTTACTCTAACATATCTGTGTCAGTTACTCGAACATATCTGTGTCAGTTACTCTAACATTTCTGTGTCAGTTACTCTAACATATCTGTGTCAGTTACTCGAACATATCTGTGTCAGTTACTCTAACATATCTGTGTCAGTTACTCTAACATATCTGTGTCAGTTACTCTAACATTTCTGTGTCGGTTACTATAAAATATCTGTGTCAGTTACTCTAACATATCTGTGTCAGTTACTCTAACATTTCTGTGTCAGTTACTATAACATATCTGTGTCAGTTACTCGAACATATCGGCGTCAGTTACTCTAACATATCTGTGTCAGTTACTCTAACATATCTGTGTCAGTTACTCTAACATTTCTGTGTCAGTTACTCTAACATATCTGTGTCAGTTACTCTAACATATCTGTGTCAGTTACTCTAACATATCTGTGTCAGTTACTCTAACATTTCTGTGTCAGTTACTATAACATATCTGTGTCAGTTACTCTAACATATCTGTGTCAGTTACTCTAACATTTCTGTGTCAGTTACTATAAAATATCTGTGTCAGTTACTATAACATATCTGTGTCAGTTACTCTAACATTTCTGTGTCAGTTACTATAACATATCTGTGTCAGTTACTATAACATATCTGTGTCAGTTACTCTAACATTTCTGTGTCAGTTACCATAACATATCTGTGTCAGTTACTCTAACATATCTGTGTCAGTTACTCTAACATATCGGCGTCAGTTACTCTAACATATCGGCGTCAGTTACTATAACATATCGGCGTCAGTTACTCTAACATATCGGCGTCAGTTACTCTAACATATCGGCGTCAGTTACTCTAACATATCGGCGTCAGTTACTCTAACATATCGGCGTCAGTTACTCTAACATATCTGTGTCAGTTACTCTAACATATCTGTGTCAGTTACTCTAACATATCTGTTGTCAGTTACTCTAACATATCGGCGTCAGTT
This sequence comes from Megaustenia siamemsis, assembly GCA_032433765.1. NCBI lineage: Eukaryota > Metazoa > Mollusca > Gastropoda > Stylommatophora > Ariophantidae > Megaustenia > Megaustenia siamemsis. The sequence continues at coordinate 74,917,917 of JAVIAB010000024.1, read as the reverse complement.
ACTCTAACATATCTGTGTCAGTTACTCTAACATATCGGCGTCAGTTACTCTAACATATCGGCGTCAGTTACTATAACATATCGGCGTCAGTTACTCTAACATATCGGCGTCAGTTACTCTAACATATCGGCGTCAGTTACTCTAACATATCGGCGTCAGTTACTCTAACATATCCGCGTCAGTTACTCTAACATATCTGTGTCAGTTACTCTAACATATCTGCGTCAGTTACTCTAACATATCCGCGTCAGTTACTCTAACATATCCTCGTCAGTTACTCTAACTTATCTGCGTCAGTTACTCTAACATTTCTGTGTCAGTTACTCTAACATATCTGAGTCAGTTACTCTAACATATCTGTGTCAGTTACTCTACCAGCATTAGAACTGAGAGTCTTTCATGTCAGAGAAAATTGTTTGCCTCTACTAGTATTTGAACTGAGAGTCTTTCATGTCAGAGAAAATTATTTGCTTCTACTAGCATTTGAACTGAGAGTCTTTCATGTCAGAGAAAATTATTTGCTTCTACTAGCATTTGAACTGAGAGTCTTTCATGTCAGAGAAAATTATTTGCTTCTACTAGCATTTGAACTGAGAGTCTTTCATGTCAGAGAAAATTATTTGCTTCTACTAGCATTTTAAGTGAGAGTCTTTCATGTCAGAGAAAATTATTTGCTTCTACTAGCATTTGAACTGAGAGTCTTTCATGTCAGAGAAAATTATTTGCTTCTACTAGCATTTGAACTGAGAGTCTTTCATGTCAGAGAAAATTATTTGCTTCTACTAGCATTTTAAGTGAGAGTCTTTCATGTCAGAGAAAATTATTTGTTTCTACTAGCATTTGAACTGAGAGTCTTTCATGTCAGAGACAATTATTGCTTCTACTAGCATTTTAAGTGAGAGTCTTTCATGTCAGAGAAAATTTTTTGCCTCTACTAGTATTTGAACTGAGAGTTTTCATTTTAGAGACAATGATTTGATTCTACTAGCATTTTAAGTGAGAGTCTTTCATGTCAGAGATAAGTATTTGCTTCTACTAGCATTTGGACTGAGAGTCTTTCATGTCAGAGACAATTATTTGCTTCTACTAGCATTTTAAGTGAGAGTCTTTCATGTCAGAGACAATTATTTGCTTCTACTAGCATTTTAAGTGAGAGTCTTTCATGTCAGAGAAAATTATTTGCTTCTACAGTATTTGAACTGAGAGTCTTTCATGTCAGAGACAATTATTTGCTTCTACTAGCATTTTAAGTGAGACTCTTTCATGTCAGAGACAATTATTTGCTTCTACTAGCATTTTAACTGAGAGGCTTTCATGTCAGAGAAAATTGTTTGACTCTACTAGTATTTGAACTGAGAGGCTTTCATGTCAGAGAAAATTGTTTGACTCTACTAGTATTTGAACTGAGAGGCTTTCATGTCAGAGAAAATTGTTTGACTCTACTAGTATTTGAACTGAGAGGCTTTCATGTCAGAGAAAATTGTTTGACTCTACTAGTATTTGAACTGAGAGGCTTTCATGTCAGAGAAAATTGTTTGACTCTACTAGTATTTGAACTGAGAGGCTTCAGATCGACAGGATCGACACTAACCTTAAGTCACCGGACTGCCCCCACACTTTGTTGTCCAGAGTAAATGTCTTTTACTTCCTCATCATCTACAGCTGTGGTTGGAGCGTATATTTGAATGATGATATGTTTTTGTGTTTTCCTTTGTAGCCGAATGGTTCCTGTTCATTCATCAATGGGACTACAGTCTAATATTATTTCTGACATCGATGTAAATAAATAACCTGTTACTCCACTTTGACATCATTCTTGTCTAGAATAGATACAAATTATATCAATTTCTGTTTTGAATTGGCCCTGTCACGCCTACCTGTGTTCATATACGCCTAACTTTTCTGCTTGAAGCTTTTCTATTTCTTTTATTGTTACACGAGCCTAGATTGAGGATGCTTTTGTTAAACTATTTCCAATTCGCTAAATAAATCAACCTAATTATTTCATTGGCTGATATAAGTTTAACATTCGACCAGTATGATATGTTCTTACAATCTGCCTGGTAATCGTAACGAACTGTACAAACTGATGTGATTACCAACGCTACTCTAACACTGTTGACATTTGCAGTTGGGGGAGCAGCGGTCGCAATAGCAGGGTCGGCGCACCATCAGCTGAACAAGACCTAGCAGTTCTACCTCCTCGTGGTCTCCCCTGGTAACAGTCTGCGTCAAAACAGGCTGGCTAACAGAAGATAGGATCGCCGTGTTCCCTGTAGTGGTGGCTGTTACTGATATAAAGGACCCAGTATTGCAGTACCTCTGGGCTGGACTAGTAGATTCCCAGCATAGCCTGGGATAGACGAACTCTTAACTTCTCCAGTAAGAGACGGGAATGTAAAGAAAGCCATTACGACCCGCCACATCTTATGAGTCAAAGGGCAACCTGCCCGCATCAACTCGTGGCAATCCGTCAACAACAACATTCGCAGTTCAAAACATCGAGTCAACTATTTCAACTGTCCCTCAACACAATCAATAGAGTGGTTGTAACAGTTGCGTACTTTATATGCAAACACTAGTTATATGTGGTTTTTTTATTATCTGTTAGAATAATCTATTACTATAGCATCCGTCTATTGCAGCAACGGTGTAGTCTATGTAAGCGATCAATTTAAACATGATTCATCGATAAAGATAAGGCACAGACAACATTTATCTTCTCTCAATTTTTATTCTGAGAAGTCCGCAAGCAAGTCTGCTCTGTTTTCTAAATTCTGTATTTCTGGGCACATAACTTCAATGTTCTAGCTTGTATCCTATATTATATATATATATATATATATCCTTCAATATTCTAGTATTGTATAGATTGAATAATTCTTGTTTTCAGTCAAAGAGTTAAAAACTCCTTTTGTGTTGAGGGTTTGCATGGCTTAGTAGAGTTAGGAATTCGTGTGTGTTGAAGGTTTGCATAGCTTAGTAGAGTTAGGAATTCTTGTGTGTTGAAGGTTTGCATAGCTTAGTAGAGTTAGGAATTCTTGTGTGTTGAAGGTTTGCATGGCTTTGTAGAGTTAGGAATTCTTGTGTGTTGAAGGTTTGCATAGCTTAGTAGAGTTAGGAACAATTGTGTCTTGAGGGTTTGTATGGTTGTGTAGAGTTAGAACCTCTTGTGTGTTGAAGGTTTGCGTGGCTTAGTAGAGTTACGATCCCTTGTATGTTGAGAGTCTGTATAGCTGTGTAGAGTTAAGATCTCTTGTGTGTTGAGAGTTTGTATTGCTGTGTAGAGTTAGGACCTATTGTGTGTTGAGAGTTTGTACTGCTGTGTAGAGTTAGGACCTATTGTGTGTTGAGAGTTTGTACTGCTGTGTAGAGTTAGGACCTATTGTGTGTTGAGAGTTTGTGTGGCTGTGTAGAGTTAGGACCTATTGTGTGTTGAGAGTTTGTATTGCTGTGTAGAGTTAGGACCTCCTGATCAAAGTAAGAACACTGATAATGGCAGAGCCTGAATAAGTTTGTTTTGTTATTTTAAACGCCTTATATCATCTGCTCTTGTCATGAATAGCTCTAGATAGTTGTACTTACTCACTATCTTTAGTGATCTATCTTACCATACCTGACTAGCTTTATTGTTTTGCTCATCCTATCTACCTACACCTTAAAGCGTTGTTGGGAGACACAGCTATCTATCCTGAACTAGGTGCGTTACACTAGAAGTTAACAGTCTGAGGATTTCTTATTATGTTATGTTTAAATTTCCCGTGCCCTGAAGCCAACCGATCCCCTGGTATAGACCTATAGCTGATTATGCATCATTCTCATGAAATGGCCGGCCAACTACTATTTTTTTTTAAATATCGCTTTGTGGGGTTGATAGATCTCGTAACTTGGACAGTTTGTTGAGGTCACCATTTATCATAACTTATTGTCTTGTGACCGTGCTGTTGATTTTCTCAAGTGCCCACCTCACATGACGTCATCGTTCCCTCCTGTACCTTAGATAAGGAATTGGAAACTTAGCTCGAAGCTCGTTATAATCTGAGGAAAACAATAACAGGGGTGAGAAACACTAACACGGGAAGAAAACACCACTAACATGGGATAGAAACACTAATAGGAAAGGAAAACACTAGCAGGAAGGGAAAACATTAACAGAGGATAGAAAAACTAACAAGGGAGACAAACACTAACAAGGGAAGAAAACACTAACAGGGGTAGAAAACACTAACAGGGGAGAGAAACTCTAATAGGGAAGGAAAACACTAACAGGGAAGAGAAACAGTAGTAGGGAAAGAAACACTAACAGGGAAGGAAGCACTAGCCGGGAAGAGAAACACTAACAGGCGAGAGAAACATTAACAGGGAGGAAAGCACTAACAGGGAAGGAAAACACTAGCAGGGAAGAGAAACACTAACAGGGAAGGAAACACTAACATGGGAAGAAAACACTAAAAAGGGGAAGAAAACACTAACTGGGAAGGAAAACATTAGCGGGGAAGATAAACACTAACAGGGAAGGAAACACTAACAGGGTAGGAAAACACTAGCAGAGAAGAGAAACAATAACAGGGAAGGAAACACCAACAGGGAAGAGAAATACAAACAGGGGAAGAAAACACTAACAGGTGAAAGAAACACTAACAGGGGAGAGAAACTAATTAGGGAAAGAAAACACGTACAGGAAAGAGAAACAGTAGTAGGGAAAGAAACACTAACAGGGAAGGCAACACTAACAGGGGAAGAGAAACACTAACACGGGAGGAAAATACTAACACCGAAAGGAAAACACTAGCAGGAAAGAGAAACACTAACAGGGAAGGAAACACTAACAAGGAAGGAAAACACTAGCAGGGAAGAGAAACTTAACAGGGAAGGAAACACTAACATGGAAGGAAAACACTAAAAAGGGGAAGAAAACACTAACAGAGAAGGAAAACATTAGCAGGGAAGATAAACACTAACAGGGAAGGAAACACTAACAGGGAAGGAAAACACTAACAGCGGAGAGAAACCCTAACAGGGGATGAAAACACTAACAGGGAAAAGAAACAATAACACGGAAGGAAACACCAAGAGGGAAGAGAAATACAAACAGGGGAAAAAAACAATAACAGGTGTAAGAAACACTATCAGGGGAGAGAAACTCTATTAGGGAAGGAAAACACATACAGGAAATAGAAACAGTAGTAGGGAATGAAACACTAACAGGGAAGGCAACACAAGCAGGTAAGAGAAATACTAACAGGCGAGAGAAACACGATCAGGGAGGAAAACACTAACACGGAAGGAAAACACTAGCAGGGAAGAGAAACACTAACAGGGGAAGAAAACACAAACATGGGAGAGAAACATTAATAGGGAGGGAAACACTATCAAGAATGAGAAACAATAACAGGGAAGAAAACACTAACAGTGAATAGAAACACTAACAGGGAAAGAAACACTATCAAGGAAGGTAAGCACTAATAGGGAAGAAAACACTAAAAAGGGGAAGAAACACTAACAGGGATGGAAAACACCAACAGGAGAGAATAACGCTAACAGAGAAGGAAAACACTAACAGGGGAGGAAAACACTAGCAGAGGATAGAAACAATAACAGGGAAGGGAACACTAACAGGGGAAGAAAACACTAACAGGGGAGAGAAACACTAACAGGGGAGAGAAACACTAACAGGGGAGAGAAACACTAACAGGGGAGAGAAACTCTAATAGGGAAGGAAAACACTAACAGGGAAGAGAAACAGTAGTAGAGACAGAAAAACTAACAGGGAAGGAAACACTAGCATGGAAGAGAAACACTAACAGACTAGCATGGAAGAGAAACACTAACAGGGGAGAGAAACACTAACAGGGGAGGAAAACATTAACAGGGAAGGAAACACTAAAGGGGAAGGAAAACACTAACAGAAGAGAGACTCTAGCAGGGAAGGAAACATTAAAGAGGAAGGAAAACACTAACAGAAGAGAAAAACACTAACAGGGGAAGAAAACACTAACAGGGGAGAGAAACACTAACAAAGGAATGAAACACTAACAGGGGAGAGAAACACTAACAAAGGAATGAAACACTAACAGGGGAGAGAAACACTAACAGAAGAGGACAGCATTTTGATTTTCTTGCTGAGTTTTAAGAAAAACTCACCCAAAATAAAGACCTACAGAGACAAGGCACAACAGTTTGATGTTATAGAAAAGATGTTAGATCGAATGAAATGTTTATTAGATGACTTGACATCATCGGTGCAATTATTTTTTAACCAATATTTTTTTTTTTTTTTAATACCGTTGTTCGATTCATATTCGTTAACAATTACACTGTTAAAGTTCTATTCTATAATTCTCATATATTATATGTGTGTGCTGTCAATAAAGTAAAGACAACAATGACAGGCACAAATAAATCATATCATGCGAGGCTGATGTAAAGCTGGACGAAGCATGGCGATATTGTTACCCTAACTTGCATCATTGTTTGTTCCCTTCTCACACATGAAACCCACAATCCCCGTTCAGCATCTCAAATAGGCCTACGCTTTCTATTACTTTCTATTTCTTTTTAAATAAATTGTCTTGTTTGCTCGTTCCCCATTCACTAATCATCTCATTCAGAGATATAAATTATATCGTAAAATATTGCTGAAAATAATTATAGATGATTTATCATCATCATGTGCCATACCGGTTGGCGTAGGCGATCATGTCCTTCCACAATCTTCTATCTACGTTGCATCGTATGGTGGCCTCAGAGATCTTAATTATTTCGCAAAATATTTCTGAAAAAAAAATGTATAGAGGCCTCAGATATACACTTGTCTTTGTCAAACTTGCACGCATTTGTGCGCTCATAGATCAACTTTTGTGTTATTGTGACGTAAACTTAATAGATCTAAAAGCAAACGAAAGAAAACAGAAACACACAAACATTGAACAAACATGACGAATTTCACTGATATATATTTTAACACGTTAATTTATTTTGTAAAATGTGTATTTTATGAGTAATGGTATAAATTTAATAACTATATATTTCACGGAATGAAATTACAGAAACGAAGCAGATGTATAGCAGCCCTGCATCAATGGGTTCAACACCACGTTGTCCTGACAAATAAAAAGTCAAAGAGGCTCTGTCGAAGGTGACACACATAGTTACGAATGTTCGGTCCAATGATGAGCTCATTCACAAAGACGAAAGAAAAGGTTCCTCATGTCAGTGCTGCAAACATCTGGGAAAGGTAAATAAGTGTTTAACTGTAACCCAAATCATCAACTGAGGAGCTTGGAAAGGTCTGTAGCTATAACACAAATCACCATCTGAAGAGCTTGGAAAGGTAAATAAGTCTGTAGCTATAACACAAATCACCATCAGAAGAGCTTGTAAAGGTAAATAAGTCTGTAGCTATATAACTCAAATCATCAACTGAAGAGCTTGGAAAGGTAAATAAGTCTGTAGCTATAACACAAATCACCAACTGTAGAGCTTGTAAAGGTAAATAAGTCTGTAGCTATAACACAAATCACCAACTGCAGAGCTTGTAAAGGTAAATAAGTCTGTAGCTATAACCCAAATCATCAACTGAAGAGCTTGGAAAGGTCTGTAGCTATAACCCAAATCACCAACTGAAGGGATTGGAAAGGTTAATAAGTCTGTAGCTATAACCCAAATCACCAACTGAAGGGCTTGGAAAGGTTAATAAGTCTGTAGCTATAACCCAAATCATCAACTGAAGAGCTTGGAAAGGTTAATAAGTCTGTACCTATAACACAATTCACCAACTGAAGGGCTTGGAAAGGTTAATAAGTCTGTACCTATAACACCAATTCACCAACTGAAGAGCTTGGAAAGGTTAATAAGTCTGTAGCTATAACACAATTCATCAACTGAAGAGCTTGGAAAGGTTAATAAGTCTGTACCTATAACACAATTCACCAACTGAAGAGCTTGGAAAGGTTAATAAGTCTGTAGCTATAACACAATTCACCAACTGAAGGGCTAAACTTGAAGCTGGCGCTGGAAACCTGTGTCAATGCGATCAACCACAACTGAGAATTTGGTGTGACGGAAGTAAGGAAGACCACAAACACGTAAAAACTGAGACGAGATGATCGAAGAGATTAGGACCATACAAGGAAATAGTTCAATAAAATCGTTGAAAATGTGATCCATCCAACCATTGCATCAAGTGGGGCAGCGCGAAAAGCAAGGAACTTAACAAAGCACAGAAAACGCTTAACAAAGCAGAAAGATTTACCGGAAAAAGAAAACAACAAAGATGGTTAGAAAGATATTCTTCAAGAAGCCAGTAGTGGGGTGTGGTATACACTCCAAGGTATGGTGACAGCTTTACAAAGAAGGAACACAACACAATACTGTTGTTTCGGCCTGCGGCCTTCTTCAGAAGACGTGGACAACGACAACAAACTATGAGGCACAAATATCTATAGCTACATGTCAGATGATAAAGTTAGGGAGTGGTGGACGGAGAGATGAGAGATAGGATGGTGAGATGAACAAGAGATGTGTCACATGTGGGAGGATAAAGCCTGTTCCATTTTACCGCAATACTGCAATTAGTTGCCTGCTCCCCACATTCTTCAAGAACCCGATCAGATTCGAAACAATGCATTTTGATTAGCCAAAATCAGAAACACTTAGGCAGACAGCCAGTGAGATGCACCGCTAGAAATTATCACCTGTCCGGTCTGGCCCAGCGAACCTGGAACTCAGTTCAATGACAGAGCACATCTCGGACAATTTGTAAGCCAAGAACAGTTTGTCGTCGAACTATCCTCATCGAACAAATATTGATGAACAAATATCAATTAGCGCCCAGGTCTCCTGCCCAGTTAATCCCGTAGTGTGAAACGATAAACTAGCTAAACCAGAAATGGAAGAAGAAACATGGAGTCAGCATCTGGAAGGAGCAGAACTCCACTGAGATCATGCTGTTCTGATCATTCTCCTTACTGAACGTGAAGGGGATCCCCCTACTGACTATGGTTATGGTTAGTCAAAGTCCCCGGTATCACTGCAAACGAATGGAATTAAAATCCATAATACTCTCCCTACTGAACGTGACGGGAACGTTTGTATTTATGTGTAATGGCGGGGGAATCACCGATAGCCTCCTGGAGAACGGGCACATTGATACTGTCATAAAGAAGGGAGGGGTGGTTCTGGGGTCCATGGAAGTTTTAAGCGTGATGTAACAAACACATGGAAGGTGACACAAGGAGCAAAGACTTAGAAGTTGGACGTAAGAGAGTGATATGTCTGGACCTTGCCAAAGCTCGTCAAATCTCTCCCACACAAGGCATGTCAAAGCTCTCCCACACAAAGCATGTCAAATCACTCCCACACAATGCATGTCAAATCTCTCCCACACAATGCATGTCAAATCTCTCATACACAATACATGTCAAATCTCTCCCACACAATGCATGTCAAATCTCTCCCACACAATGCATGTCAAATCTATCATACACAATACATGTCAAATCTCTCCCACATCAGATGTTTTTCCTCTGGCTCCCATAAAGTACCATGTGCCATAGAATGTGACAACAATGCATATGTTACATTGTATGGGCTGCTGAATGAAAGTGGCTCTACCTTGGGTATACACACCAGATTGAATCGAACCCTAACCCGGTGAGACATACTCTATCGCCGATTCGTCAAGGCCACGCAGATAACTTTGCTGTGACGGGACTAGAGTAGGGTGACCATTCGTCCCAGATTTTCACCGAAGCGTAGAAGGTGTCCCCGAAAGAAATTTGTCCCCGATTTTGTCCCCGATTTCAGTGAATAAAAAAATTTTCATACACGGAATCGGCCCTCTTTTAAAATAATCACTAGGACTCAGGACGTTACTGGGTTGTGTTTCTTTATCCCAGAATGAGCGGCATTAGCAGGAAGATAAAAGAGAAGACTTGGACGCGTTGTGTCGGAGGTAGCTCTTTGAACTCTTGAAGCGCGGTGCTACGTCACTTCTATTCCAGCCACTGACTTCTATTGGGATGGGCTTAATTTTTAAAAAAAGCAGACACACACTCTCTCTCTCTCTCCCCCCACCCCTGCCGTTCCCCCGCCAAAGTATCTTTCCCGGCCAATTTTCAAATCAGTCCGAGTGTAATGAAAGTACAATGCAGTCGTGCTTTCTATTTGTGATCAGTGGACGTCTGCTGCATAAAAACAATGCTTTCCAAAAAACGTAAGTGTCATTTTAGTTATTCGCTGAAAGCTGAATTTTCATTTATTATACAAGCAATTTTAGAGAATGGAACGCTAGTGAAATGTGATATATGTAGTTCAAATTTTTCTATAGCAAGTGGTGGAAGGACATCAATAACTGATCATCTACAGGCAAAAAATCATAAGGATGCGCTGCTTTGTAAGTCTCAGTCTGGGTGTATGACAAATTATTTTTGTAAAACAGAACCCTCAAAAGATGAATACACTCTAGCTGTTCATGAAGGAACCTTCGCATATCATACTGTACTTCATAATCACAGTTTCCCCAGTATGGATTGTACAACAATTCTACAAAAGAAATTTTCAACGAAACAATTTTCCTGTGCAAGTACAAAGTGTTAATCCATAATTACCAATGTTTTTGCGCCTTGGGCTATTGATGAACTAAAACATAACCTCAAATATGTCAGCTTCGTAACATTGTCTTGCGTTACATCTAATCATAAACATGTTAAGCTACTTCCTATTTTAGTTCGTTATTTTCAGGCTTATGAGCTGGAAACTCCAGTAAAGACCAAACTGATTGCTTTCATAGATATCCCAGGAGAAACGTCCGACATAATATCTGAACAATTGTTGAACGCAATTGATAATTTTGACTTAAACAAAAAGATTGCTAAATTTTGAGATTGAATTTGCTGGACAGGAGTTTAAGCAATTATTAGGTTATTCGAATATAAGGTGGTTGTCATTACTTCCAGCCTTGGAAAGAATATTGAAACGTTATCAATTACTGTGATCTTTCTTCTTGTCAGAAACACACTGTCGTACAATATTGAAACAATTCTTTGAAAACAGTGAATCAGAGCTTTGGCGCAGCTTTGCTCATTCTCACGCATCACTCTTCCATGAAACAATTAAGGCGATTGAAGGGGACGACAAGAGTGCAACAGAATCAGCACTAGCTGTGAACAATCTCATTATAAAATTAGAAACTCGACGCGATGAAAATTTCATCCCACACATGGTAAAGAGTTTGCTAACTGATTTAGTAGAAAGTGGTGACATCCAAATGGAAAGGTTTTTTCCAAATAAGTAAAGAATTCTGTAACACTACTGTACATTACTTTCAGTCATAGAACAAGCACAATGAAGACTTGTCACAACTGAGCTGCCTTCTCTTGGATAATGCGCCTGAAAGGAAACATTTTGATAATGCAGTAGAACATATATCTTCAAAGTGTCATGAAGTTGTAAACGCCAATCGTGATGAGCTCTTTGATGAATTTACTTATTTGCGAGGCCATCTGTTGCAAAAAGACTGTGAGTGGTTCAGTAACAAGCCCCCATGTAGAAAATGGAATGAAGTACTCAGGTACTTGAAAGAAAATAATGTACCACATGATAATGTGAAGAGAATTCTTGAACTTTTTATGTGCTTACCTGGCAGCAGTGCATCCGTAGAAAGACTATTTTCTCAAATGAACTACGTCTGGTCCGAAGAGAAATAACGGATTAATGTGAGCACGGTGCAAGCCATGTTAACAGTAAAAACTAACATTAATTTATCGTGTGAAAGCTTCAGTGAAAAATTTGCTTCAAATCATGAGATCTTGAGAAAGATACTCTCAAAAAACAAGTGCCACGCCGAGGCAACAACGTCTTCAGTAGAAATAAGGTACTGTAAACATTACTTTAATACTGCAATTGATATCTATATGTTGTTTAAATTTTTTTTAATTTTAAACTTTTTTTGTTGTTATTGAGAAACAAAACTAGCTATTGTAATTTCATTAAGTGCGTGTATCGCATAAGCACCGTGAATATTAAAAATAAACAGCAAAAACAAAATCAAACAGCAAATAAACACAGTTATTATGAAATTTAAAGTTATCTTTTTTTGCATCTACAAAATTTCTTGCGCACACACAGTCACACACCCACCCACACATATTATAAATATATATAAATAAATATATATATATGTATATACACACACACACACACACTTATATATATATTATCGTTCGTCCCCGATTTTGTGGGACAGTCTCAGAAATAAGCAAAAAAATCCTCTGAAATGTAAAAAATGTGACAAATGTCCCCGATAACAATGGGAAAATGTTGGGAAAAATGATCACCATAGACTAGAGGTCAGAGAGCTCCAGCATTACAACAGGTCACAGAAGACACAACGGTACTAGCGTCAGTAGAACGCCATGTCTGGAGATTGTTCAAACACCTGGACGACATCATTCATTTGTGCTGATGGGTTATGGTTGTGGTTGTGGTTATGGTTGTGGTTATGGTTATGGTTGTGGTTATGGTTGTGGTTATGGTTGTGATTATGGTTGTGGTTATGGTTATGGTTGTGGTTATCGTTGTGGTTATGGTTGTAGTTATGGTTGTGGTTATGGTTGTGGTTATGGTTGTGGTTGTGGTTGTAGTTATGGTTGTGGTTATGGTTATGGTTATAGTTGTGGTTATGGTTGTGGTTATGGTTATGGTTGTGGTTGTGGTTATGGTTGTGGTTATTGTTATGGTTGTGGTTATGGTTATTGTTATGGTTATGACTTTGGTTATGGTTATGGTTATGGTTATGGTTATGGTTATGGTTGTGGTTATGGTTGTGGTTATGGTTATGATTATGGTTATGGTTAGTCGACGGTCCCGGTATCACTACAAACGAATTAAAATCTATAATTGCTCAACCGTCAGTGCAAGTGGAATCATCCGAATTAAAACTCATCTCTTTGAAGGGTCCAAAACAAAGAAAGGCAGCTGCAGTCCACATTAGAGCAGCTGCAAAACGCCAAAAGACATAAAGCCAAGCGGCACCTAAAGTGAACGCAGCTCAACTGTACTTCGTCATAAAGATATTATCATTCATCGTAAGCAATCGGAATATCAATACTCGATCCGGATGAAACACACAGCTCACGTAGTGCACAGAGCATTAAACTCAGTAGCTCCTGCAGTAAGCCGGACTTGGAATATGAGGAAACTGCAGCAAGGAACACTTTTTGGATTGAGCCTCAATAGTTCCTGCCCCCTATCCGCCATATTGACCGGAAGTCCTGGATGAGTTTCAAACCAAAGAAATCTAGGAATCTCATCATCAGACAAAGTCAAAAAAAGAAGTCACGAATGTCAGTGGCAAACCAGAGGATCACACCATCTGTGAAAGGGATTCATGACGACAAGTAATAAAGTTTATTAGCAGCTGAAAGAAAGAAGAAAGAATTGTTGAATACAATCATAGCAAGAAAAATTAAACACATTCTTTTCTGCCGGCACTCAACAGTGCAAAGTGCTGGTACTTTTTTTTTATATTTCAGCTGCACAATGTTTTCATAACTACATATTACTTGTCGCTAACGACATATAACTTGTGATGAGTATAGAAACCTTTTGTGACGAGTTCTGGAACTTTTTTTCTTCTAGAAAATACCACAGCTATATATATATATATATATATATATATATATATATATATATATATATATATATATATATATATATAAGAACATAAATTTATCTTAGAAGGAAAAGTACAAAGAAAAGAAAAGGCAAGCACAATTTCTAAAGGACTGACACTATAAAATGGTGGACTGGGAAATCAATAATATAGCTACAACACTGTTGATAAATTGCCAAGTTCTTTATGAATTACATGTATAGCTATGAGTTGATAAATTGTCAAGTTCTTTATGAATTACATGTACAGCTATGAGTTGATAGATTGCCAAGTTCTTTATGAATTACATGTACAGCTATGAGTTGATAAATTGCCAAGTTCTTTATGAATTACATGTACAGCTATGAGTTGATAAATTGCCAAATTCTTTATGAATTACATGTACAGCTATGAGTTGATAAATTGCCAAGTTCTTTATGAATTACATGTACAGCTATGAGTTGATAAATTGCCAAGTTCTTTATGAATTACATGTACAGCTATGAGTTGATAAATTGCCAAGTTCTTTATGAATTACATGTACAGCTATGAGTTGATAGATTGCCAAGTTCTTTATGAATTACATGTACAGCTATGAGTTGATAAATTGCCAAGTTCTTTATGAATTACATGTACAGCTATGAGTTGATAAATTGCCAAGTTATTTATAATCACCTTTACAGCGCGATCTAAAAATGGTCATGTTATTTATAAATTTAATGGACAACATTGTCTAGAAATTACCAAGTTGTTTATAATAAAATAAAATAAAATAAAATAAAAACATTTAGGAATTACCCAGTTGTTCATAATTTAAAGCGCTGTTTATAAATTGCCAAGTCGTTTATAAATTGCCAAGTTATTTAAAGTTACAAAGTTGTTTAGTGTTGGCGACTTGTTTATAAAATATAGTGTTGTTCAGAAGTTACAAAGCTGTTTTAAAAAATCGGCAGGTTATTTATATACCACACGGTATCTCTATACGTTTCATGTTGTTTATATATCACACAGACAATGTAATATCTATACGTTTCAGGTTGTTTATATATCACACAGACAATGTTATATCTATACGTTTCAAGTTGTTTATATATCACACAGACAATGTTATATCTATACGTTACAGGTTGTTTATATATCACACAGACAATGTTATATCTATACGTTACAGGTTGTTTAAATATCACACAGACAATGTTATATCTATACGTTTCAAGTTGTTTATGACCGCTGTTATAAATTGCCAATCGCTTATAAACTACCAAGTTGTTTAGAAATCACCACTCCTTGTAATAAGGTGTACCGCGTGTTTGTAACAGACTGATGTATTGACTTGTGTGCTCTCGTGGGCAAGTCAAGGAGTGCTATAACACATTCAACAGTTTGGTTCCCTTAATGGAAGGAAGGAAAGGCCATATCACCTTCCACCAACTCGACACCCTACTTCCCACAATTTGAAATTGCGAATTTAGAAATTCAAGTGAACGACACAATCTGCAACAACTGTCCAGGTGGTTAGACAACTTGTGATGCACGATAGATGAACAAACAAATACATGAAAGAAAACTCAAGCGAAATGGCTTAACTGAAAGCGGAGATAACGTGTTTAATTGTGACATCTCTGTTGGTTGTTGTTTATTACGTTTCACATATCTCTATGATTTAATTGGCCACATTATCCCAAAAATCAGGTGCCGAAAGTCTGTAAAAATTATAGAACTAACATCATATTCCCTATACGCCACTTGGCGTGACGGGGATCATAACTTTACCTTATGATTTAATTACAATGAGTAACACTGGCTATTACGTGTGCGAATTTCATTGGCTAATGTAGAAGTTGATAAAAAGAAACTGTTTAGCTTGTTCTGTCGCAGACTGTGCCCTGTTTCTTCCTTCGGTTTGTCCAGGAGCCAAAGATGTGGCTATACGTGTTTCTAAAGTTGCGGTTAACGTACACGTAGATGAAGAAGTTGCAAGAACTGTGCATACACTTGACAAATCTGACCAGTGTGTCTAGCAACTTGTCCACTTTGGTGTCCCTGTCTCTGGTCACCGTTAGTTGAATGAAGAAAGCTGATCCTATGGTGATTGTGTACACGATGCACACCAACATGAGGGTCCATGTAGTACGCGATGCCGGGACAGACGCCGCCTGTTTTGTGACACTCAACACTGCTGACATCAACTTCTGACGTTTCACAGACGCTACTCTAACCTTTACACCAACCATGATGCAACCAACGATCACCATGACAACAGAAACTGGTTCCGTTATAATAATGGCTGCCCTGTTGACTGTTAAATAAATGTGTTTATAATATTTGTCTGTGTATAAACTCGTACGAATAATGACGCCCAGCTGTTGTCCGTTTGTATTTATGAAGACTAGGTCTTCCAAGAAAAAGTAGTAGACGTTGATAGGAACCCAGAAAATAAAGACTGATGTGACTGCTATCCAAGTTCTCCTTGGGGTGACAATTTGAGGGAACTCAAATGGGAAATAGACCGCTACAAGCCGCTCAAACGTGATGAGAACCGGCAGGGTTAGGGAACACCAGTTTCCCCACAGCTCCAAGAGAAAGTAGATTCTGTACAGACCGTAGAGGAAGTAGCAAACCCTGGTTGAGTAGGCAAACCCGGGGCTGCTGGAGTAGTCGTGAATATAGGTGGCCACGTTGTTGACGCCAATCAGGTAGCAGGCATCTGCTAGGGTCAAAGCTCCGAGGAGAATGTTCGAGGTTTTCTTGAACCCGTGACGGTAGAGAACCATCAAGCTGGACACGTTGCCGAGTATGCCAGGCAGGGACACGCAAGGGACGATAACTAGAGCAAAAATCCACTGAATGTTTCGCGATATCTCGTTGCTGATTGGGCTGTCGCTATCTCGGTCTACATTCGAGACATCTTTGCCATTTGCCGTTACTATATTTAGATCCTTTGGAAGTGTTGTGTTCTCAATCACGCTGCCACAGCACGTGACATTTGAAAATAACGAAATTGCCATTGAGAAGAAAATGTCAGAAATAGTTTGTGCAAGAACTAAAGTTACGTTCTCTTCACTAGAATTACATGAACGAGATGTGAGCACTTTGTTTTGAAAGTTAAAGCTCACACGAGAATTAGATTTTCATAATTGTTTGTGGTTAATTCTTGTGGTGAATGTCCTCTCACGTTGTTGATCAAATTCTGATATTTAATGATCCACTTTTTGAGACATCGGATCTAAAGTCACGACAATAGAAAGTTGCATTTCTCTCACAGTGTTCTTTTCCTGTAAATAAATAAACAATAAGATAAAAGAAGATGGAACTACAGACACATGATAACCTTATCGGAGCAGCGGTAAACTAAATCATTCATTGTGACTTTGATTGGGTTTCAGTATATCATTTTATTTTTGGCGTTTTTTTTTCAATGTTACCTCTTGAAACATACATACTACCATCAGTTCGCATGTCCTTTGCAGAACGTTACACTCACCGGAGCCCATTGTAAGAATCTCTGTTTCTAGCCAGATCTCCCACTTCTGTTGTCATGTTCAAGGTCCCTTTGATGTCTTGAAACCACCGTCTTTCTTTACGATCAGTCCTTGTCGCATCGTTTGGGACCATGCCTTCCATTATTTTTCTTGTTCTTTCCAGCCCACATCAATTTTCTATCATACAGCGCCAAGTAATGACTGTGTCTGGCTGGTTAGACATATTCTCTGATATCTTGTCCCACCAAGCTGAATTCTGTTTCTCAGAACATCCTAAGTACATCCTCACCAACCGCTCTCTAATTAATGACTATATTGAAACTTTACATTGAAATGTGAGTTTATAGAAGAATGGGAAGAACTAGATGGAAAGAAACGAAAAACAAAGATGAAGTCTTAAAACAATTAAAAATGATACGAGAACTAATAAACACAATTCAAACAATACAAATGATATTTTTTAGGGCATGTTACAAGACACAGCAGCCTGCTAGAATTAATCTTGGAAGGGAAAATACAAGGTAAAAGAGGCAGAGGCAGACCAAGACTAACATGGACAAATAACATCAAAAGATGGACAAGTTAGCCTATGACCATCTGCACTACAAAGCAAGAGACAGAGCTGAATAGCGCTCCGTGGTAGCCAACCTTTGATACGGAGACGGCACTTAATGATGATGATCATTGAAACTTTAGTTTGTTTTTTGATACGGAGACGGCACTTAATGATGATGATCATTGAAACTTTAGTTTGTTTTTTTCCGTATCGCTCTATAAAGTCTTGGCCGAAACGTCGACTTTTGTTTCGTCCATTTCCACGTAAAGCTGTCACCATACCATTTTTTTCCTCCTTTTTTTTTTATTATTGCTTTCGCTCTATAAAGTCCCTACTGTCGTTGTTCTCTAATAGTTTTGTGTGTGCAATTCTCATTAAAGTAATGACATCTACGATATAGCGACAAAGCCGTGGTGTCAAATAATAGGAAGGCGAGACAAAAATATGGTTCGTGAAACAACAATATTGCACATAAACACACAACAAAGTAGATAAAAGTACACACTGACTCCACAACAGTATGATGATGCCTGGGACAACTTAAGCATCTACAACTGAATTCGGACAAATGATCCAGGCAGAACAAAGGTCATTCATATCACCTGCTTCAGTTATCATATGCTCTCAGCATGAAATATTTCATCAAAATTGGCCTGACCTTCTAGAAACATCTAACTTCATTAGCAGACGTCAAACATGAGAGCAAAGATTCAGTTTTGTTAGATCTGTTGAAATTACAATGAAAATAATTATAATGAACACATTGTGGGATAATGTCAGACAACAAGTTCTTACGTTTATATTTAGGTAATTAATGAAACGAAATAAGAAGAGGAAAAAAGCTTTGTCTAGAACAGAATTATTCCAATCGTTTACCGTCGAATGCATTCAGACACAATTGTCAGTGTAAGCTCTGGGAAAAGTTTGTAACTGTTTGTTGAAGCTCCAGAAATATTCGCTGGAATGGAACAGCAATAATGGCAAGACTAAACCAGCCATAGAACAGCAATAATGGCAAGACTAAACCAGACATGGAACAGCAATAATGACAAGACTAAACCAGACATGGAACAGCAATAATGACAAGACTAAACCATGCATGGAGCAGCAATAATGAGAAGCTAAACCATACATGGAACAGCAATAATGACAAGCCAAACCATACATGGAACAGCAATATTGACAAAACTTAACCATACATGGAGCAGCAATGATGACAAGACTAAACCATACATTAAACAGAAATAATGACAAGACTAAACCAGACATGGAACAGCAATAATTACAAGACTTAAACCATGAATGGAACAGCAATAATGACAAGACTAAACCATACATGGAGCAGCAATAATTACAAGACTAAACAATACATGGAACAGCAATAATGACAAGACTAAACCAGACATGGAACAGCAATAATTACAAGACTAAACCATGAATGGAACAGCAATAATGACAAGACTTAACCAGATATGGAACAGCAATAATGACAAGATTAAACCATACATGGAATAGCAATAATTACAAGATTAAACCATACATGGAACAGCAATAATGATAAGACTAAACCATACATAGAACAGCAATAATGACAAGACTTAACCAGATATGGAACAGCAATAATTACAAGATTAAACCATACATGGAACAGCAATAATTACAAGATTAAACCATACATGGAACAGCAATAATGATAAGACTAAACCATACATAGAACAGCAATAATGACAAGACTTAACCAGATATGGAACAGCAATAATGACAAGATTAAACCATACATAGAACAGCAATAATGACAAGACTTAACCAGATATGGAACAGCAATAATGACAAGATTAAACCATACATGGAACAGCAATAATGACAAGATTAAACCATACATGGAACAGCAATAATGACAAGAATAAACCATACGTGGAACAGCAAAACCATTTTCTTAAGAATGAAAATGAGATACGCATGCAAAACAGGAAAGTCACTGCTGATCTTGAAAGAAAGATGTAAGTTCTGGAATGAGATAGTACATATAGATCTCGTGTATATCTTGGAGATAATTGTTTGTTTGGTTATTTGTTTGTTTGTTTGTTGTTCTGGTGTTAAAATAACCATCTCGGCACACCGGAAGAACCCATAGGTGCTCCTATATTCCCCTGAAGAATCTCGAGAAAATCCGAGGAGGATCCTGGTTCACGTACAAGAACCTTATAGCATGGCCTGGGACCCACTGTGTGATTAGATTTGTACTGACTATTTTGACCGGCAACAGACCTATTTGTGGCCCACCTTTTTCGATGTTAACTACCAAGGGCTCTTTAACGTGCACCAGTGCACACAATACCTTATGTTTATTGCCGTTAACCGACAGGGGATCTTACTATCCATGAAATCATGGGATGGTAATGTCTTAAGGAAACAGCAGATTATTTTTTTTTCTATTTTTTTTTTTAAATCACCACCACCTCTAGAGGGCTCTGAAACTTGACCCTTTCTGCCCTGAAGCTAATGTCGTACCTCTGGACTACCCAGTTCCAGATAAACAATATCACCAGTATGTGCACATCACAACCCAGCGATTTAAAAAAAAACCCAATAAAAGATTGACAGTCAACCGAAGAAGAAAGATGATTAAAATTGTGCGGACATGTTGCACAATATAGAGCTTTTGGTAACCAGTTTGTTGGGCAGTACCAGGCAATACAAAATGACTGACTAATGATGAAGAGATTTGTAGATGAAGTAATATAATAAAGAGAAATGAGTGAAAATATGAGCTGAACATGGCAGTTTAAACATGCGCAGAAGACATAAAGACATAAACAGACTAAAATATGCAGTCTTAAAAAGAGGTCAATGAGGGCTCCGGGCATACCTTAACAAGATGGATCCCGGAGACTGAACTGCCTGCGACTGTGGAGCAATCAAGGAGGCTAAAGACAATGTTCTACAAGACTGTACCATAAGGCTGTTCTACAAGACTGTACCATAAGGCTGTTTTACAATAATGTACCATAAGACTATACGGCTTTAAACAGCCAGAGAGCGAAAGTTTGGTGTCCACAAGCAAGCAGGCCTACACGACCAGTTATGGGTTGCCAGTGAAGACTTCAAGCGTGCGGTTCATGACTCACTTGTCGATCTAGCAAATGTTGATCGCGTTGCACGGACAAGTCTCTACGACACTGTGTTTTGTTTCTTAATCTCATCATCATCATGTGCCGTACCGGTTGGCGTTGGCGATCATGTCCTTCCACAATCTTCTATCCACAGTGCATCGTATGAGTTCTGTTGTTGACTGCTTTCCATATCATGACACCAAGCTATCTAATATGTTCTCTCTTTGCCGTCCGCGATCTCTCCTTCTTTTTATTTTGCCAGTTGTAACCAAGTATTCCAACTTTCCTCTTCTCATGATGTGCCGAAAAAAATTATGATTGCTTTCTTCTGATGTGTTTTAAAAGCTCCCTTTTTGTGTTGGCTTGCTTGAGAACTTTCTCATTGGTCTTTTTAGCTGTCCATGGAACTTTCAACATTCTTCTGAGAAATCCCATTTCTGTAGCCTCTAATCGTCTTTTCATTTTTTTTGTCTATTGTCCATGATTCGCTTCCATAGGTCAGAATTGGTTCTATATAGCATCGATGAACGCTCTTTCTCATTTCTATTAACATAGATTTGTTGCATAAGATATTTTTCATTTTCTGAAATGCTATTTTGGCCTGAGCTATTCTGCTTTTTATTTCTGTGTTGCATCTTCCATCTGATGTTATTATTGTGCCTAAGTATTTCAAACGTTGCACTTGTTTCAGATTTGTCTTGTTTATTTTTTTGCTGCATGATGGTGATGATTGTTTCTTCGATATAACCATTACTTATGTTTTCTTACTATTCAGACTGAGACCTTTCTTGTCACTTTCTTTTACTATTATATCTATCATTTCGTGTAGTTCGTTCTCTGTCTCTGCTATTAAGACTGTGTCATCCGCATATCGTAAATTATTTATGTTGTGACCGTTGACTTCAATTCCTTTTTTGTCTACTATTGATCTCATAATATGTTCGCCGTAAAGTGAAAACAAATCCGGCGACAGAACACAGCCTTGTCTGACTCCTTGTTTTATATATTGAAATTGTCCTGTTTGGTTGTTAATTCGTATAGCTGCTGTTTGGTGCCAGTATATGTTTTTTTATGATTCTCAGATCCTTGCCATCAATGTTTAATTTCTTCAGCATATTTATTATTTTCACATGCTTTACTTTGTCAAATGCTTTCGTGTAGTCTATAAAGCACAAATATAGATCTTTCTTTACCTCTGTAGATCTTTCTATCAATGTTCTTAAGATGAATATTGCATTATTGGTGCCCTTTCCTTCCACAAATCCACATTGTTCCTCACTTATTTCTGGTTTTATTTTGTTCCCTATACGTCTCATGATGATTCTTGGTAATATTTTAGTCATATGGCTCATGAGACTAATAGTGCGATGGTCTTCAAAATCAGTGGCGCCTGACTTCTTCGGTATTGCTACAAGGATAGATTTTAGTAGGTCTTCAGGTATGTGTCCAGTGTTATATATGTCATTGAGTAGTTTTATTATGACTTGTACTCCCAACTCTCCTAATGCATTTATCTCTTCGATTGTTATATTGTCGAAATCTGGAGCTTTGCCTCTTTTCATGTGTTGAATTGCGTCCTCCACTTCACTCTGCATTATTGGTGGTCCTGTGTCTTCATTTGAATTGTTTAATTCTGGTCTTTCATCATCATAGAGTTGACTGATATATTCTGTCCATGTTTTCATTGTCTTTTCCTGTCCCATTATTATATTTCCTTCCTTTGATTTCACACATCCTGAAACTTTGACTTCTTTTCTTCCTGTTATTTCATTTAACTGATTGTGCATAAATTGTGAGTCTTTCTTTTGTTGTTTTTCCATTTCTTCACATTTCTGTTTTAACCATCATTCCTTTGCTTCTCTGCACTTGTTTTGGATCTCTTTGTGCAATATTTTGTATGTCCGTTCTTCTTTCTTATGTTTTTTTTCTTTCGACCATTAGTTGTAATATTTCTTCTGTTATCCATTTCTTTTTGTTGATTCTTTTAGTCACTGGTATTACTTCTTGTGATGTTTATTGAATCTATTGTTTGAGCATTTGCCACTGCTACTGGATGTCCTGTATTTTCTCAATAGCATTATATCTATTTTGTACTATCGTGCTGTACTTATCACTCATCTGTTTATCTACTCTTAGCATATCTAGTTCTAATTTTATATTTCTTGGTGTTTTCTGTGCCTTCTGCAGTTTTATTCTTATCTTTCTAACTACTGGTACATGGTCACTATTACAATCTGCTCCTGGCCTTGTTTTAACAGATGTTAGCCCATTCCTGAATCTTCTCTGTACCGGTATAAAATCAATTTGATTGTGTACTTTTTTGTCTGGGCTTTGCCATGTCCATAGTCGCCTAGGGTGTTGTTTGAACCAGGTGTTACTATATAATCATTTCATGTGTCTTTGCCCAATCTATCAATCTATCCCCTCTGTCATTCGTCTCTCCAAAGCCATGCCCCCCTCCCCCCCCCCCCCGTCATGTTTTGCACTTTAGCTGTTCCTACCTTTGCATTGAAATCCCCTAATATAATAGTTATTTCTTGGGGTTTACACTGTTCCATGGTTGCCTCTAGCTCCTCGTAAAAAGTGTCAATGACTTCTTCTTCGCTATTACTTGTTGGTGCATAAACTTGAATTATGTTGATATCCATTGGTCTACCTCTCAATTTTACTAGCAGAATTATGTCTGATACTGGCCAAAATCCTGTCACTGTTTTGCTTCTTTCTCTATCTAACATGATGCCTATTCCTCTGTCGTGTGTGGTTCCCCCAGAGTAAATTACATTTCCACTGTCGCGTTGTAATATCCTGCTCCATTCCATCTCATTTCACATAGTCCCAAGATGTTCAATTTCATTCTCTTCATTTCTTGACTGATGTTTTCTAGTTTTCCAACCTGGAATGCTGATCTAATGTACCAAGTTCCTATTGCTAGTGTCTCTTTATTTTTTAATCTAGGAATTTTTTCTTAATCTAGAAGGTAAAATCTCTCAAAGAACATTAGAGGCAGCTGAGTTGTGGTTTATTAGAAATGTGCTACGAAATTCATAACTAGCACAAATTACACATGAAGAATGTTTAAGACGAGCTGGAGAAACCAAAAGTATCACCAAAATCATAATAAAGAGACAATCTACATTTATTGGGGATGTGATGCGAAAGGAAGGCATTGAGAATACTATAATAAAAGGCAGAATGAATAGAAAGAAAAGCAGAGAAAAACCAAGAGAAAAAATATTAACCAATTCATCCAAATGACAATAAAAGATCACTGACTGAAATTAAGACATGTATAAAGAAGCGAGTGATGTGGAGATAGATGATCGCCTACGCCAGCTAGCATGATACATGATGATGATGAAAATATCTCATTAATTTAATAATTAATGAGACACTGAAGCATAGAAGAAATAAAAATGCCCTCTTTTTAAATATTGAGAAACACGTGAAATGTACTATAGAACATTCTTACCCATAGTTTTAACAGAGAAATGTGTGGTTAAATTTCTTCGTAACTTTGATTCTTAAATCTGACGAATTACAAAAAATAACGGTGTATTTATTGTATGTTTCCCACGCAGAAGCTGGGACTAGACTATTACAATAGTCTAGTTACTTGTCAGATATCTATTTACTTCTGTTATAAGGCATCTATCTCTAGGAAGTGAGTTGTAGATGGAATTACTTTCATCGTTTTCCAATCAGTGGACGTGGTCTTGAAATCTCCTTAGTCTTTTCCTTTCGTTCCTTCAGCATTGAAATAAAACGCTTTGTTAAACTCTGGAAATCTGATCGTTCAATAAATTGTTTGGGTTATGCATTTGTTTATTGAGTTCTTTTGTTCTTTATAAATTATTTATTTACTAATAGTTGTTGTTTATCAGTTGCTTATTTATTTACTAATAGTTGTTTATCAATTGCTTATTTATTTACTAATAGTTGTTGTTTATCAATTGCTTATTTATTTACTAATAGTTGTTGTTTATCAATTGCTTATTTATTTACTAATAGTTGTTTATCAAATGCTTATTTATTTACTAATAGTTGTTGTTTATTAATTGCTCATTTATTTACTAATAGTTGTTGTTTATCAATTGCTTATTTATTTACCTAATAGTTGTTGTTTATCAATTGCTTATTTATTTACTAATAGTTGTTTATTAATTGCTCATTTATTTACTAATAGTTGTTGTTTATCAATTGCTTATTTATTTACTAATAGTTGGTGTTTATCAATTGCTTATTTATTTACTAATAGTTGCTTATTAATTGTTTATTTATTTACTAATAGTTGTTGTTTATTAATTGCTTATTTATTTACTAATAGTTGTTGTTTATCAGTTGCTTATTTATTTACTAATAGTTGTTGTTTATCAATTGCTTATTTATTTACTAATAGTTGTTGTTTATCAGTTGCTTATTTATTTACTAATAGTTGTTGTTTATTAATTGGTTATTTATTTACTAATAGTTGCTTATCAATTGCTTATTTATTTACTAATAGTTGTTGTTTATCAATTGCTTATTTATTTACTAATAGTTGTTGTTTATCAATTGCTTATTTATTTACTAATAGTTGTTGTTTATCAATTGCTTATTTATTTACTAATAGTTGTTTATCAATTGCTTATTTGTTTAGTGATTCTTCTCTTCTTCCTCTTCTTCTGCTTCTGCGATCATGGCTCATTCAGAGTAGGATTTCGGACTTTCTTATGAAGGCAGCTGTCTGTGTAAGCTGTTTAGTGATTCAGAAAGTTCAGCAAAGGCAACCAGCGCGTCCTTCCATTTAGGATCATGGCTGCAGATTTGACCAGCAAATCATTTCCAAGCGGACCAGTCAGTTCACTCAATCTATGAATGGTCTAGCCCTGTGTCTCGCATCATTTTTCTACCGTGCCGCCCGACCCCCAATTATGCCATTTTTACCCGCAGCCCCTTTGGAATGTCCTGTTGCCTATCTGGGGCCATGTGACCGCCTGTTTCACTGGTTAGTCAATGATTGAACAAATACAACGGGTTGGCGCGTGTTTTAATAAAAGAAATTGAATGGTCAAGAAGAAAGAGGTAACACAATATTAGATAACAGGCAAATAATTGCAGTGCTGCGGCAAAGTCGGTAGCAACAGAAGAACATTGAGAATACAAAGGACACCTAAAAATGAGTAATGAAAAAGTTTTGAAAGAGGCCAAAGAGAGCTAATTCTCAATATTTGGAAAAGACAATCATCATACCTTGGTCATGTAATGAGAAGGGAACAAGTGGAATACATTGCGACAGCTTAAAAAATTGAGGGGCGAAGAGATAGTGGGAAGCAAAGAGAAAAGATACCAGACAGCTTAAGAGAATGACTTGGCAGAAGGTCAACAACAGAATTGATAAATAAGTGTTGAAATCGAAAGTTGTGGAGAGACATGATCACCTACGCCTGCAGGCATGGTACTTAACGGTGATGATGATGGTTTAGAGTCACATGTTCATTATTAACGTGGTGACAAAATCACAGCTTTGAACGTGTTTAGACGACCTGGGGCTAATAGCATGAAAGTATTCACCAGGAGAAACAAACAACTGCACATAGTTGTGATTTGTTTCATGCAAAGTAAATAAATAACTGTTAATAGCAATTATTCCCGCAGCATAAAGACAACAATTTGTGTTGTATTATATCCACAAGAAATGACATTCAAACCACAAGAAGTGAACATATTTCTTAATGGGTGTATTTTTTTTTCTATTCTGAGATCATACGTTTTCCATATCTGATATAAATCATAATGTATCTAAGAGCTTGAACACTTTTGGTAATTTTACCTTAACTGTATCGCAGTCTTTGAGTACATATCTTCGCCGGTGATACAGAGTTTGCATACGGTGTAGAGATCCTTCTGAGCGGTCAGGCTGTAGATTGGGGTAGATTACAAATGTTCACTGTCTAAAGCGCCGTGCAATGATAATGGTTCTGTGTACAAGACTAAGGCGTTTTCGATGGCTTCTTTTGTCGTAGATGTAAAGATAATATTAGACACTCGCTAACATTTGTAAAGCTGTCATTCTCTATAACCTGCAGCTGTTGTCTGGGAACAAAGGCCGCTTTTATGCCAGTTCTTGGTTAATTAACGTCCGAGTGATGGCACGGCGGTACGTTACAAGTTTCGCTGTTGACTGTTGATATTGAAGACCACGCTAAGATGGTATTTGTAGCGTTTAGGGTTTTGTTATTGTTTTGTAGTTCGGTGGTGATAAGAAAGGGGGATGTGTTCATGGTGGGTGCATGGGATGGCACGGGGAGATGTCGAGAAGGCGTAACGTGATGCGCGTGTGAATGTGTGGGCTAGTGGTAGCCGTGACAGTGCCGCCATCTACTCACACATCACTGGGTGGTTGGTTGCAGAGGTAGATTTTAGTATTTGAATGAGCGTTGAGAGAGGTTTAACTAAGAGAGAGTGTACGAGTGGTTTAACTAAGATAGAGTGTACGAGTGGTTTAACTAAGATAGAGTGTACGAGTGGTTTAACTAAGATAGAGTGTACGAGTAGTTTGACTAAGATAGAGTGTATGAGTGGTTTAACTAAGATAGAGTGTAAGAGTGGTTTAACTAAGATAGAGTGTACGAGTGGTTTGACTAAGATAGAGTGTACGAGTAGTTTGACTAAGATAGAGTGTATGAGTGGTTTGACTAAGATAGAGTGTACGAGTGGTTTGACTAAGATAGAGTGTACGAGTGGTTGACTAAAATAGAGTGTACGAGTGGTTTAATTAAGATAGAGTGTACGAGTGATTTAACTAAGATAGAGTGAACGAGTGGTTTGACTAAGATAGAGTGCACGAGTGATTTAACTAAGATAGAGTGTACGAGTGGTTTGACTAAGATAGAGTGTACGAGTGGTTTAACTAAGATAGAGTGTACGAGTGGTTTGACTAAGATAGAGTGTACGAGTGGTTTAACTAAGATAGAGTGTACGAGTGGTTTGACTAAGTGAGAACGTGAGAGAGGTTCGACTAAGTGAGGATGTGAGAGAAGTTCGATTAAGTGAGAGTGAGAGAGGTTCGACTAAGTGAGAACGTGAGAGAGGTTCGACTAAGTTAGAGCGTAAGAGAGGTTCGCCTAAGTGAGAACGTAAGAGAGGTTCGACTAAGTGAAAGCATGAGAGAAGTTCGACTAAGTGAGAGCGTGAGAGAGGTTCGACTAAGTGAGAGCGTGAGAGAGGTTCGACTAAGTTAGAGTGATAGAGAGGTTCGACTAAGTTAGAGGGTGAGAGAAGGTCGACTAAGTGAGAGTGAGAGAGAGGTTCGACTAAGTGAGAGTGAGAGAGAGGTTCGACTATGTGAGAGTGAGAGAGAGGTTCGACTATGTGACAGCGTGAGAGAAGTTCGACTAAGTGAGAGTGAGAGAGAGGTTCGACTAAGTGAGAGTGAGAGAGAGGTTCGACTATGTACTCCCAACTCTCCTAATGCATTTATCTCTTCGATTGTTATATTGTCGAAATCTGGAGCTTTGCCTCTTTTCATGTGTTGAATTGCGTCCTCCACTTCACTCTGCATTATTGGTGGTCCTGTGTCTTCATTTGAATTGTTTAATTCTGGTCTTTCATCATCATAGAGTTGACTGATATATTCTGTCCATGTTTTCATTGTCTTTTCCTGTCCCATTATTATATTTCCTTCCTTTGATTTCACACATCCTGAAACTTTGACTTCTTTTCTTCCTGTTATTTCATTTAACTGATTGTGCATAAATTGTGAGTCTTTCTTTTGTTGTTTTTCCATTTCTTCACATTTCTGTTTTAACCATCCTTCCTTTGCTTCTCTGCACTTGTTTTGGATCTCTTTGTGCAATATTTTGTATGTCCGTTCTTCTTTCTTATGTTTTTTTTCTTTCGACCATTAGTTGTAATATTTCTTCTGTTATCCATTTCTTTTTGTTGATTCTTTTAGTCACTGGTATTACTTCTTTTGATGTTTATTGAATCTATTGTTTGAGCATTTGCCACTGCTACTGGATGTCCTGTATTTTCTCAATAGCATTATATCTATTTTGTACTATCGTACTGTACTTATCACTCATCTGTTTATCTACTCTTAGCATATCTAGTTCTAATTTTATATTTCTTGGTGATTTCTGTGCCTTCCGCAGTTTTATTCTTATCTTTCCAACTACTGGTACATGGTCACTATTACAATCTGCTCCTGGCCTTGTTTTAACAGATGTTAGCCCATTCCTGAATCTTCTCTGTACCGGTATAAAATCAATTTGATTGTGTACTTTTTTGTCTGGGCTTTGCCATGTCCATAGTCGCCTAGGGTGTTGTTTGAACCAGGTGTTACTATATAATCATTTCATGTGTCTTTGCCCAATCTATCAATCTATCCCCTCTGTCATTCGTCTCTCCAAAGCCATGCCCCCCTCCCCCCCCCCCCCCGTCATGTTTTGCACTTTAGCTGTTCCTACCTTTGCATTGAAATCCCCTAATATAATAGTTATTTCTTGGGGTTTACACTGTTCCATGGTTGCCTCTAGCTCCTCGTAAAAAGTGTCAATGACTTCTTCTTCGCTATTACTTGTTGGTGCATAAACTTGAATTATGTTGATATCCATTGGTCTACCTCTCAATTTTACTAGCAGAATTATGTCTGATACTGGCCAAAATCCTGTCACTGTTTTGCTTCTTTCTCTATCTAACATGATGCCTATTCCTCTGTCGTGTGTGGTTCCCCCAGAGTAAATTACATTTCCACTATCGCGTTGTAATATCCTGCTCCATTCCATCTCATTTCACATAGTCCCAAGATGTTCAATTTCATTCTCTTCATTTCTTGACTGATGTTTTCTAGTTTTCCAACCTGGAATGCTGATCTAATGTACCAAGTTCCTATTGCTAGTGTCTCTTTATTTTTTAATCTAGGAATTTTTTCTTAATCTAGAAGGTAAAATCTCTCAAAGAACATTAGAGGCAGCTGAGTTGTGGTTTATTAGAAATGTGCTACGAAATTCATAACTAGCACAAATTACACATGAAGAATGTTTAAGACGAGCTGGAGAAACCAAAAGTATCACCAAAATCATAATAAAGAGACAATCTACATTTATTGGGGATGTGATGCGAAAGGAAGGCATTGAGAATACTATAATAAAAGGCAGAATGAATAGAAAGAAAAGCAGAGAAAAACCAAGAGAAAAAATATTAACCAATTCATCCAAATGACAATAAAAGATCACTGACTGAAATTAAGACATGTATAAAGAAGCGAGTGATGTGGAGATAGATGATCGCCTACGCCAGCTAGCATGATACATGATGATGATGAAAATATCTCATTAATTTAATAATTAATGAGACACTGAAGCATAGAAGAAATAAAAATGCCCTCTTTTTAAATATTGAGAAACACGTGAAATGTACTATAGAACATTCTTACCCATAGTTTTAACAGAGAAATGTGTGGTTAAATTTCTTCGTAACTTTGATTCTTAAATCTGACGAATTACAAAAAATAACGGTGTATTTATTGTATGTTTCCCACGCAGAAGCTGGGACTAGACTATTACAATAGTCTAGTTACTTGTCAGATATCTATTTACTTCTGTTATAAGGCATCTATCTCTAGGAAGTGAGTTGTAGATGGAATTACTTTCATCGTTTTCCAATCAGTGGACGTGGTCTTGAAATCTCCTTAGTCTTTTCCTTTCGTTCCTTCAGCATTGAAATAAAACGCTTTGTTAAACTCTGGAAATCTGATCGTTCAATAAATTGTTTGGGTTATGCATTTGTTTATTGAGTTCTTTTGTTCTTTATAAATTATTTATTTACTAATAGTTGTTGTTTATCAGTTGCTTATTTATTTACTAATAGTTGTTTATCAATTGCTTATTTATTTACTAATAGTTGTTGTTTATCAATTGCTTATTTATTTACTAATAGTTGTTGTTTATCAATTGCTTATTTATTTACTAATAGTTGTTTATCAAATGCTTATTTATTTACTAATAGTTGTTTTTTATTAATTGCTCATTTATTTACTAATAGTTGTTGTTTATCAATTGTTTATTTATTTACTAATAGTTGTTGTTTATTAATTGCTTATTTATTTACTAATAGTTGTTGTTTATCAGTTGCTTATTTATTTACTAATAGTTGTTGTTTATCAATTGCTTATTTATTTACTAATAGTTGTTGTTTATCAGTTGCTTATTTATTTACTAATAGTTGTTGTTTATTAATTGGTTATTTATTTACTAATAGTTGCTTATCAATTGCTTATTTATTTACTAATAGTTGTTGTTTATCAATTGCTTATTTATTTACTAATAGTTGTTGTTTATCAATTGCTTATTTATTTACTAATAGTTGTTGTTTATCAATTGCTTATTTATTTACTAATAGTTGTTTATCAATTGCTTATTTGTTTAGTGATTCTTCTCTTCTTCCTCTTCTTCTGCTTCTGCGATCATGGCTCATTCAGAGTAGGATTTCGGACTTTCTTATGAAGGCAGCTGTCTGTGTAAGCTGTTTAGTGATTCAGAAAGTTCAGCAAAGGCAACCAGCGCGTCCTTCCATTTAGGATCATGGCTGCAGATTTGACCAGCAAATCATTTCCAAGCGGACCAGTCAGTTCACTCAATCTATGAATGGTCTAGCCCTGTGTCTCGCTTCATTTTTCTACCGTGCCGCCCGACCCCCAATTATGCCATTTTTACCCGCAGCCCCTTTGGAATGTCCTGTTGCCTATCTGGGGCCATGTGACCGCCTGTTTCACTGGTTAGTCAATGATTGAACAAATACAACGGGTTGGCGGGTGTTTTAATAAAAGAAATTGAATGGTCAAGAAGAAAGAGGTAACACAATATTAGATAACAGGCAAATAATTGCAGTGCTGCGGCAAAGTCGGTAGCAACAGAAGAACATTGAGAATACAAAGGACACCTAAAAATGAGTAATGAAAAAGTTTTGAAAGAGGCCAAAGAGAGCTAATTCTCAATATTTGGAAAAGACAATCATCATACCTTGGTCATGTAATGAGAAGGGAACAAGTGGAATACATTGCGACAGCTTAAAAAATTGAGGGGCGAAGAGATAGTGGGAAGCAAAGAGAAAAGATACCAGACAGCTTAAGAGAATGACTTGGCAGAAGGTCAACAACAGAATTGATAAATAAGTGTTGAAATCGAAAGTTGTGGAGAGACATGATCACCTACGCCTGCAGGAATGGTACTTAACGGTGATGATGATGGTTTAGAGTCACATGTTCATTATTAACGTGGTGACAAAATCACAGCTTTGAACGTGTTTAGACGACCTGGGGCTAATAGCATGAAAGTATTCACCAGGAGAAACAAACAACTGCACATAGTTGTGATTTGTTTCATGCAAAGTAAATAAATAACTGTTAATAGCAATTATTCCCGCAGCATAAAGACAACAATTTGTGTTGTATTATATCCACAAGAAATGACATTCAAACCACAAGAAGTGAACATACTTCTTAATGGGTGTATTTTTTTTTCTATTCTGAGATCATACGTTTTCCATATCTGATATAAATCATAATGTATCTAAGAGCTTGAACACTTTTGGTAATTTTACCTTAACTGTATCGCAGTCTTTGCGTACATATCTTCGCCGGTGATACAGAGTTTGCATACGGTGTAGAGATCCTTCTGAGCGGTCAGGCTGTAGATTGGGGTAGATTACAAATGTTCACTGTCTAAAGCGCCGTGCAATGATAATGGTTCTGTGTACAAGACTAAGGCGTTTTACGATGGCTTCTTTTGTCGTAGATGTAAAGATAATATTAGACACTCGCTAACATTTGTAAAGCTGTCATTCTCTATAACCTGCAGCTGTTGTCTGGGAACAAAGGCCGCTTTTATGCCAGTTCTTGGTTAATTAACGTCCGAGTGATGGCACGGCGGTACGTTACAAGTTTCGCTGTTGACTGTTGATATTGAAGACCACGCTAAGATGGTATTTGTAGCGTTTAGGGTTTTGTTATTGTTTTGTAGTTCGGTGGTGATAAGAAAGGGGGATGTGTTCATGGTGGGTGCATGGGATGGCACGGGGAGATGTCGAGAAGGCGTAACGTGATGCGCGTGTGAATGTGTGGGCTAGTGGTAGCCGTGACAGTGCCGCCATCTACTCACACATCACTGGGTGGTTGGTTGCAGAGGTAGATTTTAGTATTTGAATGAGCGTTGAGAGAGGTTTAACTAAGAGAGAGTGTACGAGTGGTTTAACTAAGATAGAGTGTACGAGTGGTTTAACTAAGATAGAGTGTACGAGTGGTTTAACTAAGATAGAGTGTACGAGTAGTTTGACTAAGATAGAGTGTATGAGTGGTTTAACTAAGATAGAGTGTAAGAGTGGTTTAACTAAGATAGAGTGTACGAGTGGTTTGACTAAGATAGAGTGTACGAGTAGTTTGACTAAGATAGAGTGTATGAGTGGTTTGACTAAGATAGAGTGTACGAGTGGTTTGACTAAGATAGAGTGTACGAGTGGTTGACTAAAATAGAGTGTACGAGTGGTTTAATTAAGATAGAGTGTACGAGTGATTTAACTAAGATAGAGTGAACGAGTGGTTTGACTAAGATAGAGTGCACGAGTGATTTAACTAAGATAGAGTGTACGAGTGGTTTGACTAAGATAGAGTGTACGAGTGGTTTAACTAAGATAGAGTGTACGAGTGGTTTGACTAAGATAGAGTGTACGAGTGGTTTAACTAAGATAGAGTGTACGAGTGGTTTGACTAAGTGAGAACGTGAGAGAGGTTCGACTAAGTGAGGATGTGAGAGAAGTTCGATTAAGTGAGAGTGAGAGAGGTTCGACTAAGTGAGAACGTGAGAGAGGTTCGACTAAGTTAGAGCGTAAGAGAGGTTCGCCTAAGTGAGAACGTAAGAGAGGTTCGACTAAGTGAAAGCATGAGAGAAGTTCGACTAAGTGAGAGCGTGAGAGAGGTTCGACTAAGTGAGAGCGTGAGAGAGGTTCGACTAAGTTAGAGTGATAGAGAGGTTCGACTAAGTTAGAGGGTGAGAGAAGGTCGACTAAGTGAGAGTGAGAGAGAGGTTCGACTAAGTGAGAGTGAGAGAGAGGTTCGACTATGTGAGAGTGAGAGAGAGGTTCGACTATGTGACAGCGTGAGAGAAGTTCGACTAAGTGAGAGTGAGAGAGAGGTTCGACTAAGTGAGAGTGAGAGAGAGGTTCGACTATGTACTCCCAACTCTCCTAATGCATTTATCTCTTCGATTGTTATATTGTCGAAATCTGGAGCTTTGCCTCTTTTCATGTGTTGAATTGCGTCCTCCACTTCACTCTGCATTATTGGTGGTCCTGTGTCTTCATTTGAATTGTTTAATTCTGGTCTTTCATCATCATAGAGTTGACTGATATATTCTGTCCATGTTTTCATTGTCTTTTCCTGTCCCATTATTATATTTCCTTCCTTTGATTTCACACATCCTGAAACTTTGACTTCTTTTCTTCCTGTTATTTCATTTAACTGATTGTGCATAAATTGTGAGTCTTTCTTTTGTTGTTTTTCCATTTCTTCACATTTCTGTTTTAACCATCCTTCCTTTGCTTCTCTGCACTTGTTTTGGATCTCTTTGTGCAATATTTTGTATGTCCGTTCTTCTTTCTTATGTTTTTTTCTTTCGACCATTAGTTGTAATATTTCTTCTGTTATCCATTTCTTTTTGTTGATTCTTTTAGTCACTGGTATTACTTCTTTTGATGTTTATTGAATCTATTGTTTGAGCATTTGCCACTGCTACTGGATGTCCTGTATTTTCTCAATAGCATTATATCTATTTTGTACTATCGTACTGTACTTATCACTCATCTGTTTATCTACTCTTAGCATATCTAGTTCTAATTTTATATTTCTTGGTGATTTCTGTGCCTTCCGCAGTTTTATTCTTATCTTTCCAACTACTGGTACATGGTCACTATTACAATCTGCTCCTGGCCTTGTTTTAACAGATGTTAGCCCATTCCTGAATCTTCTCTGTACCGGTATAAAATCAATTTGATTGTGTACTTTTTTGTCTGGGCTTTGCCATGTCCATAGTCGCCTAGGGTGTTGTTTGAACCAGGTGTTACTATATAATCATTTCATGTGTCTTTGCCCAATCTATCAATCTATCCCCTCTGTCATTCGTCTCTCCAAAGCCATGCCCCCCTCCCCCCCCCCCCCCGTCATGTTTTGCACTTTAGCTGTTCCTACCTTTGCATTGAAATCCCCTAATATAATAGTTATTTCTTGGGGTTTACACTGTTCCATGGTTGCCTCTAGCTCCTCGTAAAAAGTGTCAATGACTTCTTCTTCGCTATTACTTGTTGTGCATAAACTTGAATTATGTTGATATCCATTGGTCTACCTCTCAATTTTACTAGCAGAATTATGTCTGATACTGGCCAAAATCCTGTCACTGTTTTGCTTCTTTCTCTATCTAACATGATGCCTATTCCTCTGTCGTGTGTGGTTCCCCCAGAGTAAATTACATTTCCACTGTCGCGTTGTAATATCCTGCTCCATTCCATCTCATTTCACATAGTCCCAAGATGTTCAATTTCATTCTCTTCATTTCTTGACTGATGTTTTCTAGTTTTCCAACCTGGAATGCTGATCTAATGTACCAAGTTCCTATTGCTAGTGTCTCTTATTTTTTAATCTAGGAATTTTTTCTTAATCTAGAAGGTAAAATCTCTCAAAGAACATTAGAGGCAGCTGAGTTGTGGTTTATTAGAAATGTGCTACGAAATTCATAACTAGCACAAATTACACATGAAGAATGTTTAAGACGAGCTGGAGAAACCAAAAGTATCACCAAAATCATAATAAAGAGACAATCTACATTTATTGGGGATGTGATGCGAAGGAAGGCATTGAGAATACTATAATAAAAGGCAGAATGAATAGAAAGAAAAGCAGAGAAAAACCAAGAGAAAAAATATTAACCAATTCATCCAAATGACAATAAAAGATCACTGACTGAAATTAAGACATGTATAAAGAAGCGAGTGATGTGGAGATAGATGATCGCCTACGCCAGCTAGCATGATACATGATGATGATGAAAATATCTCATTAATTTAATAATTAATGAGACACTGAAGCATAGAAGAAATAAAAATGCCCTCTTTTTAAATATTGAGAAACACGTGAAATGTACTATAGAACATTCTTACCCATAGTTTTAACAGAGAAATGTGTGGTTAAATTTCTTCGTAACTTTGATTCTTAAATCTGACGAATTACAAAAAATAACGGTGTATTTATTGTATGTTTCCCACGCAGAAGCTGGGACTAGACTATTACAATAGTCTAGTTACTTGTCAGATATCTATTTACTTCTGTTATAAGGCATCTATCTCTAGGAAGTGAGTTGTAGATGGAATTACTTTCATCGTTTTCCAATCAGTGGACGTGGTCTTGAAATCTCCTTAGTCTTTTCCTTTCGTTCCTTCAGCATTGAAATAAAACGCTTTGTTAAACTCTGGAAATCTGATCGTTCAATAAATTGTTTGGGTTATGCATTTGTTTATTGAGTTCTTTTGTTCTTTATAAATTATTTATTTACTAATAGTTGTTGTTTATCAGTTGCTTATTTATTTACTAATAGTTGTTTATCAATTGCTTATTTATTTACTAATAGTTGTTGTTTATCAATTGCTTATTTATTTACTAATAGTTGTTGTTTATCAATTGCTTATTTATTTACTAATAGTTGTTTATCAAATGCTTATTTATTTACTAATAGTTGTTTTTTATTAATTGCTCATTTATTTACTAATAGTTGTTGTTTATCAATTGTTTATTTATTTACTAATAGTTGTTGTTTATTAATTGCTTATTTATTTACTAATAGTTGTTGTTTATCAGTTGCTTATTTATTTACTAATAGTTGTTGTTTATCAATTGCTTATTTATTTACTAATAGTTGTTGTTTATCAGTTGCTTATTTATTTACTAATAGTTGTTGTTTATTAATTGGTTATTTATTTACTAATAGTTGCTTATCAATTGCTTATTTATTTACTAATAGTTGTTGTTTATCAATTGCTTATTTATTTACTAATAGTTGTTGTTTATCAATTGCTTATTTATTTACTAATAGTTGTTGTTTATCAATTGCTTATTTATTTACTAATAGTTGTTTATCAATTGCTTATTTGTTTAGTGATTCTTCTCTTCTTCCTCTTCTTCTGCTTCTGCGATCATGGCTCATTCAGAGTAGGATTTCGGACTTTCTTATGAAGGCAGCTGTCTGTGTAAGCTGTTTAGTGATTCAGAAAGTTCAGCAAAGGCAACCAGCGCGTCCTTCCATTTAGGATCATGGCTGCAGATTTGACCAGCAAATCATTTCCAAGCGGACCAGTCAGTTCACTCAATCTATGAATGGTCTAGCCCTGTGTCTCGCTTCATTTTTCTACCGTGCCGCCCGACCCCCAATTATGCCATTTTTACCCGCAGCCCCTTTGGAATGTCCTGTTGCCTATCTGGGGCCATGTGACCGCCTGTTTCACTGGTTAGTCAATGATTGAACAAATACAACGGGTTGGCGGGTGTTTTAATAAAAGAAATTGAATGGTCAAGAAGAAAGAGGTAACACAATATTAGATAACAGGCAAATAATTGCAGTGCTGCGGCAAAGTCGGTAGCAACAGAAGAACATTGAGAATACAAAGGACACCTAAAAATGAGTAATGAAAAAGTTTTGAAAGAGGCCAAAGAGAGCTAATTCTCAATATTTGGAAAAGACAATCATCATACCTTGGTCATGTAATGAGAAGGGAACAAGTGGAATACATTGCGACAGCTTAAAAATTGAGGGGCGAAGAGATAGTGGGAAGCAAAGAGAAAAGATACCAGACAGCTTAAGAGAATGACTTGGCAGAAGGTCAACAACAGAATTGATAAATAAGTGTTGAAATCGAAAGTTGTGGAGAGACATGATCACCTACGCCTGCAGGAATGGTACTTAACGGTGATGATGATGGTTTAGAGTCACATGTTCATTATTAACGTGGTGACAAAATCACAGCTTTGAACGTGTTTAGACGACCTGGGGCTAATAGCATGAAAGTATTCACCAGGAGAAACAAACAACTGCACATAGTTGTGATTTGTTTCATGCAAAGTAAATAAATAACTGTTAATAGCAATTATTCCCGCAGCATAAAGACAACAATTTGTGTTGTATTATATCCACAAGAAATGACATTCAAACCACAAGAAGTGAACATATTTCTTAATGGGTGTATTTTTTTTTCTATTCTGAG
The DNA here is from genome assembly GCA_032433765.1 of Megaustenia siamemsis. Classification (NCBI taxonomy): domain Eukaryota; kingdom Metazoa; phylum Mollusca; class Gastropoda; order Stylommatophora; family Ariophantidae; genus Megaustenia; species Megaustenia siamemsis. The sequence continues at coordinate 74,879,835 of JAVIAB010000024.1, read as the reverse complement.
ATCATACGTTTTCCATATCTGATATAAATCATAATGTATCTAAGAGCTTGAACACTTTTGGTAATTTTACCTTAACTGTATCGCAGTCTTTGCGTACATATCTTCGCCGGTGATACAGAGTTTGCATACGGTGTAGAGATCCTTCTGAGCGGTCAGGCTGTAGATTGGGGTAGATTACAAATGTTCACTGTCTAAAGCGCCGTGCAATGATAATGGTTCTGTGTACAAGACTAAGGCGTTTTACGATGGCTTCTTTTGTCGTAGATGTAAAGATAATATTAGACACTCGCTAACATTTGTAAAGCTGTCATTCTCTATAACCTGCAGCTGTTGTCTGGGAACAAAGGCCGCTTTTATGCCAGTTCTTGGTTAGTTAACGTCCGAGTGATGGCACGGCGGTACGTTACAAGTTTCGCTGTTGACTGTTGATATTGAAGACCACGCTAAGATGGTATTTGTAGCGTTTAGGGTTTTGTTATTGTTTTGTAGTTCGGTGGTGATAAGAAAGGGGGATGTGTTCATGGTGGGTGCATGGGATGGCACGGGGAGATGTCGAGAAGGCGTAACGTGATGCGCGTGTGAATGTGTGGGCTAGTGGTAGCCGTGACAGTGCCGCCATCTACTCACACATCACTGGGTGGTTGGTTGCAGAGGTAGATTTTAGTATTTGAATGAGCGTTGAGAGAGGTTTAACTAAGAGAGAGTGTACGAGTGGTTTAACTAAGATAGAGTGTACGAGTGGTTTAACTAAGATAGAGTGTACGAGTGGTTTAACTAAGATAGAGTGTACGAGTGGTTTGACTAAGATAGAGTGTACGAGTAGTTTGACTAAGATAGAGTGTATGAGTGGTTTAACTAAGATAGAGTGTAAGAGTGGTTTAACTAAGATAGAGTGTACGAGTGGTTTGACTAAGATAGAGTGTACGAGTAGTTTGACTAAGATAGAGTGTATGAGTGGTTTGACTAAGATAGAGTGTACGAGTGGTTTGACTAAGATAGAGTGTACGAGTGGTTGACTAAAATAGAGTGTACGAGTGGTTTAACTAAGATAGAGTGTACGAGTGATTTAACTAAGATAGAGTGAACGAGTGGTTTGACTAAGATAGAGTGCACGAGTGATTTAACTAAGATAGAGTGTACGAGTGGTTTGACTAAGATAGAGTGTACGAGTGGTTTAACTAAGATAGAGTGTACGAGTGGTTTGACTAAGATAGAGTGTACGAGTGGTTTAACTAAGATAGAGTGTACGAGTGGTTTGACTAAGTGAGAACGTGAGAGAGGTTCGACTAAGTGAGGATGTGAGAGAAGTTCGATTAAGTGAGAGTGAGAGAGGTTCGACTAAGTGAGAACGTGAGAGAGGTTCGACTAAGTTAGAGCGTAAGAGAGGTTCGCCTAAGTGAGAACGTAAGAGAGGTTCGACTAAGTGAAAGCATGAGAGAAGTTCGACTAAGTGAGAGCGTGAGAGAGGTTCGACTAAGTGAGAGCGTGAGAGAGGTTCGACTAAGTTAGAGTGATAGAGAGGTTCGACTAAGTTAGAGGGTGAGAGAAGGTCGACTAAGTGAGAGTGAGAGAGAGGTTCGACTAAGTGAGAGTGAGAGAGAGGTTCGACTATGTGAGAGTGAGAGAGAGGTTCGACTATGTGAGAATGAGAGAGAGGTTCGACTATGTGACAGCGTGAGAGAAGTTCGACTAAGTGAGAGTGAGAGAGAGGTTCGACTAAGTGAGAGTGAGAGAGAGGTTCGACTATGTGAGAGCGTGAGAGAGGTTAGACTAAGTGAGAGTAAGAGAGAGGTTCGACTAAGTGAGAGTGAGGTTCGACTAAGTGAGAGTGAGAGAGAGGTTCGACTAAGTGAGAGTGAGAGAGAGGTTTACTAAGTGAGAGTGAGAGAGAGGTTCGACTAAGTGAGAGTGAGAGAGAAGTTTACTAAGTGAGAGTGAGAGAGAGGTTCGACTAAGTGAGAGTGAGAGAGAGGTTCGACTAAGTGAGAGTGAGAGAGAGGTTTACTAAGTGAGAGTGAGAGAGAGGTTTACTAAGTGAGAGTGAGAGAGAGGTTTACTAAGTGAGAGTGTAAAGAGAGACTGGAATGAGTCATGAGAGAGGCTTGTTTGACACAGGGGATGCGTGTTGAGAGAGGCTGGAAGAGTCCTATGATTGGTTTATCATCATCATGTTCCATACCGGTTGGCGCAGGCGATCATGTCCTTCCACAACTTTCGATCTAGAGTGCAACGTATGATTGACTCAAATAAGTCATATGAGAGGCTGGAGAGAGTAAAATATCCAAGATAGATAGATGAATGGATATGACAGAGGAGGATAGATGGATAGATGAATGGATATGACAGAGGAGGATAGATGGATGGATGAATGGATATGACAGAGGAGGATAGATTGATAGATGAATGGATATGACAGAGGAGGATAGATGGATAGATGAATGGATATGACAGAGGAGGATAGATGGATAGATGAATGGATATGACAGAGGAGGATAGATGGATAGATGAATGGATATGACAGAGGAGGATAGATGGATAGATGAATGGATATGACAGAGGACAATAGATGGATAGATGAATGGATATGACAGAGGAGGATAGATGGATAGATGAATGGATATGACTGAGGATGATAGATGGATAGATGAATGGATATGCCGGTGGATGATAGATGGATAGATGAATGGATATGACAGAGGATGATAGATGGATAGATGAATGGATATGAAAGAGGATGATAGATGGATAGATGAATGGATATGACAGAGGATGATAGATGGATAGATGAATGGATATGACAGAGGATGATAGATGGATAGATGAATGGATATGCCGGTGGATGATAGATGGATAGATGAATGGATATGACAGAGGATGATAGATGGATAGATGAATGGATATGACAGAGGATGATAGATGGATAGATGATTGGATATAACAGAGAATGATAGATGGATAGACGAATGGATATGCCGGTGGGTGATTGATGGATAGATGAATGGATATGCCGGTGGATGATAGATGGATCGATGAATGGATATGCCGGTAGATGATACATGGATAGATGAATGGATATGCCGGTGGATGATAGATGGATAGATGAATGGATATGACAGAGGAGGATAGATGGATAGATGAATGGATATTCCGGTGGATGATAGATGGATAGATGAATGGATATGCCGGTGGATGATAGATGGATAGATGAATGGATATGACAGAGGATGATAGATTGATATATGAATGGATATGCCGGTGGATGATAAATGAATAGATGAATGGATGTGACAAAGGATGATAGATGGATATATGAATGGATATGACAGAGGATGATAGATGGTTATATGAATGGATATGCCGGTGGATGATAGATGGATATATGAATGGATATGCTGGTGGATGATAGATGGATAGATGAATGGATATGCCGGTGGATGATAGATTGATATATGAATGGATATGCCGGTGGATGATAGATGAATAGATGAATGGATGTGACAAAGGATGATAGATGGATAGATGAATGGATATGACAGAGGATGATAGATGGTTATATGAATGGATATGCCGGTGGATGATAGATGGTTATATGAATGGATATGCCGGTGGATGATAGATGGATATATGAATTAATATGTCGGTGGATGATAGATGGATATATGAATGGATATGCCGGTGGATGATAGATGGATATATGAATGAATGTGCCGGTGGATGATAGATGGATATATGAATGGATATGCCGGTGGATGATAGATGGATATATGAATGGATATGCCGGTGGATGATAGATGGATATATGAATGGATATGCTGGTGGCTGATAGATGGATATATGAATGGATATGCCGGTTGATGCTTGATGGATATATGAATGGATATGCCGGTGGATGATTGATGGATATATGAATGGATATGCCGGTGGATGATTGATGGATATATGGATGGATATGCCGGTGGATGATAGATGGATATATGAATGGATATGCCAGTGGATGATTGATGGATATATAAATGGATATGCCGGTGGGTTATTGATGGATATATGAATGAATATGTCGGTGGATAATAGATGGATATATGAATGGATATACCGGTGGATGATAGATGGATATATGAATGGATATACCGGTGGATGATAGATGGATATATGAATGGATATGCCGGTGGATGATAGATGGATATATGAATGGATATGCCGGTGGATGATAGATTAATTTATAATGGATATGTTGGCGGATGATAGATGTATAGATGAATGGATGAAACGACAGACGAACGTACATACATGCACATACAAACATAATAGGCAATGACACACATACAGACGGACAGACATAATCAATCTGATTACAATTAATTCAATCGTTAAATTCATGATAATCCAAAAAATCATGAAATAAAATCATGAAATAACCAAACCTGCAAATTTTAAAATGTTAAAAAAAAGAAAACTAACTTTCGTCTCTACAGCGCAACACAGGACTTATCATCCACTGATATGGTATTATCTCCCCTCATTTATCGTTTATCTTCAGCTACTGGCGACATTTCCATCCATCACTATTTGGTTTTCTGTGGTTCAAATCCTGTCCTCGAGCTAATGTTATATAGCTACATTTTAACGACCCCAAGCAAATATCAAAATAAAGTAATCATGATAAAGTGAAACGTTTTGTAAAGCTACCGTAAACATATCTTAGGGCAACTTGGACAAATTGTTCCAACTTTTAAAAATCTACTGCATGAAATATATATATATATATATATATATATATATATATATATATATATATATATATATATATATATTTATATATATAAAGTATGTGTAACTAATAAAGTTATACAGTCATTAAGGCAGTGAGGTGGAATAATGGTAGCCGAGACACAGACATTTAGTCTAGAGGTAGATAGACGTTCTTTAATGAGGCCATGCATCAATTGCTAATTTGAGGGTGATAGCTGATCCAACTCGTAAACAAAATCCATCTTACGCTTGAATGTACTTTGTGTGTCTCATTGATGTATATAGAATGTTTTAGATGGTTCTCAGTGTCGCAGTCATTTGTAGCAAATGGAGTGTGATTAGTATGTCCAGTGATAATATCTTTGTTGTTGAGAGTATGGTGTTCACTTTGTCCAGTGACTGTTTCCATGTAGTAGAAAGTGTTCACTTTGTCCAGTGACTGTTACCATGTAGTAGAAAGTGTTCACTTTGTCCAGTGACTGTTACCATGTAGTAGAAAGTGTTAACTTTGTCCAGTGACTGTTTCCATGTAGTAGAAAGTGTTCACTTTGTCCAGTGAATGTTTCCATGTAGTAGGAAGTGTTCACTTTGTCCAGTGACTGTTTCCATGTAGTAGAAAGTGTTCACTTTGTCCATTGACTGTTACCATGTAGTAGAAAGTGTTCACTTTGTCCAGTGACTGTTACCATGTAGTAGAAAGTGTTCACTTTGTCCAGTGGCTGCCACCATGTAGTAGAGAGTAAGGTGTTCACTTTATCCAGTGACTGTTACCATGTAGTAGAATGTGTTCACTTTGTCCAGTGACTGCTACCATGTAGTATAGAGTAAGGTGTTCACTTTGTCCAGTGACTGTTTCCATGTAGTAGAAAGTGTTCACTTTGTCCAGTGACTGTTTCCATGTAGTAGAGAGTAAGGTGTTCACTTTATCCAGTGACTGTTTCCATGTAGTAGAAAGTGTTCACTTTGTCCAGTGACTGTTTCCATGTAGTAGAAAGTGTTCACTTTGTCCATTGACTGTTTCCATGTAGTAGAGAGTAAAGTGTTCACTTTGTCCAGTGACTGTTTCCATGTAGTAGAAAGTGTTCACTTTGTCCAGTGACTGTTACCATGTAGTAGAAAGTGTTTGCTTTGTCCTTTGACTGTTACCATGTAGTAGAATCTGTTCACTTTGTCCAGTGACTGTTTCCATGTAGTATAGAGTAAGGTGTTCACTTTGTCCAGTGACTGTTTCCATGTAGTAGAGAATAAGGTGTTCACTTTGTCCAGTGACTGTTACCATGTATTAGAAAGTGTCCATTTTGTCCAGTGACATTTTCCATGTAGTAGAAAGTGTTCACTTTGTCCAGTGACTGTTTCCATGTAGTAGAAAGAGTTCACTTTGTCCAGTGACTGTTTCCATGTAGTAGAAAGTGTTCATTCACTTTGTCCAGTGACTGTTTCCATGTAGTAGAAAGTGTTCACTTTGTCCAGTGACTGTTTTCATGTAGTAGAGCTAAAGTGTTCACTTTGTCCAGTGACTGTTTCCATGTAGTAGAAAGTGTTCACTTTGTCCAGTGACTATTTCCATGTAGTAGAGCTAAAGTGTTCACTTTGTCCAGTGACTGTTTCCATGTAGCAGGTAGAGAGTGTTACTTTATCCAGCGACTGTACATTAAATCAAGTAATGATTTACAACAAATTTGAGGCCACTGTATATTCTATCAAGTAAATGTTTCAACGAAGCCGTTTGGTTCCTATGGCCACTGTACACTTGATCCAGTCATGTTTAATTGATATATTTTGAAGCCTCCGAAGTGTGCACCATTAGTTCCGGCTTGGCAAGTGCCAAGTTACAACATAATGTCACGCCATATACATTTAGTAATAGCTTATTATTAGTAATTAATAAAAAATATTACGTGATGAGTTCAAGGACGATCAGCTAAACACAGAACACCCCTGTGCCAACAGACTGTGGGAAAGTGTAATTTGTCGACTAGTAACAAATGTTTAAATAATAATGCAAACGCAGAGACCACTACGTCAATACGTGATACGAGAAATAAGTAGACCCTCAGTTTTTTATTTAACAAAGGAAACCGATAGGAAACAGATGGAAAAACCATTGACACTTTTATATTGTTATATACAGGGATATGATTGCATTACTTGAAACGTAGAAGAACTAAAATATTGGAAATGTGCAACAATTATTGTTACCAGTCATAACACAAAAATCGTAACTATCAAGAATGTTATTTCAAAATGTGATAAAGTAATAAAGTAATAAAGAACTTACGAAAGAAGGGTTTCATGAGTGAGAAATGAGCAAACAAAGTAATTTATGGTAATTTAAAAAATAATATAAAGTTATTTTGAGATAAAAGAGGATTGCTAAGCTACATCCAACATTACTGCAGCCTCACACAACATTCGTTATTTTCGCCTGGCTTGTCTTTACTTTATAGACAGAGCACACACAAACATTTACTAGAATAATAGATGTACACTTTAACGGTGTGATTATTAATGAGAAATAAATCGAACACCGATATTCAAGGAAAATAACACAAATTTGTTAAAAAGTATTAGCAACGGTCGTGTCAATTCACAAAATATACATGTCTGTCGATGTAGCATCCTGTCTGTAACGTCAAGCGGGTGTGTTTTGTCTCTAAAAGTCTATTCTGGATGAATTTTACAAACTCAGCAAGAAAGTCGGTATGTTTTCCATTCCTGTTAGTGTTTTACTCCCCATGTTAGTGTTTTCCTCCCCTGTTAGTGTTTTTCTCCCGTGTTTGTGTTTTCCTAACCTGTTAGTTGTTTTCCTCCCGTGTTAGTGTTTTCCTCAACTGTTAGTGTTTTCTCCCGTTAGTGTTTTCCTCTACTGTTAGTGTTTACCTCCTCTGTTAGTGTCTTCCTCCCCTGTTAATGTTTTCCTCCCATGTTGGTTTTTCCTCTCCTGTTAGTGTTTTCCTCCCGTGTTGGTGTTTTCCTCCACTGTTAGTGTTTTCCTCCCGTGTTAGTGTTTTCCTCAACTGTTAGTGTTTTCTCCCGTTAGTGTTTTCCTCTACTGTTAGTGTTTACCTCCTCTGTTAGTGTCTTCCTCCCCTGTTAATGTTTTCCTCCCATGTTGGTTTTTCCTCTCCTGTTAGTGTTTTCCTCCCGTGTTGATGTTTTTCACCTCTGTTAGTGTTTTCCTCCCCTGTTAATGTTTTCCTCCCCTGTTAATGTTTTTATCCCCTGTTAGTGTTTTCCTTATGTGTTGGCGTTTTCCTCCGCTGTTAGTGTTTTTCTTCACTGTTAGTGTTTTCCTCCCGTGTTAGTGTTTTCTCCCCTGTTAGTGTTTTCCTCCCATGTTAGTGTTTTTCTTCACTGTTAGTGTTTTCCTCCCGTGTTAGTGTTTTCTCCCCTGTTAGTGTTTTCCTCCCATGTTAGTGTCCCCCCCCCCCTGTTAGTATTTTCCTCTCGTGTAAGTATTTTTCTCCCCTGTTAGTGTTTTCCTCTCGTGTTAGTGTTTTTATCCCATGTTAGTGTTCCCCCCGCCCATGTTAGTATTTTCCTCTCGTGTAAGTGTTTTCCTCCCGTGTTAGTATTTTCCTCTCGTGTAAGTGTTTTCCTCCCCTGTTAGTGTTTTCGTCTCGTGTTAGTGTTTTCCTCCCCTGTTAGTGTTTCCTCCCCTATTAGTGTTTTTCTCTACTGTTAGTGTTTTCCTCCACTGTTAGTGTTTTCCTCTCCTGTTAGTGTTTTCCTCCCGTTTTAGTGTTTTCCTCCCCTGTTAGTGTTTTTCGTCTCATGTTAGTGTTTTCCTCCCCTGTTAGTGTTTTTCTCCCCTGTTAGTATTTTCCTCCCGTGTTAGTGTTTTCCTCCCTTGTTAGTGTTTTCGTCTCGTCTTAGTGTTTTCCTCCCCTGTTAGTGTTTCCTCCCATGTTAGTGTTTTTCTCCACTGTTAGTGTTTTCCTCTCCTGTTAGTGTTTTCCTCCCGTTTTAGTGGTTTCCTCCCCTGTTAGTGTTTGCTTCCTCTGTTAGTGTTTTCCTCCCGTGTTGGTGTTTTCCTCCACTGTTAATGTTTTCCTTCCCTGTTAATGTTTTCCTCCCGTGTTAGTGTTTTCCTCCACTGTTAGTGTTTTCTTCCCTGTTAGTGTTTTCCTCCCCTGTTAGTGAGGTGTGAGCCTTCAACAGTTCAACCAGGTGGGAGCCTTCAACAGTCCAACCAGGTGAGAGCCTTCAACAGTCCAACCAGGTGGGGGCCTTCAACAGTCCTACCAGGTGGGAGCCTTCAACATCTAACCATTTGGAGCCTTCAACAGACCAACCAGGTGAGAGCCTTCAACAGTCCAACCAGGGGGGCGCCCTCAACAGTTCAACCAGATGGGAGCCTTCAAAAGTCCAACCAGGTGGGAACCTTCAACAGTTCAACCAGGTGGGAGCCTCCAACAGTCCAACCAGGTGGATGCTTTCAACAGTTCAACCATGTGGGAGCCTTGAACTGTTCAACCAGGTGGAATCCTTTAACAGTTCAATTAAGTGGGAGCCTTCAACAGTCCAACCAGGTGGGAACCTTCAACAGTCCAACCAGGTGGGCGCCTTCAACAGTTCAACCAGGTGGGAGCCTTCAATAGTCCAACTAGATGGGAGCCTTCAACAGTTCAACCAGGTGGGAGCCTTCAACAGTCCAACCAGATGGGAGCCTTCAACAGTCCAACCAGGTGGGAGCCTTCATAGTCCAACTAGATGGGAGCTTTCAACAGTTCAACCAGGTGGGAGCCTTCAATAGTCCAACCAGATGGGAGCCTTCAACAGTTCAACCAGGTGGGAGCCTTCAATAGTCCAACCAGGTGGGCGCCTTCAACAGTTCAACCAGGTGGGAGCTTTCAATAGTCCAACTAGATGGGAGCCTTCAACATCCAACCAGGTGGGCGCCTTCAACAGTTCAACCAGGTGGGAGCCTTCAACAGTCCAACCAGATGTGAGCCTTCAACAGTCCAACCAGGTGGGAGCCTTCAACAGTCCAACCAGATGGGGGCCTTCAACAGTCCAACCAGGTGGGAGCCTTGGACTATAGTCCAACAAGGTGGGCGCCAGCAACAGTTCAACCAGGTGGGAGCCATCAATAGTCCAACTAGATGGGAGCCTTCAACAGTCCAACTAGATGGGCGCCTTCAACAGTTGAACCAGGTGGGAGCCTTCAACAGTCCAACCAGGTAGGAGCCTTCAAAAGTCCAACCAGGTGGAAGCCTTCAATAGTCCAACCAGGTGGGAGCCTTCAACAGTTCAACCAGGTGGGAGCCTTCAACAGTCCAACCAGGTGGGAGTCTTCAATAGTCCAACCAAGTGGGAGCCTTCAACAGTTCAACCAGGTGGGAGCCTTCAACAGTCCAACCAGGTGGGAGTCTTCAACAGTTCAACCAGGTGGGAGTCTTCAATAGTCCAAACAAGTGAGAGCCTTCAACAGTCCAACCAGTTGGGAGCCTTCAACAGTCCAACTAGGTGAGAGCCTTCAACAGTTCAACCAGGTGGGAACCTTCAACAGTTCAACCAGGTGGGAACCTTCAACAGTTCAACCAAGTGGGAGCCTTCAACAGTTCAACCAGGCGGGAACCTTCAACAGTCCAACCAAGTGGGAACCTTCAACAGTTCAACTAGGTGGGAGCCTTCAACAGTTCAACCAGGCGGGAACCTTCAACAGTTCAACCAGGTGGGAACCTTCAACAGTTCAACCAGGCGGGAACCTTCAACAGTTCAACCAGATGGGAGCTTTTAACAGTTCAAACAGGTGGGAGCCTTCAACAGTTCAACCAACTCCAGAACTTCAAAGAAATAAAGACAATCCTGAAACAAGCTAACGAAACAGAATGGAGAGAGTTTTATGTACGATATTAGCAAGAACATGACAGCTGAAACAAGCACAGTAGACGTGAGCAGTCCAAGATATTCAAAACAGGTCACTCCGACCTCAGACCACAACAACGCAGGATGGGACTTTGGAACATGTGAAAGTTAAGTATTCAGATAGACTCAGAGCATATCCTACGGTCTGCATCACTCTCAACACACGAGCATCCAGACAAACTCCAGATCATCCCTTACAGGACTGCAGTGCTCTCAACACAGGAGCATCCAGATAAACTCCAGATCATTCCTTACAGGACTGCAGTGCTCTCAACACAGGATCATCCAGATAAACCCCAGAGCATAACTTACATGACTGCAGCACTTTCAACATAGGAGCATCCAGACAAACTCCAGATCATCCCTTACAGGACTGCAGTGCTCTCAACACAGGAGCATCCAGACAAACTCCAGATCATTCCTTACAGGACTGCAGTGCTCTCAACACAGGAGCATCCAGATAAACCCCAGATCATTCCTTACATGACTGCAGTGCTCTCAACACAGGAGCATCCAGACAAACTCCAGATCATTCCTTACAGGACTGCAGTGCTCTCAACACAGGAGCATCCAGATAAACCCCAGAGCATAACTTACACGACTGCAGCACTTTCAACATAGGAGCATCCAGACAAACACCAGAGCATATCCTACATCATTGTAGCACTCTCAACATAGAAACATCCAGACAAACACCAGAGCATATCCTACAGGACTGCAGCACTCAACACCATAAAACACAAATGGTACACATCGAAACAACACTGCATGACAATGGTGAATCGATGAAGACCTCGAAAATTCTGCGTGACCCAGGCTGGTCTAAACGTACTAAACGCATATCAGTAGCTGATAGCTGAAGAAGAGAAAGACACATTGAAAGAGAAATGAGAAAGTACCAGAATGCAACATTTCCATCCCTAAAAATGTTATTACAATATGTAAATTTACTGTCTAGAAAACAGAATGTTACGGTGAATCACAAAGCAAAATACGAACAGCTGATCATAACGATGAAGAAAACGGCAGTAAACAAAGCCAAGAACAGGAATTGTTCGTAGAAACGTTGATGAAAACGGAAATTCCACGCGTGAAGTTGGAAAAAAAACAACCAGAAACTGTAAAATTGGCTCATTACAAATCGCGCCCTTCACAAACAAGAAAATAAAGTCACTCACTCAGACTCACAGCTAAAAATAAATATGACATCTTAACGTAGGTCAACGAACGTGCAGTCTTCTAGGCTCACTTTGGTGTTGGCAGATATCCAGGTCACGGAAAACAGGGGAACCCCCATCAACAGACCAATAAAATCGCGTGAATTAAGGTCAGCCTCCAGCACATACGGTCCTGTGTTCAGATTGATATGTTCAGGTTTTCTTGAATTCCCCATTAGATTCTAAATTAAGGTGTGTAATCCACGCTAAAGTGTCGTATTGAGGTAAGTGTTTATAACTTGTGTGTACTGTTTGTGTCGTGCAGTTATAGAAGTGTGTGTGTGTGTCGACTACTGACCTAGATCTGCTACCACTAGAGTTGACTAGAGGTGCTCTGTTGATGTGAAACTTGGCGTATTATTATAATAAATCAATATATTTAATATTATAATTGTTGCATTTATTGTTTATACTGTCATGCAATGTACTGCAAATGGAAAATGTATTGATAAAAGTGTTCTAAATTCTAGCAAACAATCAAAATTTGCTAATAAAGTGTACCGACCAATCTTATTTGTTGTACCCATTCGACTTAATGCATGCGTGTTAGTGCTTATCTCTTGTCTCTTGGTGTTAGTGGTTATCTCTTGTCTCTTGGTGTTAGTGGTTGTCTCTTGTCTCTTGGTGTTAGTGGTTGTCTCTTGTCTCTTGGTGTTAGTGGTTGTCTCTTGGTGTTAGTGGTTATCTCTTGTTGTCTCTTGGTGTTAGTGGTTGTCCTCTTGGTGTTAGTGGTTATCTCTTGTCTCTTGGTGTTAGTGTTGTCTCTTGTCTCTTGGTGTTAGTGGTTGTCTCTTGGTGTTAGTGGTTATCTCTTGTCTCTTGGCGTTAGTGGTTGTCTCTTGGTGTTTGTGGTTATCTCTTGTCTCTTGGTGTTAGTGGTTGTCTCTTGGTGTTAGTGGTTGTATCTTGGTGTTAGTGGTTGTACCTTGTCTCTTGGTGTTAGTTGTTGTCTCTTGTCTCTTGGTGTTAGTTGTTGACTCTTGGTGTTAGTGGTTTGTCTCTTGTCTCTTGGTGTTAGTGGTTGTCTCTTGTCTCTTGGTGTTAGTGGTTGTCTCTTGGTGTTATTGGTTGTCTCATGGTGTTAGTGGTGGTCTCTTGTCTTTTGGTGTTAGTTGTTTGTCTCTTGGTGTTAGTGGTTGCTCTTGTCTGTTGGTGTTAGTGGTTGTCTCTTGTCTCTTGGGTGTTAGTGGTTGTCTCTTGGTGTTATGGTTGTCTCATGGTGTTAGTGGTGGTCTCTTATCTTTTGGTGTTAGTGGTTGTCTCTTGTCACTTGGTGTTAGTGGTTGTCCTCTTGTCTCTTGGGTTAGTGGTTGTCTTTTGTCTCTTGAAGTTAGTGATTGTCTCTTGTCTCTTGGTGTTAGTGGTTTGTCTTTTGGTGTTAGTGGTGGTCTCTTGTCTCTTGGTGTTAGTAGTTGTCTCTTGGTGTTAGTGGTTGTCTCTTGGTGTTAGTGATGGTCTCTTGTCTTTCGGTGTTAGTTGGTTGCTCTTGGTGTTAGTGGTTGTCTCATGTCTCTTGGTGTAAGTGGTTGTCTCATGTCTCTTGGTGTAAGTGGTTGTCTCATGTCTCTTGGTGTTAGTTGTGGTCTCTTGTCTTTGGTGTTAGTGGTTGATAGAAGTGGTGTGTGTGTCGACTACTGACCTAGATCTGCTACCACTAGAGTTGACCAGAGGTGCTCTGTTGATATGAAACTTGGCGTATTATTATAATAATCAATATATTTAATATTATAATTGTTGCATTTATTGTTTATACTGTCATGCATGTACTGCAAATGGAAAATGTATTGATAAAAGTGTTCTAAATTCTAGCAAACAATCAAAATTTGCTAATAAAGTGTACCGACCAATCTTATTTGTTGTACCCATTCGACTTAATGCATGCGTGTTAGTGCTTATCTCTGTCTCTTGGTGTTAGTGGTTATCTCTTGTCTCTTGGTGTTAGTGGTTGTCTCTTGTCTCTTGGTGTTAGTGGTTGTCTCTTGTCTCTTGGTGTTAGTGGTTGTCTCTTGGTGTTAGTGGTTGTCTCATGGTGTTAGTGGTTATCTCTTGTCTCTTGGTGTTTAGTGGTTGTCTCTTGGTGTTAGTGGTTATCTCTTGTCTCTTGGTGTTAGTGGTTGTCTCTTGTCTCTTGGTGTTAGTGGTTGTCTCTTGGTGTTAGTGTTATCTCTTGTCTCTTGGCGTTAGTGGTTGTCTCTTGGTGTTTGGTTTATCTCTTGTCTCTTGGTGTTAGTGTTGTCTCTTGGTGTTAGTGGTTGTATCTTGGTGTTAGTGGTTGTACCTTGTCTCTTGGTGTTAGTTGTTGTCTCTTGTCTCTTGGTGTTAGTGGTTGTCTCTTGGTGTTATTGGTTGTCTCATGGTGTTAGTGCTGGTCTCTTGTCTTTTGGTGTTAGTTGTTTCTCTTGGTGTTAGTGGTTGCCTCTTGTCTGTTGGTGTTAGTGGTTGTCTCTTGTCTCTTGGTGTTAGTGGTTGTCTCTTGGTGTTATTGGTTGTCTCATGGTGTTAGTGGTGGTCTCTTATCTTTTGGTGTTTGGTGGTTGTCTTCTTGTCACTTGGTGTTAGTGTTTGTCTCTTGTCTCTTGGAGTTAGTGGTTGTCTTTTGTCTCTTGAAGTTAGTGATGTCTCTTCTCTCTTGGTGTTAGTGGTTGTCTTTTGGTGTTAGTGGTGGTCTCTTGTCTCTTGGTGTTAGTAGTTGTCTCTTGGTGTTAGTGGTTGTCTCTTGGTGTTAGTGATGGTCCTTGTCTTTCGGTGTTAGTGGTTGTCTCTTGGTGTTAGTGGTTGTCTCATGTCTCTTGGTGTAAGTGGTTGTCTCATGTCTCTTGGTGTAAGTGGTTGTCTCATGTCTCTTGGTGTTAGTTGTGGTCTCTTGTCTTTTGGTGTTAGTGGTTGTCTCTTTGGTATTAGTGGTTGTCTCTTGTCTCTTGGTGTTAGTGGTTGTCTCTTGTCTCTTGGTGTTATTGGTTGTCTCTTGTCTCTGATGTTACCGGTTGTCTCATGTCTCTTATTGTTAATTGTGGTCTCTTGTCTCTTGTGTTAGTGGTTGTATCTTTGGTGTTAGTGGTGGTCCTTGTCTCTCTTAGTGTTTGTGGCTGTCTCTTGTCTCTTGGTGTTAGTGGTTGTCTTTTGTCTCTTGGTGTTAGTGGTTGTCTCTTAGTGTTAGTGGGTGGTCTCTTGTCTCTTGGTGTTAGTTGTTGTCTCTTGGTGTTAGTGATGGTCTCTTGTCTTTTGGTGTTAGTGGTTGTCTCTTGTCTCTTGGTGTTAGTGGTTGTCTATTGTCTTTTGGTGTTAGTGGTTGTCTCTTGTCTCTTGGTGTTAGTGGTTGTATTTTGGAGTTAGTGATGGTCTCATGTCTCTTGGTGTTTATTGGTGGTCCTCTTGTCTTTTGGCGTTAGTGGTGGTCTCTTGTCTCTTGGTGTTAGTGGTGGTCTCTTGTCTTTTAGTGTTTTGTAGTTGTCTATTTGTGTTAGTTGTGGTCTCTTGTCTCTTGGTGTTATTGGTGGTCTCTTGTCTCTTGGTGTTAGTGGTGGTCTCTTGTCTCTTGGTGTTAGTTGTTGTCTCTTGTCTCTTGGTGTTAGTGATTGTCTCTTGTCTCTTTGTGTTAGTGGTGTCTCTTTGGTGTTAGTGGTGGTCTCTTGTCTTTTAGTGTTTGTAGATGTCTATTTGTGTTAGTGGTGGTCTCTTGTCTCTTGGTGTTATTGGTGGTCTCTTGTCTCTTGGTGTTAGTGGTGGTCTCTTGTCTCTTGGTGTTAGTTGTTGTCTCTTGTCTTTTGGTGTTAGTGATGTCTCTTGTCTCTTTGTGTTAGTGGTTGTCTCTTTGGTGTTAGTTGTGGTCTCTTTTCTTTTGGTGTTTTTGCTGTCTATTGTCTCTTGGTGTTAGTGGTTGTCTCTTGTCTCTTGGTGTTAGTGGTGGTCTCTTGTCTTTTAGTGTTTGTAGTTGTCTATTGTGTTAGTGGTGGTCTCTTGTCTCTTGGTGTTATTGGTGGTCTCTTGTCTTTTAGTGTTTGTAGTTGTCTATTTGTGTTAGTGGTGGTCTCTTGTCTCTTGGTGTTATTGGTGGTCTCTTGTCTCTTGGTGTTAGTGGTGGTCTCTTGTCTCTTGGTGTTAGTTTTTGTCTCTTGTCTCTTGGTGTTAGTGATGGTCTCTTGTCTCTTTGTGTTAGTGGTTGTCTCTTTGGTGTTAGTGGTGGTCTCTTGTCTCTTGGTGTTTGTGGCTGTCTCTTGTCTCTTGGTGTAGTGGTTGTCTCGTGTCTCTTGGTGTTAGTGGTTGTCTCTTGTCTCTTGGTGTTTGTGGCTGTCTCTTGTCTCTTGGTGTTAGTGGTTGTCTCTTGTCCTTGGTGTTAGTGGTTGTCTCTTGGTGTTAGTGATGGTCTCTTGTCTTTTGGTGTTAGTGGTTGTCTCTTGTCTCTTGGTGTTAGTATTTGTCTCTTGTTTCTTGGTGTTAGTGGTTGTCTCATGTCTCTTGGTGTTAGTTGTGGTCTCTTTTCTCTTGGTGTTAGTGGTTGTCTCTTTATTGTTGGTGGTGGTCTCTTGTCTCTTGGTTTTTGTGGCTGTCTCTTGTCTCTTGGTGTTAGTGGTGGTCTCATGTCTCTTTGTGTTTAGTGGTTGTCTCTTGGTGTTAGTGATGGTCTCTTGTCTATTGGTTTTAGTGTTTGTCTCTTGTCTCTTGGTGTTAGTGGTTGTCTCTTGTCTCTTGGTGTTAGTGGTTGTCTCTTGTCTCTTGGTGTTAGTGGTTGTCTCATGTCTCTTTGTGTTAGTTGTGGTCTCTTTTCACTTGGTGTTAGTGGTTGTCTCTTTGGTGTTGGTGGTGGTCTCTTGTCTCTTGGTGTTAGTGGTTGTTTCTTGTTTCTTGGTGTTAGTGGTTGTCTCATGTCTCTTGGTGTTAGTTGTGGTCTCTTTTCACTTGGTGTTAGTGGTTGTCTCTTTAGTGTTAGTGGTTGTCTCTTGTCTCTTAGTGTTAGTGGTTGTTTCTTGTCTCTTGGCGTTAGTAGTTGTCTCTTGTCTCTTGGTGTTAGTTGTGGTCTCTTTTCTCTTGGTGTTAGTGGTTGTCTCTTTGGTGTTGGTGGTGGTCTCTTGTTTCTTGGTGTTTGTGGCTGTCTCTTGTCTCTTGTGTTAGTGGTGGTCTCTTGTCTCTTGGTGTTAGTGGTTGTCTCTTTGGTGTTAGTGGTGGTTTCTTGTCTCTTAGTGTTTGTGGCTGTCTCTTGTCTCTTGGTGTTAGTGGTTGTCTCTTGTATCTTGTTGTTAGTGGTTGTCTCTTGGTGTTAATGATGGTCTCTTGTCTCTTGTGTTAGTGGTTGTCTCTTGGTGTTAATGATGGTCTCTTGTCTTTTGGTATTAGTGGTTGTCTCTTTGGTATTAGTGGTTGTCTCTTGTCTCTTGGTGTTAGTGGTTGTCTCTTGTCTCTTGGTGTTATGGGTTGTCTCTTGTCTCTTGATGTTACCGGTTGTCTCATGTCTCTTATTGTTAATTGTGGTCTCTTGTCTCTTGGTGTTAGTGGTTGTATCTTTGGTGTTAGTGGTGGTCCCTTGTCTCTTAGTGTTTGTGGCTGTCTCTTGTCTCTTGGTGTTAGTGGTTGTCTTTTGTCTCTTGGTGTTAGTGGTTGTCTCTTCGTGTTAGTGGTGGTCTCTTGTCTCTTGGTGTTAGTTGTTGTCTCTTGGTGTTAGTGATGGTCTCTCTTGTCTTTTGGTGTTAGTGGTTGTCTCTTGTCTCTTGGTGTTAGTGGTTGTCTATTGTCTTTTGGTGTTAGTGGTTGTCTCTTGTCTCTTGGTGTTAGTGGTTGTATTTTGGAGTTAGTGATGGTCTCATGTCTCTTGGTGTTATTGGTGGTCTCTTGTCTTTTGGCGTTAGTGGTGGTCTCTTGTCTCTTGGTGTTAGTGGTGGTCTCTTGTCTTTTAGTGTTTGTAGTTGTCTATTTGTGTTAGTTGTGGTCTCTTGTCTCTTGGTGTTATTGGTGGTCTCTTGTCTCTTGGTGTTAGTGGTGGTCTCTTGTCTCTTGGTGTTAGTTGTTGTCTCTTGTCTCTTGGTGTTAGTGATGGTCTCTTGTCTCTTTGTGTTATGGTTGTCTCTTTGGTGTTAGTGGTGGTCTCTTGTCTTTTAGTGTTTGTAGATGTCTATTTGTGTTAGTGGTGGTCTCTTGTCTCTTGGTGTTATTGGTGGTCTCTTGTCTCTTGGTGTTAGTGGTGGTCTCTTGTCTCTTGGTGTTAGTTGTTGTCTCTTGTCTTTTGGTGTTAGTGATGGTCTCTTGTCTCTTTGTGTTAGTGGTTGTCTCTTTGGTGTTAGTTGTGGTCTCTTGTCTCTTGGTGTTTGTGGCTGTCTCTTGTCTCTTGGTGTTAGTGGTTGTCTCTTGTCTCTTGGTGTTAGTGGTGGTCTCTTGTCTTTTAGTGTTTTGTAGTTGTCTATTTGTGTTAGTGGTGGTCTCTTGTCTCTTGGTGTTATTGGTTGTCTCTTGTCTTTTAGTGTTTGTAGTTGTCTATTTGTGTTAGTGGTGGTCTCTTGTCTCTTGGTGTTATTGGTGGTCTCTTGTCTCTTGGTGTTAGTGGTGGTCTCTTGTCTCTTGGTGTTAGTTTTTGTCTCTTGTCTCTTGGTGTTAGTGATGGTCTCTTGTCTCTTTGTGTTAGTGGTTGTCTCTTTGGTGTTAGTGGTGGTCTCTTGTCTCTTGGTGTTTGTGGCTGTCTCTTGTCTCTTGGTGTTAGTGGTTGTCTCTTGTCTCTTGGTGTTAGTGGTTTGTCTCTTGTCTCTTGGTGTTTGTGGCTGTCTCTTGTCTCTTGGTGTTAGTGGTTGTCTCTTGTCCCTTGGTGTTAGTGGTTGTCTCTTGGTGTTAGTGATGGTCTCTGTCTTTTGGTGTTAGTGGTTGTCTCTTGTCTCTTGGTGTTAGTATTTGTCTCTTGTTTCTTGGTGTTAGTGGTTGTCTCATGTCTCTTGGTGTTAGTTGTGGTCTCTTTTCTCTTGGTGTTAGTGGTTGTCTCTTTATTGTTGGTGGTGGTCTCTTGTCTCTTGGTTTTTGTGGCTGTCTCTTGTCTCTTGGTGTTAGTGGTGGTCTCATGTTTCTTTGTGTTAGTGGTTGTCTCTTGGTGTTAGTGATGGTCTCTTGTCTATTGGTTTTAGTTTTGTCTCTTGTCTCTTGGTGTTAGTGGTTGTCTCTTGTCTCTTGGTGTTAGTGGTTGTCTCTTGTCTCTTGGTGTTAGTGGTTGTCTCATGTCTCTTTGTGTTAGTTGTGGTCTCTTTTCACTTGGTGTTAGTGGTTGTCTCTTTGGTGTTGGTGGTGGTCTCTTGTCTGTTGGTGTTAGTGGTTGTTTCTTGTCTCTTGGTGTTAGTGGTTGTCTCATGTCTCTTGGTGTTAGTTGTGGTCTCTTTTCACTTGGTGTTAGTGGTTGTCTCTTTAGTGTTAGTGGTTGTCTCTTGTCTCTTAGTGTTAGTGGTTGTTTCTTGTCTCTTGGTGTTAGTAGTTGTCTCTTGTCTCTTGGTGTTAGTTGTGGTCTCTTTTCTCTTGGTGTTAGTGGTTGTCTCTTTGGTGTTGGTGGTGGTCTCTTGTTTCTTGGTGTTTGTGGCTGTCTCTTGTCTCTTGGTGTTAGTGGTGGTCTCTTGTCTCTTGGTGTTAGTGGTTGTCTCTTTGGTGTTAGTGGTGGTTTCTTGTCTCTTAGTGTTTGTGGCTGTCTCTTGTCTCTTGGTGTTAGTGGTTGTCTCTTGTATCTTGTTGTTAGTGGTTGTCTCTTGGTGTTAATGATGGTCTCTTGTCTCTTGGTGTTAGTGGTTGTCTCTTGGTGTTAATGATGGTCTCTTGTCTTTTGGTATTAGTGGTTGTCTCTTTGGTATTAGTGGTTGTCTCTTGTCTCTTGGTGTTAGTGGTTGTCTCTTGTCTCTTGGTGTTGTTGGTTGTCTCTTGTCTCTTGATGTTACCGGTGTCTCATGTCTCTTATTGTTAATTGTGGTCTCTTGTCTCTTGGTGTTAGTGGTTGTATCTTTGGTGTTAGTGGTGGTCCCTTGTCTCTTAGTGTTTGTGGCTGTCTCTTGTCTCTTGGTGTTAGTGGTTGTCTTTTGTCTCTTGGAGTTAGTGGTTGTCTCTTAGTGTTTTGGTGGTCTCTTGTCTCTTGTGTTAGTTGTTGTCTCTTGGTGTTAGTGATGGTCTCTTGTCTTTTGGTGTTAGTGGTTGTCTCTTGTCTCTTGGTGTTAGTGGTTGTCTATTGTCTTTTGGTGTTAGTGGTTGTCTCTTGTCTCTTGGTGTTAGTGGTTGTATTTTGGAGTTAGTGATGGTCTCATGTCTCTTGGTGTTATTGGTGGTCTCTTGTCTTTTGGCGTTAGTGGTGGTCTCTTGTCTCTTGGTGTTAGTGGTGGTCTCTTGTCTTTTTAGTGTTTGTAGTTGTCTATTTGTGTTAGTTGTGGTCTCTTGTCTCTTGTGTTATTGGTGGTCTCTTGTCTCTGGTGTTAGTGGTGGTCTCTTGTCTCTTGGTGTTAGTTGTTGTCTCTTGTCTCTTGGTGTTAGTGATGGTCTCTTGTCTCTTTGTGTTAGTGGTTGTCTCTTTGGTGTTAGTGGTGGTCTCTTGTCTTTTAGTGTTTGTAGATGTCTATTTGTGTTATTGGTGGTCTCTTGTCTCTTGGTGTTATTGGTGGTCTCTTGTCTCTTGGTGTTAGTGGTGGTCTCTTGTCTCTTGGTGGTTAGTTTGTTGTCTCTTGTCTTTTGGTGTTAGTGATGGTCTCTTGTCTCTTTTGTGTTAGTGGTTGTCTCTTTGGTGTTAGTTGTGGTCTCTTGTCTCTTGGTGTTTGTGGCTGTCTCTTGTCTTTTGGTGTTAGTGGTTGTCTCTTGTCTCTTGGTGTTAGTGGTGGTCTCTTGTCTTTAGTGTTTGTAGTTGTCTATTTGTGTTAGTGGTGGTCTCTTGTCTCTTGGTGTTATTGGTGGTCTCTTGTCTTTTAGTGTTTGTAGTTGTCTATTTGTGTTAGTGGTGGTCTCTTGTCTCTTGGTGTTATTGGTGGTCTCTTGTCTCTTGGTGTTAGTGGTGGTCTCTTGTCTCTTGGTGTTAGTTTTTGTCTCTTGTCTCTTGGTGTTAGTGATGGTCTCTTTGTCTCTTTGTGTTAGTGGTTGTCTCTTTGTTGTTAGTGGTGGTCTCTTGTCTCTTGGTGTTTGTGGCTGTCTCTTGTCTCTTTGGTGTTAGTGGTTGTCTCTTGTCTCTTGGTGTTAGTGGTTGTCTCTTGTCTCTTGGTGTTTGTGGCTGTCTCTTGTCTCTTGGTGTTAGTGGTTGTCTCTTGTCCCTTGGTGTTAGTGGTTGTCTCTTGGTGTTAGTGATGGTCTCTTGTCTTTTGGTGTTAGTGGTTGTCTCTTGTCTCTTGGTGTTAGTATTTGTCTCTTGTTTCTTGGTGTTAGTGGTTGTCTCATGTCTCTTGGTGTTAGTTGTGGTCTCTTTTCTCTTGGTGTTAGTGGTTGTCTCTTTATTGTTGGTGGTGGTCTCTTGTCTCTTGGTTTTTGTGGCTGTCTCTTGTCTCTTGGTGTTAGTGGTGGTCTCATGTCTCTTTGTGTTAGTGGTTGTCTCTTGGTGTTAGTGATGGTCTCTTGTCTATTGGTTTTAGTGTTTGTCTCTTGTCTCTTGGTGTTAGTGGTTGTCTCTTGTCTCTTGGTGTTAGTGGTTGTCTCTTGTCTCTTGGTGTTAGTGGTTGTCTCATGTCTCTTTGTGTTAGTTGTGGTCTCTTTTCACTTGGTGTTAGTGGTTGTCTCTTTGGTGTTGGTGTGGTCTCTTGTCTGTTGGTGTTAGTGGTTGTTTCTTGTCTCTTGGTGTTAGTGGTTGTCTCATGTCTCTTGGTGTTGTTGTGGTCTCTTTTCACTTGGTGTTAGTGGTTGTCTCTTTAGTGTTAGTGGTTGTCTCTTGTCTCTTAGTGTTAGTGGTTGTTTCTTGTCTCTTGGTGTTAGTAGTTGTCTCTTGTCTCTTGGTGTTAGTTGTGGTCTCTTTTCTCTTGGTGTTAGTGGTTGTCTCTTTGGTGTTGGCGGTGGTCTCTTGTTTCTTGGTGTTTGTGGCTGTCTCTTGTCTCTTGGTGTTAGTGGTGGTCTCTTGTCTCTTGGTGTTAGTGGTTGTCTCTTTGGTGTTAGTGGTGGTTTCTTGTCTCTTAGTGTTTGTGGCTGTCTCTTGTCTCTTGGTGTTAGTGGTTGTCTCTTGTATCTTGTTGTTAGTGGTTGTCTCTTGGTGTTAATGATGGTCTCTTGTCTCTTGGTGTTAGTGGTTGTCTCTTGGTGTTAATGATGGTCTCTTGTCTCTTGGTGTTAGTGGTTGTCTCTTGGTGTTAGTGGTTGTCTCTTGTCTCTTGGTGGTAGTAGTTGCCTCATGTCTCTTGATGTTAGTGGTTGTCTCTTGTCTCTTGATGCTAGTTATCATTTTCTTGACACATTCTCGCGGTTTTGTTTAATCTCAAACCAATACCTCAATGTTGTATTCAGCCGAACTGGGTTTAGAAATGTCTAGTTAAAAACTGAGTTTTTATTTCAAGATAGGCTTAGCTAAGCTTTACAATTGTAAATACCGACAATTGTTTACACTAAGCGTAACAAAAAGAAGTAATCTGACAAATAGGAGCGGGACTCCTTTGGTATTTCGCTCTTTTTAGCCTCTCACTCTCTCGTCATGAAACACAAACTTTGACCTTCTGGTGAATTATGAGCTTTAAAGCTCGCAAAACTTCATGGATAAATAATATGCATAAATACTTGTTACACCTGACCATATATACTTGTTACATCTGGCCATATATACTTGTTACATCTGGTCATATATACTTGTTACATCTGGGCCATATATACTTGTTACATCTCACTATATATACTAGTTACATCTCACCATATATATCTTGTTACATCTGACCATATATACTTGTTACATCTCACCATATATACATGTTACATATGACCATATATACTTGTTACATCTGACCATATATACTTGTTACATCTCCCATATATACCTTGTTTACATCTGGACCATATATACTTGTTACATCTGACCATATATACTTGTTACATCTCACCATATATACCTTGTTATATCGGGGCCATATATACTTGTTACATCTCACCATATATACCTTGTTACATCTGGCTATATATACTTGTTACATCTCACCATATACCCTGTTACATCTGACCATATATACTTGTTACATCTCACCATATATACTTGTTACATCTGACCATATATATTTTGTTACATCTGACCATATATACCTTGTTACATCTGACCATATATACTTGTTACATCTCACCATATATACTTGTTACATATCACCATATATACATTGTTACATCTGACCATATATACTTCTTACTTCTGACCATATATACGTAGGGAGGTCCAAAAGTAATGCACACCAATTTTTTCTCGAAACTATTCGGGAAAAATGTGTGAAATTTTCACAGATTGTAGCTGAACATCCCCTTTACACTACCTATTTTTCAACATAATCACCGTCCAAGCGTATTGCCTTACGCCAACGCGAAACTAGGTCATGAATGCCTCGTTTGTACCAAGTTTTTGTCCTGCTCGCGTAGCCATTTTTTAACTGCACGGATCACATCCTCATCATTGTCAAAGTGTGGCCCACGCAGGAATTTTTTGAGTGGTCCAAACAGATGGAAATCTGAGGGAGCCAGATCAGGGCTGTAAGGAGGATGGGGCAGTACAGTCCAACCAAATTTGTTGATTGCTTCCCGTGTTACCAGACTTGTGTGAGGGCGTGCATTGTCATGTTGAAGCAACAAATCTGCAGATGGCTTATTAGGCCGAACTCTGTGGAACCGATTTTTTGAGTTTTGTCAGTGTATTGATGTAAGCTGTCGAGTTGATTGTCTCACCTCTTGTCATTACATCAACAAGAATCACACCATCAATGTCCCAGAAGACAGTGGTCATCACCTTTCCGGCTGATGGAGATGTTTTGAATTTTTTTCTTTTTGGTGACTGCGGATGATGCCATTCCATTGGCTGCATTTTTGTTTCAGGCTCATAATAATGTGCCCACGTTTCGTCACCGGTAACAATTTTTGACAAAAACATTTCTCCTTCAACACCGAAACGCTCCACAATTCAGAACAGAATGTTTTTTCCTTTGAACTCTGTGATCATTTATTAGGCACCGAGGAACCCATCGAGCGCAAATCTTTGAATATCCGAGAGTTTTAAAATTGCGATTGCACTTCCCTTGCTGACTGTAAGCTGCAATGCCAATTGCTGACTAGTGATACGCCTATCCTTACGAATAATGGCATCAGCCCGGTTTAACATGTCTGTGCTGGTAGCCGAGGCAACACGTCCAGAACGCGGTAAATCATGCAGCTCCACTCGTACACTTTCTGCAGCTTTAATTCTCTGAACCCAGCGACTAACTGTGCTCCTATAGACTGCAGAACATTTGTACACTGCACACAGTCGTTTTATGAATGTTTGCCACAGTTTCTTTTTCCGCAACCAGAAATTCTATGACAATTTCCTGTTTGTAACGGACATTGTTGACAAGCTCCATTTAACGGTTCATAGATTGCGTAATATTTATCAGAATGCTGTGCAATTTGGTGCACATAATTGGAACATGTCATATTCCAAGTGTGCAAAATTTCATATTCCTATCTTTTATTATTAGCTGAGAAAAAAAATTGGTGTGCATTACTTTTTGACCCCCTTCATACTTGTTACATCTAACCATATATACTAGTAACATCTGACCATATATACCTTGTTACATCTGACCATATATACCTTGTTACATCTGACCATATATACCTTGTTACATCTAACCATATATACCTTGTTACATCTGACCATATATACCTTGTTACATCTAACCATATATACCTTGTTACATCTAACCATATATACCTTGTTACATCTAACCATATATACCTTGTTACATCTGACCATATATACCTTGTTACATCTAACCATATATACCCTTGTTACATCTAACCATATATACCTTGTTACATCTAACCATATATACCTTGTTACATCTGACCATATATACTAGTAACATCTGACCATATATACCGTGTTACATCTTACCATATATACCAGCAGCCTATATAATTGGTTGATGTTACTGTAGCCTGCATGCAAGTCTCTAGCAGAATATAATATCCATTTATCGGCATCACACTTATGTCAGCTTGTTGCCAAATATTTACTATTTGGATCTTGTTTCTGTCGACGTTACAGTTTTGACAATTAAGTTTTTTTTTTCGGGGGGGGGGGGGGGGGGGGGGGTGGCGTGTTTAATAACATAAATTAATTTCAAGTGAACTACTAAACACAATTAAAACAAGAGAAATGCGATTCTTGGGCCATGTTAAAGGACACAACAGCCTACTAAAAGTAATCTTGGAAAGCAAACGCAAGGTAAAAGAGGCAGAGTCAGACTAAGACTAACATGGACGAGTAACATCAAAAGATGGACAAATCAGCCTATGACAACCTGCACCATCAAAGCAAGAGACAGAGCAGAATGGCGCTCCCAAGGTAGCCAACATTTGTTGCGGAGATGGCACTCGATGATGATGAATTTCAAGTAAAATTGTATTAATTGGAGTTAATGGCTAACATGTGAGACATAATTTGTGCTTTAATAGACACAGTGGTGGAAGAAGACAAACGACCCAAGAAGAAGACAAAACGACCCAAGAAGAAGACAAAACGACCCAAGAAGAAGACAAAACGACCCAAGAAGAAGACAACGACCCAAGAAGAAGATAAAACGACCCAAGATAAGACAAAACGAACCAAAAAGAAGACAAAACGACCCAAGATGAAGACAAAACGACCCAAGATGAAGACCAAACGACCCAAGTTGAAGACAAGTAGAAGACCCTCACAATATGGACAGTTGTTTTTTTTATATAGGCTTTGAGAAGTTAAAAATAAAAAAAAACAATTAATTTGTGTGGCTGACCAAATGAGGCGGAAATTGTGTTTGCTGACTCGAATGGGCGCACCACAATCTCATACATTCGCACAAACACAATCGCTTATACACACATGCAATCTCTTGCAAATTTGTGTACACAAACACATACTCTGGTAATTGCAACAAGGTTGGTGTATAATGTTTACTATATGACTGGGCAGCGGATGTTCCTGCCACAAGTCTTAGTCGAGAAACGCTGGAAATGCAAGAAAGACTGAACTATTTAAGCGACCTAAATTAACTTATGTTCGAGCTGTCGATGCTGAGTGTCTGGTACAGAAATGATAATGTGGAGTATAGACTCTCCAAATAACTCAACCCATGTACCTGGCGTAGGTGATCATGTCTCTCCACAACTTTCGATTTCGACATTTATTTATCATTTCTGTTGTTGACCTTCTGCCAAGCTATTCTCTTAAGCTGTCTGGTATTTTTTCTTTCTCTTTGCTTCCTTCTACCTCTTCATCCCTCAATTTCCCAGTTGTTACAATATATTCCATTTGTCCTCTTCTCATTATTTGGCAAAAAATGATGATTGTTTCTTCCTAATATTGGAAATTAGCTCTCTTTTTGCTTTGACCTCTTTCAGAACATTTTCATTACTCTTCTTAGCTGTCCATGGTATTCTCAACATTCTTTTGTAAAACCACATTTCTACAGACTCCAGTGATTTTCTTGTCTGTTGTTCTATGTCCATGATTCACATCTATATGTTTAAGACTGGCTCTACATAACATTTAAGAACTCTTTTTCTTGTTTCTGTTGTGAAAAGTGGATTGTATAGTATCTTCCTCATCTTTTGGAAAGCTGCTTTTGCCTGAGCCATTCTGCATCTCACCTCTTTTGTAAATCTTCCGTCTGCGGTTAACAAAGTTCCAAATATTTAAATTCATTTACCTGTTTTAATATTGTTCCACTTGTCTTTATTTTGCACTGAGATAATGTCTTTTTCTTTGTTGTTACCATTACTTCTGTTTTTTTGCTTTAAGTTGAGTCCTTTATTTTTGCTTTATTTCACTATGTCCAACATTTCTTGTAGCTCATTTTCACTCTTAGCGATTAAGACTATCATCAGCATACCTTAGATTATTACTCTCCAAATAGTGACTCGTACTAGAGACCGCTGGTGCTTGCAATGTTAGTCATTGATTTGTAAGAGAATCCTGATGGTATCAGAGAAGTGGCTCAGATAGAGCTTGTTTAGAATAAACGAATGTCAGCAGCGATAGGATGCTGTAGAGACAACGTCATCACAATTGTATATTTATGCTGGGACTAATAAAAAACTATCAAAATTATTTCGTAACGCGTCAAAATATTCCGCTGGTTATCTTGTTATTGTTCTGTGACGTTTCCCAAATGTTTCTGGTCACATGATCGCATACTTAAAATGGGAAGTAGAATATTGCAGATTAAGCGCATGAATTTTCTCTTGTCTCGCAGTGGCGAGGTGAATCCATAGTCAAGATACTCGACTCAGTTTTGTTGACATTTCTTGTTTGCCGAGGCAGACATGATACTCGACTCAATTTTGTTGACATTTTTTGTTTTGCCGAGCAGACATGTTACTTAACTGAGTTCTTGTTGACATTTCTTGATTGCCGAGGCAGACATGATACTCGACTGAGTTCTTGTTGACATTTCTTGTTTGCCGAGGCAGACATGATACTCGACTGAGTTCTTGTTGACATTTCTTGTTTTTTGCCGAGACAGACATGATACTCGACTGAGTTCCCTTTGAAATTTCTTGTTTGCCGAGGCAGACATGATACTCGACTGAGTTCTTGTTGACATTTCTTGTTTTTGCCGAGTCAGACATGATACTCGACTGAGTTCTTGTTGACATTTCTTGATTGCCGAGGCAGACATGATACTCAGTATCTATATTCTAAGTGTATAATGTTGTAAATACATTTTGTGAATGCATAATCCAATATTATCAACACATTATCTGCAAAATCAACCACCACATACTTATCTATGTACTCACAAGTCAAGGCATCACAGTTTATTTTTACAATGTTCAGAAATTAAACCCAGCAACCGCTAAAGCACTAACAAAAGTTTCGATCTTTATAGCTCTGGTTGGCAAGCTTGTAAGTCATTTTTATACCCCTTCAACATTCGTCCACACATCTTGTGTTTGACTAAAGAGAAAAGGACGGCTGGGTTAGGCAGTGATCGAGTATGGGGAAGAGGGTGGAGCGAGAAATGGGAAGAAAATAATGTTGCCGTAGACATCAAAGGTGATCCGTCCATCGAAAATGGTCAACTTTAAAGTTCGTCAAATAATTCTGACAATAGCTTCTCTTATTCGCCTTTTTTCTTCTGGGCCGAAGACGGCACATAGAGCAGAATTCGTAGTTCTCCACAATGGACGATATGCGCTAGGTCTTGTAAGTTATTTCTTAGTCCCATGAGCCTTCCCGGTACAGTTTTGTTCTGTCTAAGTATATTTTGGTTTCTCTTATATGCTGCGCGTGAAACGATTCACTGATTTAAGTGATACCTGACAGATGTTATTCTACAAACTTCTGCATCCCTATACATGGCCTCCTCTTCTCGTGCCGAGCCCTCGCCGCCCCCCAGATTGCAGTGGCGAATAATCAGAGGAGGCCACGATTCCTGTAATATTTTATCAGAATCACATTCCAACTCAACGAGTTAAATGTCTGTGTACAACCAGCCACCATATTCACTTGTACAGCATTGATATAGTTCAAATAACTCAAGTCGTTTACTAATAAATAGACTACAATGTCTATGGAGGTCAAACCTACTACAACCGTGCAACGGCATCCATCGACCTTGCAATGTGTATGAGAACTAAGTGGGTCATTTCAACATTACTTCCCTGTTTCCATGGGTAACAAAGGAACAACAATCAGACAACGTGCTATATCTTTATTGAAACATATAGAAGTAGCACAGACGGGAGAAGAATGCATGAAGTGCCGACTATAAGAATCACTGCACTGTGTATTATTATATTCACATTATATACAAAAAGTTGTCTGAACAAAATGTACGAGAATTTAATTAAAAGCAAAACCATGTTTTTTCACACTTATAATGCAAATAACTAAGATATTATGATGTAATTAAATTATGTTAGTTTATAGCAATAATTGAAGGAACTATATTACATAGCGCATATTGCAGTAATGTGAATGTCGCAAAATATCAGGTTAAGGTCAACCTGAAAGTTCGGTCCACGCCTGACCTCCTCAAGTTTCAATCACCGTCTGCCGACTGCTGCTGCTGGAATGGCATATTATTACCAAGTGTGAACCGAAGCTTGTCGATAGGAAAGTGGTAGTACATAACGATGCTGCAGGCTCTACTGCTGTTCAATAAAATCACGATTTTCGCCGAGCTTTGTAGATTCGGTGCACCTGTCCTTGCTGATAACCTTGAGTGGGTTTATAGCCACAAAGTCTACTGGCTTTGTAAAACATCGAGTTGCCAGGAAATAATATGATAAAACTGCGCCCACGCATACACATTTCCGGTCTCTTCCATTCTGACTAAATTCTGATAAGTTAGGCAATAGCTGCAGCACGTGACATCATGATTACACAAAACAAATATGTATTTTTAGACCTGGATAACCCGGGAATCGTTGTTGATTGTAAAACACATGGTTCAAATTCACTTCTCCTATTAGCCCCTCTCTTTCTCTCTCTCTCCATATATAATCGGGGAGACCCCCTTTCTTTACGTGCTACTTTTGCTTGTCGAATAAGGTCGTTGACCTCACATGTGTTAAACGGATAACCGTGGATGTGCAGCTAGACACAGGTAATTTCTGGAGCCAAGCCACACCTACTGTCTGGTTTAGTACTGGGATTGGCTCACCTGCATTTGTGTTGTCAGATAGGTGTAGAGAAATGGTATACATTTGTATGTTTGTTGACAAGTGTAAACATGTCTAAATGGTAAAGGTTGTAAGTAGGGTTCTCTCCCCTGCATTGCTAGGCGTATAAGGAAAGTGATTAGTAAGAATATTTTTCAGCACCGCGACACATTTTGGGTGATGTGGTCGGTATCACGCCAGTCCGCCTTTACTTCATAGTAACATCTAAAACCATTTTTAGAGGCTAAAGGTGAAGACAACCCCATATTAAATGCTGTCTATGAGGTGGGTTGGATTTACTTTGACAGTACGAAGTCATAACATTGAATGATCTAGAAAGAGTGGCCCTACTTACAGTTATTACGTTCTCAAAGCCAGAGAGTCAAATACTCAATTTTAGCATCTCGATCATATTAGAAAGAGTTTTGTTGAGAACGAACACTGACCGTCAGGAATGTGAGCCAAGTAAGTGAACCCCTGGACTGCTGACACTTTGAATGAGAGGAAGAGATAACTAATGCATAACATCATCATCATTGAGTGCCGTCTCCGCTTCGAAGGTTGGCTACCATGGAGCGCCATTCCACTCTGTCTCTTGCTTTGATGGTGCAGATTGTCATAGGGTGACTTGTCCATCTTTTGATGTTACTCGTCCATGTTAATCTTGGTCTGCCTCTGCCTCTTTTACCTTGTATTTTCCCTTCCAATATTACTTTTATTAGGCTGTTGTGTCTTTTAACATGACCCCAACAATTTCATTTGTCTTGCTCTAATTGTGTTTAGTAGTTCTCTTTTCATTTTTAGTTGTTTTAAAACTTCCTCGTTTGTTTTCTTTTCTTTCCATCCAATTCTATACCTATTCTTCTATAAATCCACATTTCAATCACTTCAATTTTCTGTTTTGTTTTCTGGTCTAATGTTCATGTTTCTACACCATACAGGAATATTGAGAAGATGTAACATTTTGCTATTCTTATTTTAGCCCTGGTGTTATTTGTTTTGATGTTAGTATATTTTTCATGGCATTCGAATTACTTTTTGCCATATCTATTCTTTTATTTATTTCAGTTGTACATTTTCCATCACTGGTTATAGTATGTCCAAGGTAGTTTTAGTTCTGAACTGTCTCTAGATGTATTCCTTCCACTTTGATATTTAATTGTAGGTCTTGAGAATTTTCTTTGTTTATGATCATAGTTTTAGTCTTGTTTTATAATCATATCTAGTCCATATTTTTTGTTTGTCATGTTTGAATGCATATCACGTATCTTATTTATGACAGTTGATGACGTTTTGCGTAGAATTTGTGTTACCATCTAACTGTGCAGATTCCCCATATTTCCTTCTTCAACTACCCATACCAAATGTGACATACGTACAGTAGAATGTGAGCCGTCACACAGAACTGTGAATAAGGATCACCATTGCTGTATGTCTCTAGCCAGTTTCTTTGCATACCGCAAGTGAAGCCAAAATCGTTATAACCGCGAACCGTTGTAAACGGTCTTTAGCATCGCCATGACGGTTTGATTTGGCATCGATACTATTCCCAAAGAAGCACGCCCTTTAAAAACCACAACTAAACAAAACAAACATAACGAAACAAAACACACATAAGGAAATAAAATAATATATAACTAAACAAAACAAAACATAACGAAACAAAATAATATATAACTAAACAAAACAAAACAAAACATAACGAAACAAAA
Organism: Megaustenia siamemsis; assembly: GCA_032433765.1. Classification (NCBI taxonomy): domain Eukaryota; kingdom Metazoa; phylum Mollusca; class Gastropoda; order Stylommatophora; family Ariophantidae; genus Megaustenia; species Megaustenia siamemsis. Next base: position 74,848,511 of record JAVIAB010000024.1, on the reverse strand, counting down.
TAATATATAACTAAACAAAACAAAACATACGAAACAAATAATATATAACTAAACAAAACAAAACATAACGAAACAAAATAATATATAACTAAACAAAACAAAACAAAACATAACGAAAAAATAATATATAACTAAACAAAAACAAAACATAACGAAACAAATAATATAAACAACAAAACGAAACGTAACGACACAAAACAAACAAAGCATACCGAAACATAACAAAACATAACGGAACAAAACAAACATAACGAAACAAATAGTACATAACAAAACAAAACAAAACAAACGAAACAAACAAAACATATCATAACAAAACAAAACAAAACAAACATAACTAAACGAAACAAAACAAAACAAAACATATCATAACGAAACAAACCAAGAAAAACATAACGAAACATAACAAAACATAACGGAACAAAACAAACATACGAAACAAAATAGTACATAACAAAACAAAACAAAACATACGAAACAAAACAAGACATATCATAACGAAACAAACCAAAAACAAAACATAACGAAACATAACAAAACATAACGGAAACAAACAAACATAACAAAATAAAAAAGTACTTAACAAAACAAACAAAACAAACATAACGAAACAAAACAAAACATAACATAACGAAACAAAACAAAACAAACATAACGAAACAGAACAAAACATAACGGAACAAAACAACATAACGAAACCAAATAATACATAACTAAACAAAACACAACAAAACAAAAATAACAAAACAAACATAACGGAACAAAACAAATATAAAAACAAAACAACATAACGAAACGTAACAAAACACAATATAACAAAACTAAACTAAACTAAACATAACAAAACAAAACATAACGAAACAAAACAAAACAAAACATAACGAAACAGAACAAAACATAACGGAACAAAACAAACATAACAAAACAAATAATACATAACTAAACGAAACGAAACAAAACATACAGAAAAAATAACAGGTGAAAAGAAAATTTAAAAAAGTTAAATATAAATATAAATCAACCGTAGGCGCGTGATAGTCCTTGGTGGACAATTCTGAAAGTGGGAACAAGATTGGCACAGACAAGAAGGACTCAGTACAAAAACAATTAATAAATGAATATTTAATATAAGTGGGGCATCCTGGGCGAGAGGCGAGCAACAAAAAAAAGGAAATGCTATGTTTACATCACTCGAAAATTCCTCAAAACAAAACTATAGAGAACAATAGATAGTCCGAGCTAGAATCGAACCCGTACTCCTTGACACCAGAGATCTGTTCCTCGCACACTGCCAGCTAATTTGGCAAGGCTTCTTATTAAAGAAGTACAGCCCTCTTCTTACTTACGGAACAAATGGACAAAGACAGACACTGGACCGCAAAGTACAAAACATCGCATCTTGTAATAAACAAATGAAGAAAATAGGTTTAACCCTAACAGATCTCTAATAAACCAAATGAAGAAAACTGTTTAACCCTAACAGATCCTCTAATAAACCAAACGAAGAAAACTGGTTTAACCCTAACAGATCATCTAATAACAAAATGAAGAAAACTGGTTTAACCCTAACGGATCATCTAATAAACAAAATGAAGAAAACTGGTTTAACCCTAACAGATCATCTAATAAACAAAATGAAGAAAACTGGTTTAACCCTAACGGATCATCTAATAAACAAATGAAGAAAACTGGTTTAACCCTAACAGATCCTCCATAAACCAAATGAAGAAAATGGTTTAACCCTAAAAGATCTGTCTTAATGTCCTGCCTACTGATCTGCATCAGAGTCGTCGTAGATCATTTGTCAATGAACAGAATCAATGAACCTCTATAGTCCGAGTTCCATTTATGAAGGAGACAAATAATAATAGATAATGTTATTATAGCGGGAGATACTTGCCTTAAAAGTAAAATACAGATACACAATTTATTCCCGCGGTGTGATCGTAACCTTATGCTAGTCATGAGTACACCTGCATGAAAGACATCGCCAATGATAGCTATTTACTAAGGACGCCCTTTCTTGCATTCGCCCCTCGTGGCGCCATGTCCCACCATTCTTGTCGCGTCTAGTTTTAAAGTTTCCTGCGCAGTGGCTGACCCTGCTAACCTGTAGACCATCTCTTTGCTATGAACCTCCACATGTCATGGGCAATATATCCAAATTAGGCTGTCGACAGGAGACATAACGAGTAGTAATGATAGTAATAATAATAGGAAGAATAAAAGAAGTAACATCCGTAGTAATATTACGGTAATTAAATTAAGAAATGAAAACTTTAACCCTAAAAAAAATGTTGCCGTTACTTACTACTAAATTATTAATTCTAATTAACGTTAAAGTTGAAGGAGTTAAATGTATCGCTAGAAAAGTCGCGGGCGATAGAAAAGTAAGTCGCGATCGACAGAAACTTAAGTCGCTGGCGACAGAAAATTAAGTCGCGGCGATAGAAAATTAAGTCGCTGACGACAGAAAATTAAGTCGCGGGCGACAGAAAATTAAGTCGCGGCGATAGAAAATTAAGTCGCGGGCGATAGAAAAGTAAGTCGCAGGCGACAGAAAATTAAGTCGCAGGCGACAGAAAATTAAGTCGCGGCGATAGAAAATTAAGTCGCTGGCGACAGAAATTAAAGTCGCAGGCGACAGATAATTAAGTCGCGGGCGATAGAAAATTAAGTCGCGGGCGAAAGAAAATTAAGTCGCTGGCGACAGAAAATTCAGTCGCGGGCGATAGAAAAGAAAGTCGCGGGCGATAGAAAATTAAGTCGCGGGCGATAGAAAAGTAAGTCGCAGGCGACAGAAAATTAAGTCGCGGGCGATAGAAAAGTAAGTCGCAGGCGACAGAAAATTAAGTCGCGGCGGCGATAGAAAATTAAGTCGCGGGCGATAGAAAAGTAAGTCGCGGGCGATAGAAAATTAAGTCGTGAGCGCCGCTTTGGGCACCGCTGGCGTACTCAGATCAAGTATGTCCGTAAAATACAAAGTCATGGGACAATGATGTATTAAAAACAAATATTACGTCACATCAATTAAAAATTACAGGTATGGAATGTCCCTCCTACTTTGTTACGTTCCCAATTCAATGAGTCCTGCGTCTTTCTTTTTCATGTATATATTGGGAAAAATAGATTGCGCATTATCTTCCTCATTTTTTTTTAAAGCTGCTTTTGACTGAGCCATTCTGCACCTCACCTCTTTTGTACATCTACCGTCTGAGGTTAACATTGTTCCCAGATATTTAAATTCATTTACCTGTTTTAAATATTGTTCCACTTGTCTTTATTGTGCATTGCGGTGAAGTCTTTGTTGCTACCATTCTTTTTTCTTCTTCTACCTTTCAGCTCCCTGTGGAGCATAGGTCTTCAACAAACACTTTCCAAGTCGTTTGTTTCTTGCCATTCTTTTAAGATCATTCCATGTTTTCCCCATCATCTTCATCTCTGCTTCTGTCTGTCTTCTCCAAGAATTTCTTGGTCTTCCTTTTTGTCTTTTCCCCTGGGGATCCAAAAAAGGGTCAGTTGTGTAATACTCTCAGTTGGCTTCCACAGTGTGTGTTCACTATCCATTGTCGCCGCTGTATCTCTTTATCCAATTGTATTTGACTGGTACATTTCCATAATTCTATGTTAGTGATTTTGTCCTGCCATTTCCATCCATTTATTCTACTTAAGCATCCATTAATGAAAGTCTGTATGTTTGTTAATTTTGTTGTTCTTCATGTTTCACAGCCATATAATAGGACTGACTTAACTTAGAGTTGAACATTTTTATTTTTGTATTTAACCTAATTTCTTTAGACTTCCATATGATTCCCTGTGCAACAAAAGCTCCTCTTGTTTTTTATATCCTTATTTTGGTATCATTTTCTATTCCTCCCCTCTTTATATATATTACTGCCCAGAGATATGTAAGATTGTACGTCTGGTAGAGGTATTTCTCCTAATTTTATTTGGTTATTGCCAACTGCATTAATTCCCATAATGTTGGTTTAATCTCTATTAATTTTCAGTCTTAGCTGTTGTGATCTCTCATCAAGTATGCTCATTTTATCCTGCATCTGTTGATGGCTGTGTGATAGGAGAGCTATGTTATCAGCAAGTCTAAACCATCAAGTTGTTTGGTCAGTAACCACTGGGTTCCATTTCTGTTGTTTTGAGTTATTTTCATAATTCGCTCTGTCTGCGATCAGGACTCAATCAGAGTAGGTCTCCAGACTATCACACGAAGACATCTGTCTGTTTAAGCCCGTTAGATCCACTCCGCTTGAATACCTGTTAAAACATTGCACTGTGTTCTGCGCCAGTGGCCCAGTGTATCCGATTTCAGCCAGCATTTTGTTCAGGTTTGCTTTCGTTAGCCTTTGATTGTCCCCAATCTTCCTGCAAGGCAGCAGTTGATCTTTTCTGTAGGGGATTCTGCCCTTAGATGGTCGGCCCTCCCAGGTTTACGAGCACCATCTGCCCGAGTCACTAGAAGTGACTAACACAGACACGCGACTTGGAATATAAGGAAACTGCAACAAGGAACACTTATCATGCATAACCTTCAATTGTTTCCGCCGCCTATCCCCATATACCGGTAATTCACGTCCTCTTGAAAATTATGATCGTCGTAGCACCTGATGATGTTAGACCATCGTTGTTGACTCCAATTCCGAACATATAGACACACAGTTTGTCATCAAATTATCCCCGTCGCACATCAAACAGCAGACCGTAAGATTTGCGCACGGCTGCTCTAGGAAACCATTACGATGACGTAGCACACAACATTGCCGAACACAATCTCGCTCCCTTTAGATTTCTGATTACACTAGTGTAAGCAGCCTACGACGACATAACACGAAGCAAATTCCCAAAGAGACAAAACTGCGGCTGACGAAGTAGTCTACATTAATAAGTAACATGGAAATAACTTGCGTCAAGGAATTCCAACAACGGTCATGAACAGCACCAATGTGACGTAAAGCGCAGATCAAGTCTAGAAGGTGGAAGGAATCATTCACAACACTTGATTTGTCAGAAACGGAGTGTTGTCGCCCTACGACCTTGCTTTAGCGGCACAGGTGTATTAAGTATATCATCATCTAGACTTGAACGCAGAAAAGTGCAACAGAGAAACAATAATTAATCAGACCCTGTATGCATTTTCTGCAGCGATCGAGAGGACGTGGACTATATCCGCCATCTTGGAGACGGAAGTCCCATTCTCATAATTCAATCTATGGCCAGTAGAAAGAGAAATGGTAACAGAAGGCATCCCTGCCTTACTCCTGTTCTTATTTCAAATGCTTCTGTAAGTGCACCACACTACATTTCATTTCGTTGCCTTTTTACTATTAAGGCTGAATCCTTTATTTTTGCTTTCCTTCACTATAATGTCTAACATGTCTTGTAAATCATTTTCACTCTTAGCGATTAAGACTATCATCAGCATACCTCAGATTATTTATATTACGACTTTCAATTGTTATTCCAGGCATGCCCCTTATGGATCTTAAAATAATCTCACCATACTTATTAACTAAATCTAGTGACTGCACTCGACCTTATCTAACACCCTGTTGTATTTGTTGAAACATTCCCAATTGATTTTCAGTTCTTAAGGCCGCTGTTTGTTGCTAGTAAAAGTAAAGTAAAGAGCCCCGTCACGCCAAGTAGCGTATAGGGAATATAGTGTTAGTGACCATAAATTTTATAGACCTTCGGCACATGTTTTTTGTGAGGTAATGTGGATGTTATTACGCCCGTGCCGCTTTACTTTCCCAGAAAAAATTCGGTACCCATTTAAGTTGAGTGAACCCGGAGCCGTCGGTTGGGATCGAGCCTATCTCTTGTCCTTTGTAGTCCAGTTCACTGACCACTGAGCTATAGCGGCTTCTCTTTGTTGCCAGTGGATACTCTTTATTATTCTTAGATCTGTTCTATCAACCGTTATGCCTTCTCAAACTGTGACTATCTATTATTCTAGTATCAAATCTTCAGATTTTGCTTCCATTGATTTGTTCTCCCTGATATCTCCGATTCTCATTCTTAATTTTCCTTATTTTTCCTTACCTCTGATAAATCACTACCACATTACATTCACTTTTTCGTTATCTGGTGAAAGGGCGAGCATTCGAGCACGATCTCCATATATCTCGAGGTAACTCTCCATGGCAATAGAAAGGTGACTTATTCGTGTGTTGACGAATGCAATTGTTTCTTGATATGTACGTCATTACTGCCAGAATGCGAGCACCGATTAACGAACACGAACAGCTAAGAATAAAGTAGAAAGACCTGGCCATCTTCAGTTGTGACGTCTCCAGACATGATTTCGTTAACATTAGTGCAGGTCTACTAATGACCAGCGGGACAGAATAAACGTTAAGACAGCTTCAGTTATCAACGTCTGAACGGGAAATCCAACAAAGGCGTGAAATGAAAGTGTTACAACAGGACATTTCGAAGTGCCAGCTGAAGTGTCTCCTTAAGGGACTATAGTGACGTATTTCACGTGATCTGTATGGAAATGAGTCACGTTTTTTTTTCCTCCTGACTTTCTTTCATGAATTCATTGATAGAAAAAAAAGTATCAAATGTTGTTTGTACACGTTTGTGAGGGAGTGCGCGAAGTTGTTTCAAATACATATGCTTTAGTTTTAATGAGGAAAACAGAGAGTGACGAACAGCTGATTTATGCATGAAAACACAATGCTATTACCGTTAATGTTGCTACTGATAACCAATCTTCTATTACAAATATTTGCGAACATTGTTACACAATGAAATGTGTCTAAGAACAGTTTTTTAAAATTGTAAAGAGCCCCTTCTCGCCAACTGGTGTATTGGGAATATGGTGTTAGTGACCATAAATTTGATAGACCTTCGACACATGAGTTTTTGGTTTAATGTCGTCGGTATCACGCCCGTGTCGCTAAGAAACAATGGCACAAACAAATTGTCTCCTTCCAAGCTGCCATTCTTCCAAGCTGCCAAGGTCCACAAATAATCTTGTCATAGCTAACCATAAAGAACAAAACACAACACTACGGATCGCCAATACACGTTACGAGATCAGCACACAGACCAAAACACAAACACTACGGATCGTCAATACACGTTACGAGATCAGCACACAGACCAAAACACAACACTACGGGTCGTCAATACACGTTACGAGATCAGCACACAGACCAAAACACAACACTACTTCTTCTTCTTCTTCTTTCTTTCCTCATCTGCCTTTCAGCGTCGATGGGAGATATAATTTGCGGTCTCTTGCTCTTCTGTTCTCCTCTGCTGCTGTTGTGTTTCCTAGTGCTTCTAATATTCCATCGACTCATCTTTTTCGTGGTCGACCCTTGTGTCTGGTGTTCTCAAAACATATGTTGAAGGCTCGTTGTGTCGTGTTTTGTTCTTTCTGTCTTGTCACGTGGCCAAACCATTTTATCTGTTGTTTCCTTATATACTCTATGGCGGGGGCTATTCCCAGCTTTTTTCTCAGTTCTTCATTTCTGATCTTATCTCTCAGACTGTTTCCTGTCATTCGTCTAACACATTTCATCTCTGTAGAGGTACTTTTCTTATTGTTCTTGCATCTAGGGTCCAGGTCTGGCATTGGTAGCACAACGTTGGGATGAAGATTGTGTTGTATAGTGCTCGTTTTGCCTCCAGAGTTATTTCTTTGTTGGACATTAATGGTGATAACTGTCCGATGATTTAACAAGCTTTGTTGCATCTTGATCCTATCTCTGCTGTTTGGGAATTATCGTTTGTCATTAGACTTCCTAGGTATTTGAATTCTTCTACTTGTTTTAGTTGTCTGCCTTCTATAGTTATGTTGATGTACTGTTTGTTTTTGGCGACATTCATGACTTCTGTTTTGTTGATGTTGATTTTCATGTTGTATTTTGTGCCTGAGATGTTGAGTTTGTTTAAGTGTTCTTGTAGGTCTTCTATTGTTTGATGTATTAGTGCCTGATCGTCTGCAAATAGAAGCTCGTTGATCTCCTCTGTCTCTGATGGGTTGGCTAGCTTGCATATATGGTCCATGTATATAATAAACAGTAGGGGGAATAGTACGCACCCCTGTCTTACACCTGATCTAACTTCGAAGTGGTCTGTGTAGCCTGCTGCTGTTCTGACCCTGCAGCTGCTGTTGACGTAGAGGCTTTTAATAAGGTTGGTTAGATGTTGGCTTACATCGTATGTTGTTAGTACTTCCCACAGTTGTTCTCTGTTTACTCTGTCGAATGCTTTTTCCTGGTCAATGAAATCTATGTATAAGTTTTGATTGTATTCTGTCGTTTTTTTTTGCTGCAAGCTGTTTTAGTGTGAATAGTGCGTCGGTACATCCTCTGTTTTTTCGGAAACCCATTTGAGAATCGCTTAACTGTAGTTCTATTATTGGTGTCAGCCTTTTTTCCAAGATTTTGGCGTAAAGCTTTCCTACATGGCTGAGAAGAGATATACCTCCTAGAGATATATTGATTACAGTCTCTTTTGCTACCTTTCTTTTTCCATATTGGTATGATGATTGCTGTTTGCCAGTCTTCTGGGGCTTGTTGTTGGTGCCATGCTGCATTAAATATTCTGTGCAGCCATTGCATTCCTGTTTCTCCTGCTGCTGCTATTATTTCTATTGGTATTTGATCTATCCCCGGTGCTTTATTTCTTGGTGCATATTTGATTACTTCTTCGATTTCCTCTTCATGATGTTGGGTTCAGTATTGTGAGTTGTAGCGTGGTTTTTGTTGTCTTATTGGTAGTTGGTATGTTTAACAGGTCTTCAAAATATTCTTTCCATCTCTGTTGCATACATTGTTTATTTGATATTGGCTGTCCGTCTTTGTCATTTATCAGCTCAGCAGGATCATGGTTTTCTTTTCTCGCTCTTGTGGCTTTTACTGCTTTGTAGAAATCTCTTTGTGGCTGTCTTGAAGTCCCTGCTCATGTTTTGTCCGAATTCTGTCCAATTCTTTGCTTAGCTTCTTTGATCATCATTTTAGCTCTTTTTCGAACTAAGGCATATTTTTTAAAGACTTTTCTTGGTTCTTGTTCTCCCTCCAATTTTTAAACAGTTTCTTCTTTTCTTTATTGCTTCTATGATTGTTTCGTTTCATCACGGGGTCTCTTTTCCCTTCTCTTGTTCTTAGCTTCGTTCCCACAGAAGTTTTAGAGATGTTGGTTACTGTTTCCTTAAATTGTTTCCACTCTTCTTCTACTGTGCATACTTCGTTAGGGAGTTTCTTGAATTCCTCTGTTAGTTTTTCTTCTAGGGTTTCCTTGTTTCTTGATATTTTAATTGTTTTATTTTTATTGTGTGTCTTTTCGCGTCATTTGTTTGTTTTCGTATATTCTCTTTATTTTTGGCTGTCTTAGTGTGATCATAACCATCTTGTGATCCGTGTAGCCTGTAATATTTGGGAATGCTTAACTGTTGGTTACTCTTTTCTTGTTCTGTTTTCTTATTAGTATAAAAACTATCTGGCTTCTGCATGTTGTGTCATTCCATTTGTACCAGGTGTATACTTGCGACTCTCTGTGTTTGAAGGTACGGGTCGTCAATACACGTTACAAGATCAGCACACAGGCCAAAACACAACACGGGTCGTTAATGTGCGTAACGAAATCAGCAGACATACCCCCAAAAAAGTATGGATTGATTGAATATTAGAAACAATAGGAAACATAACAGCGGAGAAGTCAAGAAAATGTCAAAAGACCATAAATTATACTTCCCCTCGTCGATGCTGGAAGGTAAATGAGGAAGGAGAGAAGAAGAATGTAACTGAGCATGTGTTCCATCTGTTTCCCATCGTCCTCTAGTTTTGTTCAATAACCCTAGCTTGTTTCAGTACGTTACACCAGCGAATAGAAAAAACTCTGCACATAGTCACGGGTCACGCGTCTGTCAACAAAAATGGCCGAATTTCTGAAGCAACTCTAGGGAGATAGAGCCTCGCAGGTGCTGCGGAGTATATATCTTTAAAAAATGAAGGTATATATCTCTAATAATAATGTATACATGGCTTTAAACAATAAAGTATATAGCATTTGTCCCCTACCGAACGAGGGTATTCTATTGGAATTCCCCTTAACTTTGTTGTCGTGAAATCTATATTGTGGCGATTCATGATTGTACACAGAAATTATGACGGTGGTTTTCTGTTGCCTTCCGTCGGTTGTTTACGGTTGGCGCCGCTAGCCTTTGACTAAAAAGTCTCACCCTCAAGGCAGTGGGGTTGTTTTATTTCAGGTTACCATCCCTTAGCCTTTTACTCTCCCGAGCATATCTGCAAGGCAGCAGGGCAGCCGCAGGTTGTACTGTTTACTGCATACAGTAGCAGGTAAAATTATCCGATCTGACAGGAATTTTATGCAATCAATTTTTTTGACAATAGAAACAAGAAAATAGTTCTTAAATGTTATGTAGAGCCAGTCTTAAAATATGGATGTGAATCATGGACAATAGGACAACAGACAACAAAATCACTGGAGACTGTAGACATGTGGTTTTACAGAAGAATGTTGAGAATACCATGGACAGCTAAGAACCTTTGGGGAAGAGAACAACTTGAATATATTGTAACAACTGGGGAAATTGAGGAACGAAGAGATAGAGGGAAGCAAAGAGAAAAAGTAACAGACAGCTTAAGAGAATGGCTTGGCAGAAGGTCAACAACAGAAGTGATAAATAACTGTCGTGATAGAAAGTTGTGGAGAGACATTGCCACCTACGCCAGCAGACATGGTACTTGAAGATGATATAAATAAAAATTGTTTATTTAATTGAAGAATTGTCTTACTATGAATTGAAAATTTTGTTGTCAACATGTTGCATGCACCCACACACACTTAATATTGGGGTGACTCACATAGCACTTGTTATATCGCTGTCACAAGAATAATGACCAGGATGTCATTCAATCTGAAGAGGTCTGTAATGAAAAGTCTGTTCTCAAAAACTAATAAGCGATCTCAGTTCACAGATTGTGGTGACAATAATTGAAAGGTGATTTTAGGTGACTAATATTTTACGCTTTTGTATTTATTCTCACATTCTTTGTCTTCGACTGCTTCATCATATCACCATTATAAAAATGTGAAGTTCTTCATCACTGCTATTATTATCATAATCATTACCATTATCGTCGTCAACGTCTTCTTCATCATCATAATCATTACCATCATTGTCGTCAGCGTCTTCTTCATCATCATAATCATTACCATCATCGTCGTTAATTTCTTCATCATTTTCACAATCATTACCATCATTGTCGTCAATTTCTTCGTCATAATTATAATTATTACCAGAATTGTCGTAAATTTCTTCATCATCATCATAATCATCACCATCATTGTCGTCAATTTCTAAATCATCATCATCATTACAATCATTGTCGTCAATTTCTTCATCATCATCATAATCATTACCTTCATTGTCGTCAATTACTTCATCATCATAATAATAATCATTACCATCATTGTCGTCAATTTCTTCATCATCATTATAATCATTACAATAATTGTCGTCAATTTCTTCATCATCATCATAATCATTACCATCATTGTCGTCAATTTCTAAATAATCATCATCATAATCATTACAATCATTGTCCTCAATTTCTAAATCATCATCAACATAATAATTACCATAATTGTCGTCAATTTCTTCATCATCATAATCATTACAATCATTGTCGTCAATTTCTTCATCATCATCATAATCATTACCATAATTGTCGTCAATTTCTTCACATTCATAATCATTACCACAATTGACTTCAATTTCTTCATCATCAGCTTCATCATCATAATCATTACCATAATTGTCGTTCATTTCTTCATCATCATCATAATCATAACCATAATTGTCGTCAATTTCTTCATCATCATCATAATCATTACCATAATTGTTGTCAAATTCTTCATCGTCATCATAATCATTAGCATAATTGTCGTCAATTTCTTCATCATAATCATCATAATCATTACCATAATTGTCGTCAATTTCTTCATCATCATCATCATAATCATTACCATAATTGTTGTCAAATTCTTCATCGTCATCATAATCATTAGCATAATTGTCGTCAATTTCTTCATCATAATCATCATAATCATTACCATAATTGTTGTCAAATTCTTCATCGTCATCATAATCATTAGCATAATTGTCGTCAATTTCTTCATCATAATCATCATAATCATAACCATAATTGTCGTCAATTTCTTCATCATAATCATCATAATCATTACCATCATTGTCGTCAATTTCTTCATCATCATCATCATAATCATTACCATAATTGTCGTCAATTCTTCACATTCATAATTATTACCATAATTGTCGTCAATTTCTTCATCATCATCATCACAATCATTACAATCATTGTCGTCAATTTCTTCATCATCACCATAATTATTACCATAATTGTCGTCAATTCTTCATCATCATCATCACAATCATTACAATCATTGTCGTCAATTTCTAAATCATCATAATCTTTACCATAATTGTCGTCAATTTTTTCATCATCATCATTATCATTACCATAAGTGTCATCAATTTCTTCATCATCATCATTACCATAATTGTTGTCAAATTCTTCATCGTCATCATAATCATTAGCATAATTGTCGTCAATTTCTTCATCATCATCATCATAATCATTATAATCTTTGTCGTCAATTTCTTCATCATCATCATAATCATTACCATAATAGACGTCAATTTCGTCATCATCATTATCATCATCACAATCATTACCATAATTGACGTCAATTTCTTCATCATCATTATCATCATCATAATCATTACAATCATTGTCGTCAATTCTAATCATCATCATCATCATTATAATTACCATAATTGTCGTCAATTTCTTCACATTCATAATCATTACCATAATTGTCGTCAATTTCTTCATCATCATCATAATCATTACCATCATTTTCGTCAATTTCTAAATAATCATCATCATAATCATTACAATCATTGTCCTCAATTTCTAAATCATCATCAACATAATAATTACCATAATTGTCGTCAATTTCTTCATCATCATAATCATTACAATCATTGTCGTCAATTGCTTCATCATCATCATAATCATTACCATAATTGTCGTCAATTTCTTCACATTCATAATCATTACCACAATTGTCGTCAATTTCTTCATCATCATCTTCATCATCATAATCATTACCATAATTGTCGTTCATTTCTTCATCATCATCATAATCACTACCATAATTGTCGTCAATTTCTTCATCATCATCATAATCATTACCATAATTGTTGTCAAATTCTTCATCGTCATCATAATCATTAGCATAATTATCGTCAATTTCTTCATCATCATCATTATAATCATTACCATCATTGACGTCAATTTCCTCATCATGATCATTACCATCATTGTCGTCAATTTCTTCATCATCATCATCATAATCATTACCATAATTGTCGTCAATTTCTAAATCATGATCATCATAATCATTACCATTATTGTCGACAATTTCTTCACATTCATAATTATTACCATAATTGTCGTCAATTTCTTCATCATCATCATCACAATTATTACAATCATTGTCGTCAATTTCTTTATCATCACCATAATTATTACCATAATTGTCGTCAATTTCTTCATCATCATCATTATCATTACCATAATTGTCATCAATTTCTTCATCATCATCATCATTACCATAATTGTTGTCAAATTCTTCATCGTCATCATAATCATTAGCATAATTGTCGTCAATTTCTTCATCATCATCATCATAATCATTATAATCTTTGTCGTCAATTTCTTCATCATCATCATAAACATTACCATAATTGTTGTCAAATTCTTCATCGTCATCATAATCATTAGCATAATTATCGTCAATTTCTTCATCATCATAATCATTACCATCATTGTCGTCAATTCTTCATCATCATCATAATCATTACCATAATTGTCGTCAATTTCTTCATCATCATCATAATCATTACCATAATTGTAGTCAATTCCTTCATCATCATAATCATTACAATCATTGTCAATTTCTTCATCATCATAATCATTACCATAATAGACGTCAATTTCGTCATCATCATTATCATCATCACAATCATTACCATAATTGACGTCAATTTCTTCATCATCATTATCATCATAATAATCATTACAATCATTGTCGTCAATTTCTAAATCATCATCATCATCATTATAATTACCATAATTGTCGTCAATTTCTTCACATTCATAATCATTACCATAATTGTCGTCAATTTCTTCATCATCATCTTGATCATCATAATCATTACCATAATTGTCGTCAATTTCTTCATCATCATCATTACCATCATTGTCGTCAATTTCTTCATCATCGTCATAACCATTACCATAATTGTCGTCAATTTCTTCATCATCATCATAATCATTACCATCATTGTCGGCAGTTTCTTCATCATCATCATAATCATTACCATCATTGTCGTCAATTTCTAAATAATCATCATCATAAACTTTACCATAATTGTCGTCGATTTCTTCATCATCATTATCATCATCATAATCATTACAATCATTATCGTCAATTTCTTCATCATCATCATAATCATTACCATAATTGACGTCAATTTCTTCATCATCATTAGCATCATCATAATCATTACAATCATTATCGTCAATTTCTTCATCATCATCATAATCATTACCATAATTGACGTCAATTTATTCATCATCATTAGCATCATCATAATCATTACCATAATTGACGTCAATTTCTTCATCATCATTATCATCATCATAATCATTACAATCATTGTCGTCAATTTCTTCATCATCATCATAATCACTACCATAATTGGCGTCAATTTCTTCATTACCATCATTGTCGTCAATTTCTTCATCATCATCATCGTCATCATCATCATAATCATTACCATAATTGTTGTCAATTTCTAAATCATCATCATTATAATTACCATAATTGTCGTCAATTTCTTCACATTCATAATCATTACCATAATTGTCGTCAATTTTTTCATCATCATCTTGATCATCATAATCATTACCATAATTGTCGGCAATTTCTTTATCATCACCATAATTATTACCATAATCATCGTCAATTTCTAAATCATCATCATCATAATCTTTACCATAATTGTCGTCAATTTCTTCATCATCATAATAATTGACAATTACAATGGCAGTGTTAGATGTCGTTTTACAATGTTTCTATTAGATGTCGTTTTACAATGGCAGTGTTAGATGTCGTTTTACAGTGTCAGTATTAGATGTCGTTTTACAGTGTCAGTATTAGATGTCGTTTTACAGTGTCAGTATTAAATGTCGTTTTACTGTGTCAGTATTAGATGTCGTTTTACAATGTTTCTTTTAGATGTCGTTTTACAATGACAGTATTAGATGCCTTTTTACAAAGTCATTATTAGATGTCGTTTTACAATGTTTCTATTAGATGTCGTTTTACAAAGTCAGTATTAGATGTCGTTTTACAAAGTCAGTATTAGATGTCGTTTTACAATGACAGTATTAGATGTCGTTTTACAATGTTTCTATTAGATGTCGTTTTACAAAGTCAGTATTAGATGCCGTTTTACAAAGTCAGTATTAGATGTCGTTTTACAATGACAGTATTAGATGTCGTTTTACAAAGTCAGTATTAGATGTCGTTTTACAATGGCAGTGTTAGATGTCGTTTTACAATGACAGCATTAGATGTCGTTTTACAATGACAGTATTAGATGTCGTTTTACAAAGTCAGTATTAGATGTCGTTTTACAGTGTCAGTATTAGATGTCGTTTTACAATGACAGTATTAGATGTCGTTTTACAAAGTCAGTATTAGATGTCGTTTTACAATGATTCTATTAGATGTAGTTTTACAGTGTCTGTATTAGATGTCGTTTTACAGTCAGTATTAGATGTCGTTTTACAAAGTCAGTATTAGATGTCGTTTTACAATGTTTCTATTAGATGTCGTTTTACAAAATCAGTAATAGATGTCGTTTTACAAAGTCAGTATTAGATGTCGTTTTACAATGACAGTATTATATGTCGTTTTACAAAGTCTGTATTAGATGTAGTTTTACAATGGCAGTGTTAGATGTCGTTTTACAAAGTCAGTATTAGATGTCATTTTACAATGACAGTATTAGATGTCGTTTTACAAAGTCAGTATTAGATGTCGTTTTACAATGTTTCTTTTAGATCTCGTTTTACAAAGTCAGTATTAGAAGTGGTTTAACAATGGCAGTGTTTGATGTCGTTATACAATGACAGTATTAGATGTCGTTTTACAAAGTCAGTATTAGATGTCGTTTTACAATGACAGTATTAGGTGTCGTTTTACAAAGTCAGTATTAGATGTCGTTTTACAAAGTCAGTATTAGATGTCGTTTTACAAAGTCAGTATTTGATGTCGTTTTACAGTGTCTATATTAGTTATCGTTTTACAATCCCCATAACGTGTACGACTTGTTTGACGTGTATTAGATGTCGTTTTACAAAGTCAGTATTAGATGTCGTTTTACAATGTTTCTATTAGATGTCGTTTTACAAAGTCAGTATTAGATGTCGTTTTACAAAGTCAGTATTAGATGTCGTTTTACAATGACAGTATTAGATGTCATTTTACAATATCAGTATTAGATGTCGTTTTACAATGTTTCTATTAGATGTCGTTTTACAAAGTCAGTATTAGATGTCGTTTTACAATGTTTCTATTAGATGTCGTTTTACAAAGTCAGTATTAGATGTCAATTTACAATGGCAGTGTTAGATGTCGTTTTACAATGACCGTATTAGATATCGTTTTACAAAGTCAGTATTAGATGTCGTTTTACAATGACAGTATTAGATGTCGTTTTACAAAGTCAGTATTAGATGTCGTTTTACAGTGTCAGTATTAGATGTCGTTTTACAAAGTCAGTATTAGATGTCGTTTTACAGTGTCAGTATTAGAGGTCGTTTTACAATGACATTATTAGATGTCGTTTTACAAAGTCAGTATTAGACGTCGTTTTACAATGATTCTATTAGATGTCGTTTTACAGTGTCTGTATTAGATGTCGTTTTACAGTGTCTGTATTAGATGTCGTTTTACAATGACAGTATTAGATGCCGTTTTACAAAGTCAGTATTAGATGTCGTTTTACAATGTTTCTATTAGATGTCGTTTTACAAAATAAGTATTAGATGTCGCTTTACAATGACAGTATTAGATGTAGTTTTACAAAGTCAGTATTAGATGTCATTTTACAATGACAATATTAGATGTCGTTTTACAAAGTCAGTATTAGATGTCGTTTTACAATGTTTCTATTAGATGTCGTTTTACAAAGTCAGTATTAGATGTCGTTTTACAATGGCAGTGTTAGATGTCGTTTTACAAAGTCAGTATTAGATGTTGTTTTACAATGACAGTATTAGATGTCGTTTTACAAAGTCAGTATTAGATGTCGTTTTACAATGGCAGTATTAGATGTCGTTTTACAAAGTCAGTATTAGATGTCGTTTTACAATGACAGTATTAGATGTCGTTTTACAATGGCAGTGTTTGATGTCGTTTTACAATGACAGTATTAGATGTCGTTTTACAATGTTTCTATTAGATGTCGTTTTACAATGGCAGTATTAGATGTCGTTTTACAAAGTCAGTATTAGATGTCGTTTTACAATGACAGTATTAGGTGTCGTTTTACAAAGTCAGTATTAGATGTCGTTTTACAAAGTCAGTATTAGATGTCGTTTTGCAATGTTTCTATTAGATGCCGTTTTACAAAGTCAGTATTAGATGTCGTTTTACAATGTTTCTATTAGATGTCGTTTTACAAAATCAGTATTAGATGTCGCTTTACAATGACAGTATTAGATGTCGTTTTACAAAGTCAGTATTAGATGTCATTTTACAATGACAGTATTAGATGTCGTTTTACAAAGTCAGTATTAGATGTCGTTTTACAATGTTTCTATTAGATGTCGTTTTACAAAGTCAGTATTAGATGTCGTTTTACAATGTTTCTATTAGATGTCGTTTTACAAAGTCAGTATTAGATGTCGTTTTACAATGTTTCTATTAGATGTCGTTTTACAAAGTCAGTATTAGATGTCAATTTACAATGGCAGTGTTAGATGTCGTTTTACAATGACCGTATTAGATATCGTTTTACAAAGTCAGTATTAGATGTCGTTTTACAATGACAGTATTAGATGTCGGTTTACAATGTTTCTATTAGATGTCGTTTTACAATGGCAGTATTAGATGTCGTTTTACAAAGTCAGTATTAGATGTCGTTCTACAATGACAGTATTAGATGTCGTTTTACAAAGTCAGTATTAGATGTCGTTTTACAGTGTCTGTATTAGTTGTCGTTTTACAATCTCCACAACGTGTACGACGTGTTTGACGTGTATTAGATGTCGTTTTACAAAGTGAGTATTAGATGTTGTTTTACAATGTTTCCATCAGATGTCGTTTTACAATGTCAGTATTAGAAGTCGTTTTACAATGACAGTATTAGATGTCGTTTTACAAAGTCAGTGTTAGATGTCCTTTTACAATGACAGTATTAGATGTCGTTTTACAATGTTTCTATTAGATGTCGTTTTACAATGTTTCTATTAGATATCGTTTTACAAAGTCAGTATTAGATGTCGTTTTACAATGACAGTATCAGATGTCGTTTTACAAAGTCAGTATTAGATGTCGTTTTAAAATGGCAGTGTTAGATGTCGTTTTACAATGACAGTATTAGATGTCGTTTTACAAAGTCAGTATTAGATGTCGTTTTACAAAGTCAGTATTATATGTCGTTTTGCAATGTTTCTATTAGATGTCGTTTGACAAAATCAGTATTAGATGTCGTTTTATAATGGCAGTGTTAGATGTCGTTTTACAATGACAGTATTAGATGCCGTTTTGCAATGTCAGTAATGATGTTGGTTTACAGTGTTGCAATTATAGATAGTAGTCTACAATGTCATAGTACTAGATAGTAGTCTACAATGTCATATCTTATTCTTATTTCTATTCATCATCATCATCATCATCAACAAGTACCGGACCTAGTGGCGTAGGTGATCATGTCTCTCCACAACATTCGATCTCGGCAGCTATTTATCATTTCTGTTGTTGACCTTCTGCCAAGCCATTCTCTTACGCTGTCTGTTATTTTTTCTCTTTGCTTCTGTCTATCTCTTCGTTCCTCAATTGTTCCAGTTGTTACAATATATTCAAGTTGTTCTCTTCTCATTACATGGCCAAAAAATGATGATTGTCTCTTCCTAACATTGGAAATTAACCCTCTTTTTGCTTTGACCTTTCTCAGAACCTCTTCATTACTCATCTTAGCTGCCCATGGTATTCTCAACATTCTTCTGTAAAACCACATTTCTACAGGCTCCAGTGATTTTCTTGTCTGTTGTCCTATTGTCCATGATTCGCATCCGTATGTTAAGACTGGCTCTACGTAACATTTAAGAACTCTTTTTTCTTGTTTCTATTGTCAAAAATGGATTGCATAGTATTTTCCTCATTTTTTGGAAAATTATTTATATTACGTATTATTATAGTTTCACTTTTCATTATTCTCTTTTAATATTTATTCCTTTCAATTAATCATCTATTGTGTTTTCGTTCTTTTCTCAAAAAACGAGAAAAGGTCTTCATCTTCTCTCTATATGCTACACTTTGATGCTCTTGTTTCAAAACCATATATCGTTAATTAAAATAAATGAGATATCCCAGACCTGGTCTTTGAAACTTTGACCGTGTTGTACTCACTACTTTTCGTGCAGCTGGAACCTGCCCGCTCACTGGAGGCATCGTAACAATGTGTATTTTTGTTTTTGTGTTTTGTGTTCGTCAGCTTTCGCCTCTGGCGAAGTCCCTAGAGACTAGAAACTGAATTTTGCGTGTTAATCCATTTTTCCCTGGCAGCCTGTGCACAGGGGTCCCTCGCCGTACAGGCAGTTAACTCCGTCTTCGGAGGTACTCATATTTTTTTGTCGATGAGTAATTGACGTTTCAAGCTAGGTCTCTCTGGTGAGACCAGGGGTGGTTACCGCAGAGAAATTATAAATACTAAATCCCAACTGGTTCAGCAGGGATTTGAACTCACAACCTCTCTGTCTCAAGGCTGGCGTCTTGCCTCGAGACCAACCAGACCCCACAACGTGTATGACGTGTTTGACAACTATATTTAGAAAGTAGGACAAGCAAGGTCGGATCGATCTCGCTCATATCCAGCGGTTTTCTCCCACAAAGAGGAAATTCCATCAATTTCTACTAAAATCCCGCAATACATAATTGCCTTTATAAAGTCGCTGTGCGGTGACTTGACAAATATTTATGAAATTACGTCACCGATTGATGAAATTCTGTGTCCACAATCCCGTCTGCAGCATATCACAAAACCCCGTTGTTATATTCATGGTTTCATTGCTGAAAGGAATTGGTGTTAAACATTGAGAACAGGGTATTTTTGGTGGAACATGTCTTCCGTAATGGTGGCAAAAAAACTGAAGAAGTAATTCGACAATTTGTGCTGAGATTTCCAAACTCACAATTCCCCCTTAACAAGGCGGTTATGAATCTGACCGACAAGTTTCGTGCTACTGGTAGTGTGGTAGATACATACCGAACTGGAAGACCTTCTACTGGCAGTGTGGTAAATACATACCGAACTGGAAGACCTTCTACTGGCAGTGTGGTAGATACATACCGAACTGGAAGACCTTCTACCGGTAGTGTGGTAGATACATACCGAACTGGAAGACCTTCTACTGGCAGTGTGGTAGATACATACCGAACTGGAAGACCTTCTACCGGTAGTGTGGTAGATACATACCGAACTGGAAGACCTTCTACTGGTAGTGTGGTAGATACATACCGAACTGGAAGGCCTTCTACTGGCAGTGTGGTAGATACATACCGAACTGGAAGACCTTCTACTGGTAGTGTGGTAGATACATACCGAACTGGAAGGCCTTCTACTGGTAGTGTGGTAGATACATACCGAACTGGAAGACTTCTACTGGTAGTGTGGTAGATACATACCGAACTGGAAGGCCTTCTACTGGTAGTGTGGTAGATACATACCGAACTGGAAGACCTTCTACTGGCAGTGTGGTAGATACATACCGAACTGGAAGACCTTCTACTGGTAGTGTGGTAGATACATACCGAACTGAAGACCTTCTACCGGTAGTGTGGTAGATACATACCGAACTGGAAGACCTTCTACCGGTAGTGTGGTAGATACATACCGAACTGGAAGACCTTCTACCGGTAGTGTGGTAGATACATACCGAACTGGAAGACCTTCTACCGGTAGTGTGGTAGATACATACCGAACTGGGAAGACCTTCTACCGATAGTGTGGTAGATACATACCGAACTGGAAGACCTTCTACCGATAGTGTGGTAGATACATACCGAACTGGAAGGCCTTCTACTGGTAGTGTGGTAGATACATACCGAACTGGAAGGCCTTCTACTGCAGTGTGGTAGATACATACCGAACTGGAAGACCTTCTACTGCAGTGTGGTAGATACATACCGAACTGGAAGGCCTTCTACCGGTAGTGTGGTAGATACATACCGAACTGTAAGGCCTTCTACTGGTAGTGTGGTAGATACATACCGAACTGGAAGGCCTTCTACTGGTAGTGTGGTAGATACATACCGAACTGGAAGACCTTCTACTGGTAGTGTGGTAGATACATACCGAACTGGAAGACCTTCTACTGGTAGTGTGGTAGATACATACCGAACTGGAAGACCTTCTACTGGTAGTGTGGTAGATACATACCGAACTGGAAGACCTTCCACTGGTAGTGTGGTAGATACATACCGAACTGGAAGGCCTTCTACTGGCAGTGTGGTAGATACATACCGAACTGTAAGGCCTTCTACCGGTAGTGTGGTAGATACATACCGAACTGGAAGACCTTCTACCGGTAGTGTGGTAGATACATACCGAACTGGAAGACCTTCTACCGGTAGTGTGGTAGATACATACCGAACTGGAAGGCCTTCTACTGCAGTGTGGTAGATACATACCGAACTGGAAGACCTTCTACTGGCAGTGTGGTAGATACATACCGAACTGGAAGGCCTTCTACCGGTAGTGTGGTAGATACATACCGAACTGTAAGGCCTTCTACTGGTAGTGTGGTAGATACATACCGAACTGGAAGGCCTTCTACTGGTAGTGTGGTAGATACATACCGAACTGTAAGGCCTTCTACCGGTAGTGTGGTAGATACATACCGAACTGGAAGACCTTCTACTGGTAGTGTGGTAGATACATACCGAACTGGAAGACCTTCTACCGGTAGTGTGGTAGATACATACCGAACTGGAAGACCTTCTACTGGTAGTGTGGTAGATACATACCGAACTGGAAGACCTTCTACTGGTAGGTGTGGTAGATACATACGAACTGGAAGACCTTCTACTGGTAGTGTGGTAGATACATACCGAACTGTAAGGCCTTCTACGTAGTGTGGTAGATACATACCGAACTGGAAGGCCTTCTACTGGTAGTGTGGTAGATACATACCGAACTGTAAGGCCTTCTACTGGTAGTGTGGTAGATACATACCGAACTGTAAGGCCTTCTACTGGTAGTGTGGTAGATACATACCGAACTGTAAGGCCTTCTACTGGTAGTGTGGTAGATACATACCGAACTGTAAGGCCTTCTACTGCTAGTGTGGTAGATACATACCGAACTGGAAGACCTTCTACTGGTAGTGTGGTAGATACATACCGAACTGGAAGACCTTCTACTGGTAGTGTGGTAGATACATTACCGAACTGGAAGACCTTCTACGGGTAGTGTGGTAGATACATACCGAACTGGAAGACCTTTACTGGCAGTGTGGTAGATACATACCGAACTGGAAGACCTTCTACCGGTAGTGTGGTAGATACATACCGAACTGGAAGACCTTCTACAGGTAGTGTGGTAGATACATACCGAACTGGAAGACCTTCTACTGGCAGTGTGGTAGATACATACCGAACTGGAAGACCTTCTACTGGTAGTGGGTAGATACATACCGAACTGGAAGACCTTCTACCGGTAGTGTGGTAGATACATACCGAACTGGAAGACCTTCTACCGGTAGTGTGGTAGATACATACCGAACTGGAAGGCCTTCTACTGGTAGTGTGGTAGATACATACCGAACTGGAAGGCCTTCTACTGGCAGTGTGGTAGATACATACCGAACTGGAAGACCTCTACCGGTAGTGTGGTAGATACATACCGAACTGGAAGACCTTCTACCGATAGTGTGGTAGATACATACCGAACTGGAAGGCCTTCTACTGGCAGTGTGGTAGATACATACCGAACTGGAAGGCCTTCTAACTGGCAGTGTGGTAGATACATACCGAACTGTAAGGCCTTCAACTTCACAAGACACAGTGCTTGATATCCAGACCAGAGTTACAATGAGCCTAATAAATCTTTAAGGAGCTTGTCTCAACAGGTAAATTTACCAACGAGTACAGTCCACAAGGTTGTGAAGAATAAGCTGGATTTTCGTCCTTACAGATTAACTGAATCGTCTCAATTCCATGAAAGAGATTGCCAATCCGATTGATCTACTGCAGGTGGTTTCAGAACTTATTTCTGAACAAGGTGATGAAGTCCTCGACGTGGCTTTCTTCACTGATGAGGCATGGTTTCATTTCTCAGGTGACGTCAACAGTCAGAACAATCGTGCGTGGAGCAGTGAGAACCCCCATGAGTTACTTCAAGTGTCGCTTCACGAGCAGAAGGTCGAAATGTGGTACGCCATAAGTCGTATGCGGATAATTGTGCCAATATTTTTCAATGGAACAATCAACGCAGAACGTTGCCGTACTTTCATCCTGGAACCATTCATGGCCCCACCTTACAGAGCAGGGAATGAAAGACGCCGCCTGGTTCAGCAGGATGGGTCAGCAACACACACAGCCGCAACATCACTGACTTATTTAGAAAACATATTTGCCAATCGCATTGTTTCACCTGGAATTACCTGCTCGTTCACTAGACTAAACTCCGCTGACAACTATCTGTGGGTGTGCTCTCAAAGGAAAAGTTTATCTATCTAATTCACAACCAATTAATGACCTGAAGACAGAAATCATCACCCCAGATACAACAAAAATCACCGGTCATTATCTAGAAGGTTTTCTAAAATATGATGAGGTGAGTCAGTGAATGGCTTCAGGCCGTGGTGGACATTTTGAACACATGCTGTAGACACAATTTCATCGTGTGAACAACCACTTTACACGAGCCAGCCAAGAGCAGTAGTGTCTAGATAAATAATAAAATTTACGTTACAATTTCTCGTAATGTCACAAATATTTTCACTGCACAATAACTTTATCAAAACCCGGTATATAAATCCAGTTAGAGGCAACTTGCCAGAGTAACCTGTGTCATGTCTACGTGTGCTTCCAGAGGTCAGGAGGACGTCAAGGTCAGATAGAGCAGCCCACGTAGCCACGTTTGTTGTAATTGTACCGTGTGATATCACACAAGTATTGTTCTCTAGGAGATTGGGTCATAGTTTTTCTTTGTAAATGTGTAATGTGTAATGTGTGTGGGAAAACCCGCAGAAGAGGATGCTATTTTCTAGCGAATCTGCGTCGGAGATGTTGGAGGTTCCAGAACAATATTTGTGTCCTTTCACTTATGCTGTATTGTATTCCAGATATATTTTGATGTAACTATTTTCATATATTAAACAAAAAAATAAAACTAGAAATTTGCTGTTACAGATATTCAGCTTATTTATAGTTTTTATTTTTATAATAAATAATGAATAATAAATTTAAAAAAATATCAGAACTTGTATCTCCCTCGACACCCGACTGAGTACAAAAGGAAGAGAAGAAAGAAATAGGGAATTTATTGTTTTCTCTTATTTCAAGAGCATTAATAAGAGATCTTATCTTTCTGATCCGCGGTCATTTATATAATCAAGAGCTCTTCCGCCTGAGGTCAAAGAAAACACAGTTTGTTCTATTTGCCAAATCTTCAGCTGTGAAGTTTAGAACTTTCCTTCCCGCCCAGACCTGATGACCGTCACTTCTACTTCCGGGCACCAAATGTATTTTATTCCATCAACAGAAGGGCAGTGCACCGAGCTAGAGCTCGTCCGTCAGCCCGCCAACTCTGTGTCGCTGCTCGTCATCTCCAGGAACGCTGTGTCCGTATTATGGTGCGAGATCTAACATCACGTTGGCCGAAACCAAAAGTATAAAGACTGGCCCATGCAACATTGACAACATACAAAGAAATGAAAAGACGATAAAGGTCACATAAATGGGATTTCTAGGGAGTCGCGATAGCTTAGTGGTTAGTGAACTGGACTACAAAGGACAAGAGGTAAGGTTCTATCCCAACCGACGGCTTCCGGGTTCACCCAGCCTTAGGAACCGGATTTTTTCAGGGAAATTAAAGCGGCACGGACGTAATACCGACCACATTACCCCAAAGATCATGTGCTCAAGGTCTGTAAAATTGATGGTCACTAACACCATATTCCCTATACGTCATTTGCCGTGACGGGGCTTTTTACTTTTTTTTTTTTTGCTAAATGAGATTTCTAAGAAGAATGTTAAGGAATTCCCTAGACAGTATAAAAAAGACCAGCCAAGAAACTTTCAGAGGCCAAACACAAAAGAGTTCATAAAAAACATTAAAAAGATGTTTGGGACACATCATAAGGAGAGGAAAATTGGAATAACTGGTAAAATACAGGGAAAGAGAGATCGCGGACGACAAAGAGAGAAGTTGCTAGATAACTTGAATCATGGCACGAGAAACAGTCAAAACATAACTGATGCGACCGATGAGGACAGAGATTCGTAGAAGAACATGATCGCGACGCTGGTGGGTATGACACACGATGATGATGAATACAAAGGACCTACGCCTAGTCACGTTCTGTGTCACTGTACCTGAGCGAAGACTTCCATCAAGTGCAGACCCTTCTCTTGCTCCAAGAACTGAAGGTCGAGTTGACAAATTGGTCATGAGAAGCTGTTTAGTAGAGCACAGACTAGCCACATGGAGCTGACGGGGAAGTGATAAGGTGAAGGCACGAAAGGGTCAACCCACCCAAGTGAGGATGGAATATATTGGAGAAAATTATCTTTCCTTGTTTAGGGTAGCAGCGGAATGGGTTGGGGGATATTTGGGGGTCAAGAAACTGAAACCAAATTTGTGTTATAGGTGCTGTGTTTATCTCACGTAACTATGATAGTTACAAATGTTGAAAATAGAGCAGTTCTCAGCAATACCCGCGGCGCATGTGAAAGATTAATTATGTGAATAACCGATAAAATACAGGAAATAATTTTGGTGGTGCTGACTTTGGTATATAAGAGTTCTGTTATCCCACCTACACTCCTAAAACTCACCGAAAGCAAAACAAAAAGCTGCGCGAAATGGGCGTAATTACGACGTATATGATTAGCGTGTACCTTCTATGCTGCTCGCTGACCACTGGCTAGTGTGTTTGAGGTAGCAAGAGAGCGTTCTTGCTGGTGTAAATGGGTCCAATGTCTGCCGCCAGTTCCTTCTCTACATGGGTCTTCTGTGCATGTAGAGGCTGACTTATGTGGTGGATAACACTTGTTGGTGTCAGTCAACGATGGGTCCAATGCCTGCCGCCAGTTCCTTCACTACATGGGTCTTCTGTGCATGTAGAGGCTGACTTATGTGGTCGATGACACTTGTTGGTGTCAGTCAACGATGGGTCCAATGCCTGCCGCCAGTTCCTTCACTACATGGGTCTTCTGTGCATGTGGAGGCTGACTTATGTGGTGGATGACACTTGTTGGTGTCAGTCAACGATGGGTCCAATGCCTGCCGCCAGTTCCTTCACTACATGGGTCTTCTGTGCATGTGGAGGCTGACTTATGTGGTGGATAACACTTGTTGGTGTCAGTCAACGATGGGTCCAATGCCTGCCGCCAGTTCCTTCACTACATGGGTCTTCTGTGCATGTGGAGGCTGACTTATGTGGTGGATGACACTTGTTGGTGTCAGTCAACGATGGTCCAATGCCTGCCGCCAGTTCCTTCACTACATGGGTCTTCTGTGCATGTGGAGGCTGACTTATGTGGTGGATGACACTTGTTGGTGTCAGTCAACGATGGGTCAATGCTGCCGCCAGTTCCTTCACTACATGGGTCTTCTGTGCATGTGGAGGCTGACTTATGTGGTGGATGACACTTGTTGGTGTCAGTCAACGATGGGTCCAATGTCTGCAACCAGCTCCTTCACTATATGGGTCTTCTGTGCATTGTGGAGCTGACTTATGTGGTGGATGGACACTTGTTGGTGTCAGTCAACAATGGGTCCAATGTCTGCAATCAGCTCGTTCACTACATGGGTCTTCTGTGCATGCGGAGGCTGGCTTATGTGGTGGATGACACCTGCTGGGTCAGGGATGTGTGTTGGAGATGGGTACAATAGGATTACATGTACAGGGTTTAAAGTTGTGTGGAGAGAGAGATAACTAAGGAAATCATCGTCGTATCAGCATCGTTGTCATTATTATCGTCATCATCATCGCAATAATCATCATCATCACAGTAGCATCATCGTCATTATCGCCATCATCATTGCTTCCGTTTCGAATGTCATGGTTATCATCGTCATCATCGCTATCGTGGACATCGTCGTCGTCAAAACTATCATAATCGCCTTCGTCGCCATCACCATCATCATCTTCGTCATTATTATCATCATGACCATTATTATCATCATGACCATTATATCATCATGACCATTATTATCATCATTATTATCATCATGACCATTATTATCATCATGACCATTATTATCATCATGACAATTATTATCATCATAACCAGTAGTATTCATCATCATGATCATTATTATAATCATGATCATTATTATCATCATGATCATTATTATCATCATGATCATTATTATCATCATGATCATTATTATCACCATGATCATTATTATCATCGTCATTATTGTTTTGATTATCATTATCTCCTCATCATCGTTATCGTCTTTGTCACCATCGTTGTTATTATCGTTGTATATCGTCAACATCATCATCGTCGCCATCATAATCATCGTCTTCATCCTCATCAACTGAATATTCTCAAACTTAAACGATCATAAACTTTCCAAACATTCCCTGGCCTGGTGTTCATTATCAGTGTACCCATTACTCCAAGTATTTGTTGTCCCTGTTTTATTGTGTCCCTATCCCCACCTATTTGTCCCTATTTACAATATTTCAACATCAAAAAGACAGAAGTGATGGCAACAACAAAGAAAAAGACATCACCGCAAAGCACAATAAAGACAAGTGGAACAATATAAAACATGTAATTAAATTTCAATATCTGGGAACAATGTTAACCTCACATGGTAGATGTACAACAGAAGTGAGATACAAAATAGGTCAGGCAAAAGCAGCTTTCTAAAAAATTTAAGAAGATACTATGCAATCCATTTTTGACAACAGAAACAAGAAAAAGTGTTCTTAAATGTTATGCAGAGCAAGTCTTAAACATATGGATGTGAACAATAGGACAACAGACTAGAAAATCACTGGAGGCTGTAGAAATGTGGTTTAACAGAATAATGTTGAGACTACAATAGACAGCTAAGACGAGTAATAAAAACGTTCTGAAAGAGGTAAAAGCAATAAAGGAACTTATTTCCAATATAAGAAGAACCAATCAAAATTTGTTGGCCATGTAAGGGAAAAGCTAGGATATATTGTGGCAACTGGAAAAATTGAGGGACGAAGAGATAGAGGGAAGCAAAGAAAATAGATACCAGGACAGCTTAAGAGATTGGCGCAGGAAGGTCACCAACATAAATGATAAATAACTGACTAGATGAAAGTTGTGGAGAGACATGATCACCTACGCCAGCAGACATGGTACTTAATGATGTTTTCTTCGTGATGTATATTCTAACCTTAGCTGTCTATAATATTCTCAAGTTGGAATACTTGGTTACAACTGGCAAAATACAAGAAAGAGAGATCGCGGACGACAAAGAGAGAAAATACTAAAGAAAAGAACTGATACGATGCACTGTAGATAGAAGATTGTGGAAGGACATGATCGCCTACGCCAACCGGTATGGCACATGATGATATTCTCAACATTCTCCATTACAACTAAATTTATGTTGCCTGCTGTGATCTGCTCTGTCTGCTCATTATTTGTCAATGACTCACATCCGTATGACAGGGCTGGGGATATATAACAACAATGATTAGATCTTGTCCTATATCTCATAATAGAAACTTGTTGCATACAAACGACTTTCATTGAGAATTGACTTTAAAGGGTTCAGAACGTCATTGACACAAACGAGCGATGGGCTTACTTAAAAACAAACATGATAATGGGTGGGGACTTCTAGGATTTGTAATCTCTTTTGTCTTATCATCAATTCTAGTATATGCTGTGAAACATGGAGAACAACAATAATGACAATCATGAAGACACAGGACCTTAGCTAATGATGCTTGTGCAGAATAAAAGGATGGAAATGGCAGGACAAATCACTAACATAGAATGATGGAAATGTACCAGTCAAATACCAGTGGATAAAGAGATACAGCGATGACGATGGCGCTGAATAGGACACTACCACGGCGCAAGACAACTTAGAGTACATGTCCTT